>BSBK01005437.1:1420000-2020000 GCA_027943335.1 Chamaecyparis obtusa | reverse complement strand
ACATTGTTCCCACTGGGGCATGTTTAGACATATTTTTTATTATTCTTTGAAACGACACTTGAAAATGCATTGTGGCAAAGAGGGACAAAATGTAGACACTTAAAAATGACCAATTACTCTAACACAATGAGTTTACTAACATTTATCTTAAATTGTTAAATAATCTTTATTATTTTCAATTTGTGTCTTTCTACTTTATTCCAAGTTCAAAATCATCATTTCTCTTTAATTTTATAATTTAGTGATTTTAGTTAATTACTTTAATTATTGAATGGCTAATCAATTATTCTTCTATAAAGTAATTAAATAATTAAACATTATATAATTATTCCCTATCTCATTATAATTAATTAAATAATCATATTTAATTAATATTCCTTCTTTCGTATTATTGCATTTATATAATAATTAAATTAATTTCCCACTCATAATTAAATAAATTATATTTATTTAATTACAATAAATCATTCCTCCCATAAATAAATAAGTAATTATTTATTTATAATATCTCCACATGTGCAAGTAAATAATTTATTTTATTTATTTAAATCATATTTATCCTCCTAGTTCCAACTCATACTCACTTTGATTTAACTTCTCAATCACATCTTCTAACTCCACAAATCTCTCTCCTGACTAATCAATCACAACTCTTGACTCCACCAATCTCTCTCCCAACTAATCAATCTATTGCAGTATTCTATTCCACCTCATCTGTTAAGTCTTCAATCAAATTAGTCAACCCTCAATTTAATTTGCTAACAGATCAATCAATCTTGTTAAATAAAGCAATCAATTAAGTTGAACTCCCACTCACTCTAAGTTCAACTCGTCAATCACAACCAATCAACCCATCAATCAATGAATCTTGATTGAAACCCCCAAAATTCTTATAAATAGAGAGTTAATTCTCTTATTCAAGAGACCACACACTTTGAATTCTTATGCTCACATGATCTTGAGCTTATCACTGAGAGCCCAACATTACATTGAGAATGAGAACAATAAAGGAGGAATTATGGGTTTGCATATGCTTTTGTGTTATTTGATTTCAATATCTTGATTTGTGTATGATTTTCTCTTGTTTCCTTTCCTCTTTTGATATTGGGAATACTAACTCCTATTAGTAATCTTCTTGTGGTTGAGATCTTATTATTATTATAGGTTTCTACAGATTCTTATTACCCGATTACACACATACCTAAATAATGTAACATATATGATGAAAATGTTATCCAAATAGTAGTGTATTTGAACACAACAAAATTCACAAGATTCAAAATGAATAGAAAATAAAGATTGCATTTCATCCAAACAAGATTCATTGCAATTCAAAGTATCACTGTTCCATAACTTGAAAGACAAAACATTCACGACAATGTCTACACACTCTTAGCTAACAAATCACACTTCATGCATTCAAAATACTCAACTGTCCAAAAAAGTAGCAAATAACTCCATTCTTTGACCTTGATCTATCATTTATGAATATCTAAGCATGCTAAGAGTCTTGCCATGTAACAACCAGATGAATATGATTGTTTCTAAATTAACTTAAATTCCACAACATAAGTATAAAGCTTATAAACAACTTTCTCGAGCTGATAGTTTGAAAATACACAACATAATTATAAAACTAATAAACAACTCTCCAAAGCCAATAGTTTTAAAAATATCCATAACACAATTATAACTAATAACAAGATTTAATTCATCACAACAACCCCTCCATCCTTGGCTTTTCCTCCTCCAGTTGATCCTTCACGCAAAACATCCTTCCCAACTCCTTCTCTTGCCAATGTCCTTGCCTTGTATTGCCTCTATTTGGAGATGATCAGATATATAGCTTTCGCATTGGAGATTGTTGCTATGCTAACCCTCAACTTATGTTTTATTAACTCCTGATCACTTTTGATGGTTTTGTCTTGCATGCCATTGATTTCATTTCTAAATATTAGGAGGTTAGTTGCTAGATTATTGAATCTCTCCATTGTCTCTGCATTCAATTTGTTAGCAGAAAATTCATTCTCTATTCTTGTCTTTAAACTATGACCAACATCGCTGCTCTTATGCAATGTAACTTCATCTTCTTCAAATAACTCTACCTATAGAGTAGACAAGTTATCCTTTAAATCTTCGATGTTCTATCACCCTTGTTCTAAAGCCGTATTTATCTAACTTTCTAGCTCATAAATTACATTGATCTTCCATTCCATCATATCCACCCATGTGCTAGATTCATTCTCTTCCTTATTGTTGATTATTCCATCATTAACCAAAAGGCCCATTGGTAACTTTGAAACTTCTCATAAATCATGGAAAATAATTGAGAAATTATTTCTCTCCTTTTTTACAGTCTCCATATCATGATTTCATATTTTTCTTTTCTTTGAGATTAGATTGTATGCTCTTATAGACTCTTCAATACAAAATATTATGTCAATTATAAGTTTACCAACCCAATTATCCATTTCTAGAGCCACATATTGACACTTTTTCATTTGTTTTAGTTTATTAGCATCCAACCCATTAATAGGGAAGCTCATGCTTTGCTTGCTAGGTTGATTAATCATGTCCAAAATGGACTGAATAAATGAGGTTAATGACCTTAATTGTCTTCGCAATATTGAATTTTTTTGCACCTTGAGTTTTAGTCTTTTTGACACTACACTCACACTAAATTTTGCATGATAAATACCCCCCTCAACAATGGGTGGACCCATATCTACCCTACTCAACCTAAAGTCAATATTTGTGACTTTGATTTCATCCTTGTCACTAATAGAATAAATTTTTTTTAGGAATGCTTGGTCGGAGCTTGGGTCAACAATCATTCTAGATATCCTTCTCACCTTCTTCGGTTTAGGCGTATCTTGCAATAACTTAGCCATTGTATCCACCTTTGTATCCATCATTGAGGTGTATGTCTTTTTCTTCTCTACAACTTTCTTAAGCCATGGAGGGGAAATAACAATAGATGCACTGGAAATGTTGGTTATTACATTGCTACATGGTACAATTGTTGAAGCAAGAGGAACAAAATCATTGAGAATGGATAACTCAAAGCTATAAAAAAAAATATGTTAGAAATATTATGTCCACCAATTTGCTGGAATATTAAGCAATCATTTTCTTGCATAGAACCCACAACAGGGGACAAATTCCGAGGGGTGACAAAAACAAGTACAAAAGTTTCATTGTTTTCTTTTCATTTTGAGGACATAGGTGCATTTTCCTCACATATAGATTTCATCTTCATATTGTTAGGTGGTTTCTCTCTATCTCCCTCGGGCTGAGAATTAATTGTGCAAATAAAGTTGAAATTACACCAACCTTGGTTGCAAGATGAATTTGAGATGTAGTTTGTTGTCCACTTGCTAATGCCTTTGATGCATAGGAAGTACCACACTCTTTTGTCCTCTTCTCAAGCCATCCCCTTGTCCTCTCCACCACATGTGAGGTTTTGTTTTCTATATCAAAAGTCTCCTTATCTGACCAATAGAGGTGTGGAATAGGTTCAAGAGAAATGTTGTGATAGATCTCATCAATCATATCCAAGTCATCGTCAATTACATTTAAAAAAATAATAAGGCCCACTCGAAAGGCTTTGGTTTGCTACAACATTAATCTCATGTAATATCTCTTTTGGGCATTCCTCATATCTACATAATCTTCCCAGTAATCTCCTAGTCAGGGCTCATGGAGATATGGCTTCCCTCCATGAAGATGACCATAAACATAACATTTACTATCATAATAAGCCCTTCGTGATATAAACTGAAAATTGAACTTCAATAGAATTTTCTTTGTTGTCTTGGAAACCTCATTGCTCTTAGAATTGAAATATGGTAGGCGAATTGGGAACGGTTATCCCTTTTTCTTCATTTTTTGTACATATTTAATGTTCACCTTGGCCATCTGCTAGCATATTTTCAAGAACGCAAAATAATTAGAAATGTATCTTGCCAATTGATATGGATGGGGCACTTTGAAAACCCCGAATTCTCAAATATGAGAAACTATCAAACTGAATAAAATAGCTACCATATTGAGTTACCAAGGCAGTGGCTTCATGGTAAAAACTTTATCCTGATGAACCTTCAATAATTTTAATAACCACCCACATAATCACATCATTCGCACAAACGTAATTTTTCATCTCTGCTTTCTTTTGTAACTGTGGAAAATACTCATTCACAACTTTGTCTCTCATTGCGAATTCTATGGTTTGCAAACCAAGCCAGACAATTGAACTCTTCTGACAAGGACATATATCAACACTAAACACTATGGAACTCCCCCTCCTCATAGCTAGCCAACTGCTCATGCAAATGATAGCTGATCATCTTCACCCAGCCGATGTACTTATAGTTATCATGAATTCATACATCTAGAAACAAAATTTCTTTGACTTCACACTTCACATGACATGGTCTCTTTTTATACTTGAAGAAAGCTTAGAATTTTCTTTCCTCTTAAATCCTAGACAAGCACTTGCAATTTAACTCAAACATCAATATTTTCTATCCAAAAAATAGTACACACTAGACTTAATTGACACATATACAAATGAGTCCCATTCAAGAAGCTTCAGTGCTTGAGACACAACTTCAGAGAAAATTTTAACGAGTACCAAATCATTAGAAGTTTGGATTTAATGGATCTCAGAGTCGTAATGATTGACACAAGAAACAATCCATTTAGGATAAGGAACCGTAGGCTAGAAACCACCCACTTCAAGTAAACCACTCTCTACAAACTTATGAGCAATGAGAGAGTTATATTCTTCTCTCATTCTCCTCATAATGCCATGTACATTGATATCATGTAACTCTGTGTCTTTGATCCCTTCCAGGCTATTCTTTATAACATATGACATTAGAAAGGCTAGGATTTGAAAGTAGTGGTACAAAAGCCAATATATGAAGGGTTTTGCAATTATGATTACCATACGCTGGCTACACCCTAGAATTTCACAAAATAGACTAATGAGGCACTTAACAAATGATTGCACACGCTACAACCCATAGAAGCTTTACCCGTGATTCAAAAAATACACTAAGAAAACAAAATAAACCATTACCCTAACCTCTTTGATTGCATGCCTGAAAATTTTCCCCTCAGCATGAAACTAGAGACTTCACTCTAGCACGTGCTCAAATTGAAAACAATCCCACAAAATGATAGCACAAATTCATTTAACTTACCTAGCCAAAGTACACTCCATCCCTTTTTAAAATGATGCCAATATCTTTGCATATCTTTTGCCGCCTCACCAATCATTAATGCAAGTCAGTTGCCGACACCTTAGAATGAGCGTGACTTCCAAATTTATAAATCCATTTAAGTTGGGTACTCCACAACATTTTAATAAATGACACTACACACCAACAAGTGGTCATGAAATCACACAATTTAGAAACTTTTCAACTAAATAACTCAATGATTATGATAGTTCAACACTCGCCCGACTTGCCAACATGAAAGCTAATTAGCACATAGCAATACCTTACATTGAACAACACTACAAGTATACACTCCATCTTTAAAAACATAGTTTTTCTTTAAGTTGGGTTGTCCGCAACATTTTGACGAATAGCAAAACACAACCGCTACAAAAGGTAAACACTTGCCCGACTTGTTGACATAAACATAGAGGAACAAGCACAAACCAATACCTTACATTGAACAACAATGCAAGATACACTCCATTTAAAAAAAAGATATTTTCCCTTCAAGTAAGATACTCTGCAACTACTAAACATAGAGGAACAACAAGTATTGGCCCATCCCAAAGAAACACAAACAACCTAGTAAAATCAACATCACAGGAACAACTAAAGTCATACCTTACCCAACACTACTCTTCACACCACCTTTACATGAGAGAAAGTGTTCTCACCTCCACAAACTATTTCCATCCAACACCTCACCAATCACAAAGTTATATTCTTCTCTCATTCTCTTGTCAATGCTATGAAGAGCCATACCATGTAACTCTGTCTTTGAGCACTTGTCTACTAAAATTCCCATGATAAGGACAAATAAATTTTTGGCTTTAAACTTCTCTACAAAGAACATCACATGCCATTACAAGACTTCCCGACACTAAACAAGTTCTCCACGCAGAACATCATACCCTATTACATGGCTTCCCGGTAGGGTGAGACAACATTTTGATAGAACACCTAGAATTCAACAAGTTTTTGGTGGCATGAGACAACATTCCGAGAACATAAACACACAATCACCCCAATCTCTTGGGTTCGACAAATTGTTCGATTCCGACCGCATGTGACAATTTTCTAACATTAGACAATTTTTTGAGAACAAAAGTTCATACTAATAACCCATCTGCTAATCAAGTGCACAAGATAAGAATCATTGATGTAATTATTTATCTTTAAAACCCATAACAATAAATAGCACATGGGTAGCTATTAATCATTTCATTCTCTTTCTAAGAAAATGAGCCTTCTTAATACCGAGGCCCTAGCTTACATATGCACGCATTAATTTATAGGCAAATATCACAATATTTAAAGGTTCAAGAAACTTCTTCGTGCGTCTCCGGAATCCATCCAACAAAGCTCTCCTCTCGTGAGCAATGGACGGTCCACATAACACCGACGATCCCATGCATGCCTACATTTTGTATTACGTGTCCCTTCACATCGCACTTGACAAGGTACGCCACTCAGTAAAATATCAGATCATCCTTGAAAATATAAAATTTCTCACCGAATTTATAAGGGGGTTGATTCTTTCGCAACCCACTGTTAGTGAAAGTTACAGTGGCAATAATGGTTTCTTTGCTCATATCATCCCCAGTTTCTTCCTTCAGCAATTGCTATAAGTATGGTGGTAGAAATGTTTTGGGTTCCAATTTTATTCCTTCCAGGCCCATTTTTGGGCAAAGGATAAGTTCTTCATATAATGAAAGAAGCCCACATTTGAATGGCTGTTCTTTTCTTAATGTTGGGAAGAAGTATAGACACCAGATTTCAGCGGCATCAGCTTCAAATGCAGGAGAGGTGAGTGGATTCATTTCCTGTAGACAATAAAGATGTGTTTTAAAATTTTTTCTTGATACTGATTTGCCAATAAATTTGCATGGTTTTGGTAAATGTGTGTAGGGCATAGCAAATGAAAACAGTAAGCAAGTGGGCGTGGCTTATAGAGAGAGCCCATCATATAAACAATGGGATGCATTGACATCTACCATTGCAGGCTCCTCGACTATACCCTTTCTTCTTCTGCAGTTGCCCCAAATACTCCTCAATGCTCAGAATCTATTATCTGGAAACAGAAGTGCACTTCTCGCGGTGGGATGGCTGGTATGGAACCCTTTATCTTTTGATGTTAAATGTCGAATCTTGGTTTCCTATTATTTGGGAAGAGATTTTGAAACAAGAAGAAATTTAATTTTGAAAATTAATCACCTATAGAATCATTCATCTTAACAGAAGGACACATATTTATAGAAACAATCTTCTCAACAAGTAGACGTTTTGAATAAGTAAATGGATACATGATAAGTGCTACAGACCATTTTGGCCTCAATCATGTCATTCTGTCATAAAGTTTGATTTTCTCAAGTTTTTCTTGTAAGGAAAAGTGGTCCGCAATGCCAATTAAGTGTTTTTCCTGCTGAGAGGATGTATATTTGTTATCTAGGTCATTAATTGCGTTGTTCAAAAGTTTTCCTTTCGTTTTGCATTTGGGAAAGACATCGTATAGTTATTTAAGAAAAAAATATAATAGTAAACATGATGTTTTAACGGTCTGTTAGAATGAGTAAAATGTTTCTGGAAAAAAAATTGCTTTCGGTTTTCTTGACATCAATGTCTTGATCAGACTCCCGATCCATCATTTAGATGAGGAAGAATGATGGTTGAATGCGCTCAACTAAAAACGTCTAAGATAAATAAGTTAAAAATATTAAAAAATAAAGAGTGTAAGGAGAGGAAAGAAGGGTGTTGCACCACATTAGAAAAAGTGTGGGTGGGGGAACAGGGAAAGGACGCTAACTGGTTTAGAATAAGAAGAGAGAGAAAATGATCAAATAAGGGGCGAAGTCTAAGGATCAACAATAATAACATGACAGAATTAATGGGGGTAAGAGGAGAAGGGGGTATTAGAAAGAGAGATTATTAAAGGAGTGAGAAGATTGCGCCAAAGATAAAAGTGCTGTGAGGACCCCAGAAAGGAGGAGAGGAAAGAAAGGGGTGAGGGGGGAATGGTTCAAAGAATATTTTCGAGAAATAGTGATGGAAGTGAGAGTTCAGGGGAAAGAGGGGTTTAAACCAAAATTTTTAGTTTATGGAATACAGAGATTATGTCTATGTTTATTATCGGTTGCTCTGAGAAGCTCAGACCTCAATTCTCATCTCTATTGAGATTTTGTGGGCGTTTGTTAATTTTAATCATTTCCCTCAGCTTCATCTTGCAATAATTTTCCTCTTTTGCGAGGACTTTGGTTTTGCGGTTCCCTGAGAAAATGCAGTGCTTGGCGTTGAATGATTGTTTGATGCTAGCACCATGCTTCTTAACCCTCATGCCACTATTGCAATCAGTTTCACCCATGTAGGGAGTTCCACAGGGGCACCCTATCTAATAGATCTTTATGAAGAAGTTCTCTTTGATCTTTCATGGAGGGGTTCAAGTTCCAACATTTAATATTGCTTAAACAAGCATTTGGATGCCTTTATCTCCAGGATTTTGGAAATCTTGTTGGATATGCCATACACAAGGAAGGAAAGCTATTGGGATATCGAGGGAGTTCTCAAAATTTTGGCAAATTTTAGGATGTATTTTGGCATGTCGGAGCACTCCCACAATGTATTTTTTCCTCTACGGTCTACCCATTCATCTTAAAACTTAAGCCAGATGAGATATTTCAGATTTTTGTATCTGTATTTTCCTTGTCACAAGCACAAAAGGCTCTTGCAGCTAGAATCCTTAAAAACTTGCCTTTTTTGCATGTTAGTGAAAAGACAAAAGTGGGTAAGGTTTAACACTTTATGTGAGCGGTTTCTGTATACACTTGATGAGCCAAGAGCCCTTCAAGCTTTCTAAGAAGGATATCTAAGAATTAGTGTTAACTGGAAATGCGTTTTCACCCTAAATGCACCCGTTTCAGAAATGGAAACGGTTTTGGGGACAGGGGGATGGCTGGAAACATTTCCAAGTTGTACCCAATGAAGCAATATTTTCGGAAACTGTCCTAGAAACTTGGGGATGGTCAACGAAAGTTTTCAGAAACCTTTGGCCATCCCTGGGATGGCTTGGGATGGCTAAGCCACCCCCTAACCATCCCGGGGACTGATAGCTGTTTCCAGCAGCAGGAGGCAAAAAGTAAGATAATTTTATAAAATATTTGCAAATTTTTTTAATCTTGTGTGGGCCCCACACCTCAAGGCAACCCTAAATATTAAAATATGTTTTTATTAATATCAAATCTTAAGCATATGATCGAAAAGATCAAATCGTGTATTCCTTGCAAGTTGCGTATAGATTGGCACGAGTTAACAGAGTTATGCCCAAGTGAAAAATCATTTGCTCTTGTTGATGTTAGAATGTGAACAAAGTTATCTGTGAATTCTGGGAGTCTTTGTTGAAAATATGCAAATTGAGAGTGTAAATCTGAGCAATATTTAGTATTCTCAGACCAAATCTTAGGGGCAGCAACATACTATCTTTGTTTTCATTTTGACTTTGAAATTTGAGACCTTGAGTCTTTTGACATTATATGACAATTGATGCAATGATAATTGAATGAGAGTCTTTTAACTTTTCATTTTGTTGAAACTTGCAGCCTTTGCACATTTTGATAAATGATATGATACTTTTCATTGTTTCAATGAATTATATCCATGAATGTATGAAATTGAAATTTGAACTCTCATTTGATTCATTTGATGCTATCCTATGTTCTTATTCTGTGATGATTTGAGTTGGTACATTTGATGCTATGTTCTATGATAATTCGATGAATGATCATTGATTTTAGATTGTTGCTATGATGAATGTTACAATGTTACATAATTCATGAATATATTTGAAATTTCAGATTTCCACACACACACATACATATATATATATATAAATATATATATATATATATATATATATATATATATATATATATATATATATATATATTCCTGTCCCCTGCTCTGGGAAAAAGAACGTCCTGGAAACCCGTTTCCCTATCCCCCCATCCTCCCGTCCTAGAAACTCGGGGTAGCATAGCTAAGAATAGAATATTTTTTTGTATTCTATTTTCTTAATGAACTTAAAACACAAAGACAATTAACTAGGATGCTTATTTTTTTGTTTGTAGTATCCATGTAAACAGAGCATGTGTATAAAGTGGCCATGGACAAATTAATGTACACAAGTAGGCTTTGGATATGAGCACAACTCGTTTGTAGTTACTGTTAAAATTTAAATCGACTTTATGATTTCTAATTACTATTTGCCAGGGTTTTATTCAAGGAGCCTGGGGAATTCCTTTTATACTGTTACATGTGCGAACATCAACTTTTTAACTTTTCATATGTACGGTTCAAAGTATGTATCTGTTGGGTTTTGACCTCGTGTCCAAGCTCTGGAATAAAGCCAGCCTTAGCATTTAATCTACACCAAAAGTGTTGCACAAGGCCAAGTTAACTATCTTATTTCTTTTCTCGAGTTAGTCTTCCAACGTTGTTAGGAGAATGCTCTTGCTTTCCAGCAATTGCACCTGATTTTTTCATAGCACCTCTATCTTCAGATATGACACTTGAAAATTAAGGGAACATAGGTACATATGAGAACATGATGATGGTGCAGAAGAATTGCAATCTGGTTACTTGGGGATGTCATATATTGTTGCTTGCACACCCTCAATCCTATTTGAGAAGTCCTTTCTCGGATTGAGTATACAGGGTTCAATATGTAGACTAACGTAATTTTCACCTCATGCATTCCTATAGAATGATCCAAAGTGTTAAAGTTCCAGTGTCTTTTCAGGGCACATCTCTTGTGTGGGTTTAGTTTATTCTTCACAAAGTTGTACGGTACTTGTATATCTTGAGGATTGATGTTTTTGATTCCCTTTTTTCTTATTTTGTTGATCAAGTATGCAAACATACTGCCTATCTATTGATAGTGTCATTAATTGTAGTGTCTTCTAGAAGTTTGCCGGCCAAGCTTGATATGATTTTTGACTCAATATTAATACCTACGTTGCAGGGTTCACACCTTGCCCTTGCGCACTGGATGCAATGTGCATGAATCGGTGCTCTGAAGGTGTGTACCACACACTGTTTGTGCAACTTGCGCATCTACAACACATGGTGCACATCCAGACGCTTCCACAGGGCATCTGCATGGGCCAACTTAAAAAGTGAATTAAAGCACAATTAAAAAGTGTTTTTTTTGCTTGTTTTTGTCAAAACCCTAAAGCGGCCCTTTGTAAGGTCATTCAACCTAAAAACATATCATTTTGTTTGCTTGTTTGCTCTCAACTCATTTTGTCTCCATTTTGGCATTTTGAATGGCGGGTGGTTTTCTTGAAGGGGATCGTTCATAGAGTGCCAGATAGCTTCCACAAAGGAGATTTAAGTGCCTAAGGTAAGCATTTAATTGTATTCTTTAGTCTTTTAATGATTTTTGTAAAGATTTTGATGATTGTTTTCAAGTTTGTGATGAACTTTTTATAAGTTTTTATGTAATTTTTTTTTCAGAAAAAAAGAAACAATTTTAACTCTTTGTGATAATGTTTTTGTATCTTGATTTTGCGCTTGTATTGCATTTATTAGTTTTTTTCTAATTTAAAATTATGCGATTTCTTATAATAAGAAAAAATTAAATTGCAAGAATGGCTAGTAGTCAAGTTCACTGGGTGTGGAAGGAAACCAAAGATTCAAAATTGATAAAGGATCTTAGTCATGGAGACATACCATAAGGCTTTCACAATTTCCAGCAAGTGGGTGATATATTTGGAAGTGTAATTTGTGTAATACACAATTTAATAGCTCGCATTCTTGAGTGAAACTTCACTTAATGGGTCCTTCTGGTAAAGGGATTGGAATGTGTGAGGGCCCAACGAAGAACGGGTTGTCTACCATAGAAATAGCGAAATTCGTAAGAGAAGGAGAAGATGTTGATAAAATGGTTGCACGAGGAAAATAAAGAGCTTATCGTTCAAGAAAGGAAAATATATAAATTTACCCATTGATATAGTAGCAGCCTCTCAACTGTTGATCATGCTGAATAATTGAGGGGGGAGGGGGGGGAATCACTTATTCCCACACAACTTATAAAACTTTTTCTCTCTCGGTTAACTCACAAACAACAGTATTAACAACTTTAGATTTGTCGGTTAAGCACATTAGACATCCACATAAAATGTAAATATTAAGAACACTGAAACACCGACACAAAGAACACTAGGATTTACGTGGAAACCCAAAACGGGAAAAACCACGGAGAAGCTAATTCTCATGAAATGTAAAACACTTGTTAAGGTGACACCGGTATGGTGATTTTTACAAAGGCTCATTGCCGGTTGTGCTCACTGTTGGTATGGTGATTGGCAGTGAGTCTTGTTGAGTATACAGGGTTCAATATGTGATCAAAATGGAATCACAAATTGTACCAATTGCATCTAACCATGCATGATCAGCTCCACAGTTAAGCTCTATCACCACAACCACCAATAGAACACCAAAGGATTGATCTATTGCTTTCGGTATGCAAGCACTGATAGGATCTTCAATCTATCACCACAGATACCATTGCTCACATACATTGTTGTCACAAGATTGCTCGGCCATAGTTACCACACTCATTCCTGTTGAAGTTTGGTAGCTGCAAGAGTTATTTGTGTACCTGTTATGAGTGCATCTCTATTATGTTTGAGACTTTTGCTATGTGAAGATGATGTCTATTCTTTGCTGCTGTGAACTCAAATCCTTTCTTATGTTCGAGTACATTGAGATTGCCAAGAGTCTTCACTGTTGGACGATCATCTATTTGAAGAGCCTCGCCTGTTGGATTTCAAATGTTGAAGACCATGAAGAGTCTTCAACGCAAGCATGTGAAAGGTTACATGTTTTGTAACTGTCGTCAGTATTCCAGCGCCTTCCTTTCATTCTTATGGGCAATCAGAATTTGAAGAGATTGTTTATTGCATAGCCTGTGGAATTCAAAGGGTCACATTATGCGTAATAGTTATTTAGTGTAGAGCCACGTGTTCGTGGTTGTTGAGTCACTTAAACCAAATGTAGCATCACCATCTTGTAATTGAGGAGTCACTTGTTTGGATCGGTCTTTTGTATAATTGCGATATGTATTCTTTGGTGGCGTTTTTTTGGAGTGTTGATTACAGAAGTTGGAGCTGTAGCTTTTGTTAGTTTATGTTATTGTGATCATTATTAGCAGGGTTCGGGTTGATATTTGGATTGCTATATCTTTATTGTAAAGGATTACTATTGTTTTATCAGTCAATTATTTAGCGAGAGATCATTGTGATTTGTTCCTCAAGTGAGTGCAGTCTTAGAAGTCAAAGAATATTGTATTCAAACATTCATCATTATTTAATAAAGCATTTTTCTTGGTGTGGCTGGGTTTTTCCCTCGAGGAGGGTTTTCCTAGGGTATCTTTGGTGCTCTTGTGTTTTAAGATTTCTGCTCTTTGTTTTTTATGCTATTCTGGTTCTAAATTTAACAATTCCACGCACATTCCACACTCAGATACAAAGAAGTTCTTTATTTATATCGGTATCCGATGTTACATATGTCGGCTTCACACCAAGTGTGTGACAACACCAATGCAACAAATATTACATTTTACATCTAATGCAAAGCATCGATCCTAAATCTAGGACATACATAAGAACACGCTACAATACATCCCACAAATAGGTCGGGCTTAAAGTATTACAATTCATTTTACCGAGGCCATTTGAATACCACAACCAAGTCCAAAAGATGAAGACATAAAATAACCGTTACCACCAAACTGAGAAAGCCCATAGTGTGTTATAGCCAAAGCACAAAAACTATTTGATAAACTACACGCTAGCAATCACCAAAAACCGATAGGAATAGCCAAAAATCGAAACCGTACAAGAGTATTGATGTATATGAAACACTGATAGAATACAGTATGCTTGTCCCTAAAGCACTACTGAACATAAGAAATGCTCAACCAAAATTCTTGTTCACATACCGATGAACAATAGGATATACCCCATACTCCAAACAACCACAATAGGATACACCCCATACTCCCAACAACCAACCGATACCGCCAGAGTGTTAGTATGGAGGTTTTGACATCAAGGACAATCAATGCCAGCAACAATACTAACGATCTCCCCCTTTGGCATTGATGGCAAAACTTCAAAAACTTCTCCAGAACAATAGCACTTTACTTGCACTCCAAAATACTCCCCCTAAGTAAATGTAACCTGACTTCCCCCTTTTTGCCACAATGGCAAAGGGCCAAAATAGATGAAAGATTTTTAAAGTAACACAACAAATTTTAGTGAAAATACCTTTGAGTACCTCTCCTTCAAAGCTAGAAATTCCTTCTTCCACTCGGCAATTGCTGCCTCCATGTGGGCACACAAACTATCACATTCAACTAGTTTGTCAAATGATTTCGCCCAATCCAAAAACTGAGACCTTTGTTCATACTCCTTTGAATGGGTTATGATGCCAACAACATGATCCATTCTAACTTCAACCATATCCTTCACAAGCCAAAATGTCTTGATCAGGTCTTCTCTCTGTCTCTACTGCAACAACAGTTCTGCCTGAAGTTCACCTACTTTGATCCTCTACTTTCCATCTTTGTCCTTAAATATATCACATGTTTTCCCTAGCTCATTGAGCTGTCTCAATCTTCTCACACTGACCTCTGAAGTTGTCAACTGCAGTAGGCCACCGAAGATAGTACCGTTTGACGTTATTGATCTGTTTCATGCAAGCTTTTGTTTTACCGATAAGCAAAGATAGTCTCTGCATTGCATTGTCACACTTCTCAATTTTATTTGCTACAATCCAGTTCTCTATTTGCACTACCCTCTCTCCAGGAAGCATATTGGATACACTAGATACCACAATTTACTTATTGATCAGATGATCAATCAACAACTTCAACACCAAGGTCTTGTCGGCTAAAGAGCATTCAATCCACTGACCACCAATTCTATCAAATTCTCCCTTAACCAACATACTTTTAACAGTGTCAGAATCAACAACATCTGATTCCTTTGGAGAAACCTCAGTTTTGTCCACTTCTTCCTCAAATTCTCTCTCTTCCTATGAATCTTCTTCTTCACCAACTTCTTCCTCTTCACTTTCCGAAATAGTAACAATTTCCTTCTCTTCCTCACTTGTCTTTATCCTCTTTGGTTTAGAAGATGAACCACCGATAACCACTTCCAGCTCTTTTTGTCCCAAAGAGGGACCTCCTACAATTTCCTTTGCCGATAAAGCACCAACGACCACCAATCTAGAGCTAAGATTCTCCTAAAAAGTCTTGAAATATGCCTTGCAAGCGTCTACCTTATCTTCCAACCCTTCCAGGTACCTGTAAATCTACTTACCAACAGGAATGCCAGTCCTCCATACAACATTCTCTTTGCCAAGCAAAGATCTCATGAAATAGAACACCAAGCACATGACCAACGATCCAAAATTGAAACCATAATGGTCTTCTGCTGACAACTTCATATTCAACTTCAAATTGTCTAATAGCATTTTGCATAAATCCATTTGTACATTCTCATTCACCATTTTACACGACATATACATGACCACAACAGAAGTTGAACCATCGTGATTATGGAATTGAATTTTGTAAGACATGTCGTGGGCAACATACCTTATGATAGGATCTTCAATGGTAAAGATTTGAAAAGCACACTGATCCCTACCAATCACCGTCAGGGCTTCTACCTCTTCATAACTGATAGATTTCTTTGCAGGTACTTCGCCAATGTTGCACAGACCAGTGATCTCCTCAATTACTTCCTTCATCACATTGTAAGGTTTGTCCAATACCAAGGTTTCACCTTGAAACCGACTCAACACAACTGTATGAACCCTCTATCATCACACCATGGAAATTCTCCCCAAATGTCGAGCCCTAGATTTTTGACTCTCTACATTCCAGCTGTGGGCAAACCAAACTCCAATTGCTTTATACGACCATGATCAAATTCTTTCCTTTCTCCTTTCTTCTTTTTACACCAATACAAATAGTGGACTTGGGTGCCATGAATCACCTTATGGATTTTCTGCCTTTGTCACTCTGTAAACTCACAATTTTCCTTCACGAGCTACAATGCTAAATGATTTTAATATTTAACCTTTTAAAAGCCCTGAACTATAATGATCGAGATTCTTGCTTGAATTATTAATTGTTGACACAACCATTGTACTTTGCACATTAATCACTCGAAACCATCTTGTCATCATTAATGCCACTTCACATACGTTGGCAATAACCTAGTTGCAATTGGTACCTTGTTGGAACATGGGAGATGTAAAATTTGAATTGTTCAGTACTACCCTTGAGCCAAAACTCTGCTCAATTGTCGATAGGACTAGTATCGGGATCCGGTACCACTGAAACATCTGCACCATCATATTGCTTTCTCCATTCCATATTTTGCTTCTGAGATCCACTAGATTCCGCAGTATGATTATCACATCCGCTATTTATCGGACCATTACCAAACTTGCAAGATTTAGCATAGTGACCAGTCTGTCCACATCTAAAACAATTCACATTCCTTTTTCTCGACTTCACATATAGATGATTAGATTTGCATTGACTAGCTTTATGACCAAAGTTATGACATACATAACAATTTCCATGAAAAATATTTATCTTTGCATTCTCCTGATCTGAGACTTGACTCTTACATAGACTTGCTTTGTGACCAACTTTATGATAAATAAAGCATTGAATTCTTTGTTCCTTTCTCATTCTACAATCAACTGCCTTATGACCAAAATTTTTGCAAACATAACAACCATTAAAAGTTAAATACTTTTGAGCATTTAGTTGTCTTACTGGAGACCTCTTTGTGGATGGATTTTGATTTTTGTCCTCAATTGTCATTCAAATCTTTGCATCATCCTCAATTATCTTTCCTTTACCTCTGTCATTTTGATTTGAGCATTCTCCTTCTTTGTGACATTTCTACATGTGTAGTAAGTTATCTAGAATAGTATTGTTTTCACATGGCTTAGATTTTGCCTTTAGCCTTTCCAATTCTAGCTTTAACTTCTCTTTTTGTTCTGAGCTATTTTTGATCATCTCCTTGAAGTTTTCTTTAGTCTCTTTCCAATCTTCCAATGCCTTTTCTAGTTCAAATCTTGTTATCCATAAATTCTTTGACTTTTAATTTGATCCAGCTCCAATGAGATTTTCCGTTCAAGCCTTTTCCTCTGACTCTATCTTTGATACCTGATTTGGATCTGCACAAACCTCTTTTGATTTTCTTAGCTCAGTCAGCTCCCGTTCCAGCTTTGCAATTTTGTCCTTTGATTTTTTCAGTTCTTGACTGACCTTGTGTCTAGCTTTGAATTTCTTGATCTGATCCCTCAACTTAGCAATGCAAGTTTTTGCTTCTTTCAGATCTTCCTTCAGCTCCCCATTTTCTGATTTAGTACATTTAATGTCACTCATCATGATATCCCAATCTTCCTCAATGTAGAAACCTCCTTCCATTTGTTCAAGCAACCAAGATCTCCCTCAAGCAGTTAAGCTTTGTCAACAAGGGACCAAGCTCTGATACCAATTGTTGAACAGGTCGAATAACTGGGGGGGATCAGTTATTCTGACACAACTTATACAACTTTTTCTCTATCGATTAACTCACAAACAACATTATTGACAACTTTAGATTTGTTGGTTAAGCACATTAGACATCCACATAAAATGTAAACATTAAGAACACTGAAACACCGACACAAAGAACACCGGGATTTACATGGAAACCCAAAATCGGAAAAACCACGGAGAAGCTAATTCTCATGAAATGTAAAATACTTGTTAAGGTGACACTGGTATGGTGATTTTTACAAAGGCTCACTGTCGTTGTGCTCACTGCAGGTAGGCTCACTACCGGTACAATAAGGTTCACTGCCAAAACAACAAGGCTCATTGCCAATCGGGCTAACTACCCTTATACAAAGTAGATATTAGAATGGAATCACAAACTATACCAATTGCATCTTACCATGCATGATCAGTTCCATAGTTAAGCTTTATCACCACAACCACCAGTAGAACACCAAAGGATTGATCTACTGCTTTCAGTATGCAAGCACCGATAGGATCTTCAATCTATCATCACAGATACCATTGCTCACATATAGTGTTGTCGCAAGATTGCTCAGCCACAATTACCACATTGATTCTATGCACATTCCATGCTCTGATGCAAAGTTCTTTATTTATATCGGTATTCGATCTTACATATGTTGGCTTCACACCAAATATGTGACAACACCGATGCAATAAATATTACATTTTACATTTAATGCAAAACATCGATCCTAAATCTAGGACATACATAAGAACACCCCACAAATAGGTCAAGCTTAAGGTATTACAATTCATTTTACCAAAGCCATCTGAATACCACAATCAAGTCCAAAAGATGAAGACATAAAGTAACCGTTACCACCAAACTAAGAAAGTCCATAATACGCTGTAGCCAAAGCACCAAAGCTATCTGATGAACTGCACATCACCAATCACCAGAAACCGATAGGAATTGTAATGCCCCGCTAGGGAACCCTTGGAACAAAAGGGTAAAACTTGCAATTAACAATTTTTTTTAAACATAAGATAACACAACATGAGCATAATGTATCTAAGTGCATCATATAAACGATAACATACATCCCAAAGATGACATCTCAAACATAACATGTTCATACACAAGTGGAAGTCTTAACAAGCACTTCCAAAGGTTTCCAAACTATCCAACACATACTCAGAATGGAGAGCACACGTTCTCGAGATCACCCTTCAAGGATCCGACATTGTCCATGGATCACAAGAGGCTAAGCCGACAAGCATTCACGACTAACAATGAGGGAGACAACTAACTAGATAAATCCCATAAAATCGGTGTTTTTTTAATGCCCAAATAGAAGTATCTATGGTGATTAGCCACATAGGCTCATTTACCTTTCTAACCAACATACATCCATAAAGGAGCATCTATAAGGTCCGTAAGGCATACTAGGACCCTTGGGAATCCAAACCGGAAACACCCACAAAGTACCCATCTCCCAAAATTGCTGGCAAATCAAATTTGGGTGGAGACGTTGATGAGCAGACAGAGACATTGGTTTGGGAAGCGGAGACGCTGATTGACGGAGACGTCGATTCGTGACTAGTGAACTTCGAAAAGAAAAAGTCTCAGATCAGTGAGGCGGAGACGCCAAACTGCAGGCAAAGACTTTGATCAACACAAATGTCGATGAGCAAATGCAGATGCTGATTTGCGAACTTGCCCTGGAATGCATAATTTAACAAGTCAAAACCTAAAATGGATGGAAAATGCCTAGCTCCACACTAGGGAGCACTAGATACACAAATGTTGAGGCCATGGTCACTTGATTACATCAAAAACATATATGAAATACATAAAGTAAACTAGGCTATGATCAAGAACATTAAGAGCATAAATCAATGCATACATATAAACCAATACTATCAAATGGAGTGAGCTCTCAAGCTCCAAGTCTTTGTAGCTGGAGGAAGTCCGTCTCTGTACACCAATCCCCAGTAATGGTATAGTAATGCGACGCCACCCTACCATGTGGAACCCTTAGGCCTACCCCATCATGCTTGTAGAGATAGAAACCCGACCACAAACACAAGGCATACACGCAAGCAAGGAAAGGCTCTCACACACGTGAGTCAAATGCATGATCTCATAGGACATCGCAAAGGTCCAATATAACACAAGTGCAGAATGCAATCATACATAGAGAACACTCGACATGTGATCCAATGCACTACACAGATACAGACTACAAATACACATGGAGAGCACTCAACATTTGGGCCAATATCCAAGACAACCATAAATCCACAGCATCATAGTATAATCAAGGTACTACTCAGAGCTATCAAGGCTACATTGTAGGGACTCAAGGTGGAGTGTCATTACTTGACTCACAATAGCTCAAGCAGCATCGAGTCTTCAATCAATGTCCCCAGATGGCCAAGCTCAATATGTATCTTTGATCAACACCCGTAGGTGGCCAGATACTGACTTACCTTCGATCAACACCCTCGGGTGGCTAGGTAGTCCATTACTTTTTTTTTAATGTGTGTTTACCCAAGTTCATTTATTAACTTTTCACTTTATTAAGAACTTCATGTGACCTGTACCAACCACTCACGAGTTGGGATCCACGTAAGGAGCCACTCCACTCCACTACCCAAACACCAAACATGCTCATCTCATTACAACGACGAGGCATAAAGTAAAATGCAATAGCCAAAAGTCATAAAACCCAAAATACACAAGGCACTCGATCGGTCTCAACCGAGAGCATAGGTCACTCAGACTTTAGCATAGGAGCATAGCTCAACTGCATGCCTGGATGCGGTCTCAAACACCCCTACATCCACATATCACATGCGAGCTCAACCTCAAGCATGGAGTGTGCCAATACAAGGGCAAAAACAATAACAACAGAAGCAAGGAAGGAGGATATCTCAAGTCCAAGCACTCGAGGCAACCGACTGAGCAAAAACAATGAAAGGCACAACAACTGATAGCTCAATCAGTCACTATGCCGAGAGCACAGATTCTTGTGGAATCCATCAAGCATCTCATTAGAACACGAGGAAGGCTCACAAATCACAAAAATCACTTAAATCCCAAATTCCAGCAAAATTTGGCAAAATGCAAAAATTAACATTTTAGCGATGAAAGCGCACTTTTAGATCGAGATACAAAATACTCAGAATGTCCTATGACCATTATGATTCTACAATCCTACTCTTTGTAGTAGAGGCTACTAATTCCAATAATTAAATTAGGCCAAACATGGTGACTGACAGGTTTTGGATGGCATACAAAATGAGGCGCCAACAAAAAAGCCCAAATATCAAACATCAAAGAAATTGATGAAATTAAAACTCATTGGTCTAAATCCACCCAACAATACATTTCTCAAATAAAATTCCACTTTCGGGCACTTCACGGAAATCCGAAAACATAACTATGCTAAAACTCCAAAAACCACATGGGCAAAGCATAAAATACTCACACCCACCCAACCAATTGGAGGAATCAAACAAAAATGTGGGGGAATGCTAATTCTCAGCCCATGATTGTATTGCAATTTATTCCATTCAAAAAGACTGAGTAATTTAAAAACGGTGAGATGCATACCTCACACGAATGGTAAACACCAAGAAATGGAAGAAAATTAAGAAGACTCCACCAAATTGGATGAAACCTTCGGTGAAGCGGAGCAATTCCGGCACGAATCCAACGAGCCACTCCATGTACAAATCCAACAACCAGATCAGACACAACAAACAAATCTCTAAAATGCTCACCAGAGGGTTTGAGCAAAAATCCAATTTTCCCCCAAACACAAAATGAGAAATGAATGTAAAAACTCACTTTAACATTATAAGCACTTTTCTTAAGTGACTTATAAAATAGATTATTCAAATATTTTAAATAATCAAATTGACCATTTCCAAAATTGAATAAATCGATCCTAGATATTTGGAATCCAACTACGGCAAATTAGCTGACAATTAAAATAAAATATTAAAAATCCCCAAAATTCATTAAAATCTGCTTATAATTTAAAACCTCTTATGTGACAATTGTGGGAACTCTAATGCACAAACATATCACTGGTCTTTTACAAAATGCATCATGAAGTCCAGATTTACCAACATGTACTGGGGGGATAATAAACGGATACGCCATCCATACAGGGATGACATTGGCTCAGTATGCAAGGCCAAAGCTACTATCTCTTGGTGCTACTATCGGGGACATAGGCACACACTCAAATCCTGTAGCTCAGGATGAATGTATTTGGTACCTGTTCACTGAAACATGCAAACATCAAGTGCAGTTGCTCATGATATATAAATAGCCGAAGCACATATACTACATGATAATCACAGTGAAGGAGAGCAGTACATCGTGTGGACCTCACGAATGAGTGACTACGACTCCGTCTCACTTCGTACTGGCACCAAGGGCAAAATGCATAGCGGTGGTGTGGTAAAGCAGTACACATCATATAATTACATTAACATTGCATTTAAATTTAAAACATTTAAATAAATCATGTTATGACTATTCAAAGCATAAATCTTTGAAAGTAAATACTGATATATCCACAATACAAAAGGCACCATCATCAGATATCCATGGTAATCATCCTAACATATTATCTTAAAGCATCATCATGTAGATATGATCAAAATATTAACAACATAATCTAATAGATGAATTATCAATGTTGCAATAATGAAAATAAAGTATGGTAATCAAATACATCACACAATGTAACCACCATAACATCTCAAGGGTACTCATGAGATATAATGTCATGACACAATCAAAATCCAGTAGCCACTGACACAAACCTCAGTGACACCATCAAATCACATCAAAAGCCAAACAAGGTAGACAAATATCAATTATAACCACAACAACAATCTCAGAATGAACACAAGAATCAAATGTACTGGGTGCATCTCACAATGCCAACATAAAAGCATAACATGGGAATAGTCACCACATCACAAGATCAACTCAACTAATCACATAGGAGCAACAATAAGCATCTCGAAGCCAAAGCAAGGCATCACAACTCAGGAATACAACTAGTAACAACACAATGGTCCTCACAACTAGGTGTAAAGCAAAAATAGCTTGTCGATGCAATGACATAAATTAGATCACCCTGAAGGTACAAACCTTACATGGGTCCAACATGATCACACAATACAAGAATGAAAGTCAAAGGCACATCCATCAGGATGTCATGCCGAATACAAATGGGAGAGGCACTACAAGAATAGCCAAACATTGAAACCATACAAGAGTACTGATGTATATGAAGCACTGATAGAATGTAGTACGCTTGTCTTTGAAGCACTACTGAACATAAGAAATGTTCAATGAAAATTCATGTTCACATACCGATGAACAACAGGATAAACCCCATACTGCCAACAACCAACCGATACCACCAGAGTGTCAGTATGGAGGTTTTGACATCAATGACAATCAATGCCAATAACAATACTAACACCAACATCCCTTCTTGCATACACCCTCAACGAAAGTTGAAGATGAAGTAGAAGTTCCCTCCTGCAAAAGAGGTCCATTGGACAAGACATTTAAAATGGAAGTAAGAGATATTGCTGAACAAAAAATTGCACATTGCATCTATGCCAATGGTCTTCCATTTAATTTGGTGAGATCACCATATTGATAAGAAATGGTGTCGGCAATCAATAGTGCACCTCTTGGTTTCACAAGTCCTGGGTATGAAAAGGTGCATACCGCCATATTGCAAAGAGAGGAATTTTGTAGAGGCCTCACTAAAACCAATTAGAGATTCTTGGATTGAGTCAAGTGTTTTTCTTCTTTCCGATTGCAAAAACTGTTCATTGATAAATGTTATTGTGGTTTCCCTCAAAGGGGCAATGTTTTTGAGGGCAGTTGATTGTGAGGGGCAAGTCAAAGATATAGAATTCATTTCTTGAATCCTCATTAAGTCCATAGAGATGGTGGGTCATGAGAATGTGGTTCAAGTTATTATGAATAATGCAAAAAATTGTAAGGCTACAAGTGCTTTTGTTGAGCAAATATATAAGCACATTTTTTGGGCTCTATGCACCACACACTCCAATTTGGTGATGCAAGCAATTGACACTCAAATAGAGTGGGTGAAAAAAATATACCAATAGGGTGAGGAGATCCAAATGTTTGTGACGAACCACCAAATGTCACAAGCAATTTTTCAGAACTTTCTCGAGATTGGATTTGTTGAAGGTAAGTTTTATTTATTTGTTTAATTTCATTTATGTCATGTTCAATATGTATGCAAATTTGTAATATTTTTTAATGTGTTATTTACATATTTTATTGTGTTATTAACTTATTATTAACATAATCCTAGGTTGCCGAGACTCGATTTGCATCTCATACAGTTGTTATGAGATAACTTTTGAAGGTGCAAGAGGCATTGGGTTAAATGGTTATTAGCAACTAATAGGGTGTATGGAAGCAATCAAATTTCATTGTTGGATGACAATTGGTGTATTGGATTTCACTGAGCCTATCATGACTATGCTCTGGTTTGCTGATACAGATGCGACATGTTTGGGGGATGCCTATGATGGCATGGGCACGATGATAGAGAAAATAAAAGTGGTAATACAATGAAAAGAGAATGACACTGAACAATCCTTTTTCAAAAGGGTGGAATCAATCATTCTTCATCGTTGGACACGATGACCACACCATTGCACCTCCTTGCATATGCTCTATATCCGAGGTACTATAGCAACGATGTACTTTCTATGCCAGGGAGATTACCACCATACAAGATTTTGAAGTTGCTACAAGGTACACATGGGCATTTAGTAGACTCTTCCAAGATCCAAAAGTGGAGAAAAATGTTAGGAGAGAATTTGGCTTGTTTGTCTTAGGAAGTAGTAGTACTCCTTGTGCTATTAATGACCAATCCCAAATGAATTCTACTACTTAGTGGTACCTCCATGGTCAAGATTATATGTACCTCCAACCTCTTGCAATCAAGATCCTCTCACAAGTATTTTTTTGTTTTTTGTTTTACCACTTGTATTGTGGAATTTAGTACTAACATTCTTTACTTCATTTTGCATTTTTTACTTTTTATTTTGTTGATTTTCTCTCTAGGTTGCAAGTTCTTTTGCTGCTGAACGGAATTAGAGTACAAAATATCACCTTTTGGTTTTCATTGTGTAAGTATTTTAAGCTTCAACATTTCAAATCACACTCTGTGATCCATCATTAGGATGAAAGAGAGTGCAGGATAGTACAAAAAATTGAAGATGCAGACTAAGACCAAATGTAGAGATAGAAGAAGGGGTAGTGAGAAGGGGGGCACAAAAAGCAAGAAGGAAGCAAGTAAATATATTAAAAAATATACATATTAGAACATGAATAAATTAAAATATATATCTAAATGTTCTTATTAATATACAAATAGTTTATATACATACAATATAGAATATGCAAATTTAAAGCATATAAAAAAGATGAAATAAAAAACTAAGTTTAAAAAAACAAATAAAAAGAATAATGGAAATCTACTAAAAAATTAAATAAGAAAGACCAAATTATAAATATATGTCTAGAAAACACGCAAATCTTGTTCAAGGAGGATACCTATTTCAAGAGAAAGCTTAAGGAAGCTATAATAACAAATAAAAAGAATATTGAAAATCTACTAAAAAATCAAATAAGAAAGACCAAATTATAAATATATGTCTGGAAAACACACAAATCTTGTTCAAGGAGGATAGCTATTTCAAGAGAAAGCTTGAGGACCTTAAGCCCAACTTGTTCAAGGAGGATAACTATTTCAATCGGATGAAGGTTGGACCTTAAGCCTATCTTGGCAACCTCTGTTATCTACTCTTGATAACTGCCATTGTCGGTAAGCCTAGCTTGGTTTCTCTTCCTTTCCTTGTGTCTTCCTCCTCGTCTACCACCTTGTGCCTTTCCATCTCCTATTGTTTGTTGTTCCTTGCTCTCCACTCCTTTCCTTTGGCGGTCCAAGACTGCCCCCTTCCATCCCACCTCCCCAACCCCCTCCTTGTCCCTTGCTTCTCTCTCCTTCCTCTCCCCTTCGTTCCCTTGGTGTTCCAAGTCTGCTTCTCCATCCCACCTTTTTGTCGGTTCTGTTTGGTTTTCGAGCTTTGGGGCTGCTTGGTTTCTGTATTGTTTGTGTTTTGGTTGCTAGTTCTTCTTAGTCAGTTGTGTTTGATGTTTCTTGTTGCCCTTTGGTCGTATTTTTGTTATGTTCTCCTTCCTTCACACATGTATTGTTTGTTTCCTTATTAAATTTTTTAGCGTAGTCATTTCTTATTTCTATTTCTGTGTCTTGCTTATGTTGTTCCTTTCTTGTTCTTTTCTATTCTTTATTCCTTTTCTTCTTCTTGCTTTATGGTGGTTGTTTGTTTGTGTTTTGGTGTCACCTTGTTTGTAGTTCTTAGGAGGTACTGGATCTTTGTGTTAGGACTTAGTCCCCATTTCTTAGTGTTTTGCATTGTTTAGTTTATCTTTTCATCCTTTTTGTTTTTCTTTTCTTTTTTCTTTTTTATTTATTTATTTGTGTGCATATATATATATATATATTCTTTTGCTTAGATTTCTGTTTATTTTCTTAGAGGTGTTAGTTTAATTTCCTTTTTAATATGCATTAAATTTGCATATATTTTAGTGTATGTATATATGACAATATGTCCATATATTAGAATATATCTATCTATCTATCTATATAATTTGGTCTTTCTTATTTAATTTTATTTCTTTTTTTTATATGCTTTAAATTTGCATATTCTTTATTGTATGTATATAAGACTATTTGTATATTAATAAGATTATTTAGATATATGTTTTAATTTATTAATGTTCTAATATGTATATATTTGTACTTGCTTCTTTCTCGCTTTGTGTGCTCCCCTTCTCTTTACCGCTTCTTATCTCTACATTTGGTCTTAGTTTGCATCTTGCATTTTTTCTCTTAACTTGCACTCTCTTTTATCCCGATGATGGATCATGGAGTGTGATCCAAAATTTTGATGCTAAAAATACTTACACAATCAAAACTGGAAGCTGATATTTTGAATTCTAATGGATTGTGGAAATCTGATTACATTGATGGAATTAGAGCATATACTCCTTTATCCACTTAGTGAAGTGTAACCAGTTGGCTGCAAAAAGAGCTGAAGACTTGGTTTATATTCATTCCAATTTGCATCTTTAATATGTAAGGATCCTCAATACAAGGATGGGGCAGCAAAGCTTTGGGATGTAGCCCTTGAGTGTACAACTTGGATGCAACCATTGAGGATCTAGCTAGTCTCACTATGGGTAATGAAGATGATGACATACCTACACATGGTGCATCTAGTGAGTGGCACCACTTTGGGTTCAAATGATCTTGAACTTGCAGCAGCTAAAAATGCAATAGATGATGAATTTTATTATAATCCTTTTGATGATTGATGAACTTCATTGAAGATAGAAGACAATTACTATCTTCAATTACTATTTTTGATTGTCAATTTTGAATTGTAATGTTTTTCATTTGAATTGGGAACCTAGACATATATGATATGGCATATGACTTAATATTGAAATTATGAACTATCAATTGGCATTTAATATTTATCTTTGGCATCTGGCATTGATCAATGATGAAGTATCATAATATCAAATGATTTAGTTTTACAATTTTGTATATTTCTTTAATTTTTTTGTACACACACACACACACACACCTGAACCCGTACCCATACCCGTACTGGCAACTTAGGTTAATACTGTTTAATAATGTGGGGTTAACTGGCTCTTTGGAAAACCTATAATTGAATTTATTATATAGAAAGATTCTCATTGTATGGTGTGTTGTTTAAACAATTTATGGCTGAAATTATTTGCATTTTAAGTTAATTAACAGGGAGAAAATGATTTCTAATGTGAAGGCAATGAAATTGGTCATTTAGAAATTTCTCTTTAATTTAAGTTGTGCATATGAAGCCTGCAGGTTATACTGTTAAAATCTAAAACAAAAAGTTGAAAGTGAGGCAATTTTGATACGTACTGTAACAATTCATGTTAAGAGGAATTTGGTTGTAATGCAGGGACAACTAACTGGAGTGTTGGGGAATCTCTCCTTACTTTCATATTTTGCAAAGAAAAGGGAGACTGGAGCTGTGGTTGTTCAGGCAGTTGGAGTCATATCAATATATGCTGTAATCGTCCAGCTTGCAGTAGGTGGAGCCATGCCTTACACCCCATTCATTGCCACTTCTGTTGCTGTTGGTTCAGGGTTAATATTGAATTTTCTCAATTACTACAACCTCCTTAATGCTGGTATTTGGAAGTTTTGGGAAGATGTTATTACTGTTGGAGGGCTCTCTGTTCTTCCTCAGGTATTTATGCCTCATATTTTAAAGTTGTTTTTATGTGACTGGTAAAATCATTTTCACTCACTATTCTCTATTTATGTCAACTTCCTTCAATATTTACACTTTTAAAACCCTTGGGTAGAAACATAATCATTTGTCAGAAACTTTTGGAGTGGAGACCAAGATTCCCCATTTCTTCAGTTGTTTAACATTTTTCTGTTTGTGAATGCTAGGTTATGTGGTCGACTTTTGTTCCTTACTTACCGCAGAGCATTTTGCCAGGGATTTTATCGTTTGTGGCAGCTTTGACAACTGTTATTCTGGTTGGCTTCATATTCTTTTCTTGTTATGCAAATCTACAGGAGCTAACTTGCCAGAATGATGTGCAAGTGCACCAAATACTGACATTATGATTATGCTAAATGACATGATTGATTTCTTATTTATAAATAATCTTGAGTAGGATCACTCTGGAAATTATTCATTGAGAAGTTTTATTGGAAACTACTTGTTTGACTAGTTATCTGTTTAAACAAAAATAATTAGGTGCAATATTAATTTGCACTGTCTTCTACCCTTGATTAATTCATCCTTCTTTGCAACTTCAACTGAGATCCTGTGGATGAATTATACAGGCCCGTTCTGGAAAACTCTCAAAGAAGGCAGTGGAATTTGTGGGATCAATTTCAGGGTGGACAGCTACACTGCTATTTATGTGGATGCCCATAGCGCAAATGGTCAGTGTTATCTCCCATTTGTATTTTCTTGCTTAAAAGTACCTAACTTCCGTTGTGTTTTGTATCAAAAATCATGATCAAGACTTAATTTCTGATGTAACAGTGGACAAACTATCTCAATCCAGAAAATATTCGAGGTTTGTCTGTTTATTCGTTGTTGCTGGCAATGATTGGAAATGGTCTTCTTGTTCCACGAGCCCTGTTTACTCGTGATGTTATGTGGTAATTATCTTGTCACTTCTTTGAAATGTCATATTCATGTTCGAGAAATAACAGTCTTTGAATCACAACCATTATATCCTGTAACCTTTGAATCACTGAAACTGTTTCCAGTAGGCAGCCTTCATCCAGTTTTCCAAAGTGTTTCCTCATCCCAATTTTTTATGTTTACTCTCAATAGGGGGCTGAAACTTTTGAAAGCTTTTGCATTCAGAGCCATCGTTCCTGATTTCCAGAATATTCCACAAGTTTTCAGTATACTATTTTCAGGAAATTTTAAAGTTTTCAATACCATTTCCAATAGTTTTTAAATTTATACAAGTTCCTTTTCCAAAATTGTTTCTTTCTGTTCTCCATTTTTTGGGAAACCTACCACAATATTTCTGCAGTTATTTGACGGCTAACCCTCATATTTCTGCTTCCAATACCCGTGTTTTGAAGTTTCAAAGTACCTGTTTCCTTTTCCTGGTGCAACATAGCTTGTAACAGTTAGGACGATGCTTGAGATGTTGAGAAAATATGAAAAGATTAAAGGTGTCTTCATTTCCTTGCAGGTTCACAGGTTCATCTTGGGCAGCCTTTTTATATGGTTGGGGAAATATTCTTTCTGTTTACATGTAAGTTAACACTCTTTTGCACTATTAGTGAAATTTTAATAATTCAATACAATTCATTTTATATGCATATAAAGTTTAATATTTGAGCTTCTGAAAGTTGGGGAAGGATTTTAAAATGTTGCTATGATTTAAGCTCTCTGACTCTTTTGCAGCTGTGGAGGCATCGATGCCATGTATTTTTCAGCAATCACCAGCGCTCTTCTAATTTCAATGGGTCTTTTCCTTTTTCCTTCCTCTTAATTGGAGAGAAATAAATACAGCTAGGAAGTCAATTACAACCATAGGAATGAACACTTTTCTTTTGGATTGTATTTAATTTCTAGTTTCTGATTTTTTATCCATGCAGTAACAATATTTTGGAGGGATGCAAAGGCTTACAGTCTGAGTTCACCAGTTGATTCTCTTGTACAATTAGCTTCTGGCCGATAGCAGATTAGGTGGGAGCCTTCTCTAGCTTGAAAATGACTAAAAAGTTGCATCGATTTGAGATTCAGTTGAGATATGATACAAGCATTTGACAAGAAATGCATGTATTGACTACAAGCTGCTGCAAGAATAAATGCCACTCTGGCTTGAGGGACCATATATTGTTTGGGTCTGAAATTCTTCATGTTATTGTGCCAAGGACAAGGGTGGAAAATAAGAGATTGTTCTGTTTAATTTTCATTACAAATTCTCCTTGCAGACAGCTTCTGTGAGAAACACTTGTGTAGATGGACTGAGTAGAAATCATTTATATTTTTCTTCAATTATGATTCTTTGAGGAAAACGTGGAAGATTCCTCTGTATGCATAAACTGGGTATGTATTTGTTCTCAAGTTGATGATATAAATTAAATTTGTGTTTCAAGATTCAAAAAGTACTCTTTATTGAGCATCATTAGTTTTCTATATAAAGCTGAGAATTAATCACCGAAGTATTACTGTTTTGAGTCCTTCCTCTGTGTTTAAGACAGGATAAGCCCATGGAGTGCTACCCTTGCACAGTGGCTAAAGCTTTATTATTGCCAGTATATACTGGGACTTTTTCTTTTAGGGAATGATTTCCTTCATTGAGTTTTCTCTCTTTTTTGTGTTATAGACAAACTTTCTTTCAAATTGTATTGTGTGGTTAGTAGAGTGGGATCTAGTACCCATCACATTGATGAGAGTGGAATTCAGTCAAAATCTAGAGAAAAGAAGCTGAAGCTGGAACCTACTTATTATTTACTTCATTCCCAAAGAGCAGATGGGGCTCATAGAAAGGAGAGGTAATCCATGGGCAATATTTAAAGGTGCTTAACCATGAACCTTAAATTCAAGTTTCCACTTAAAGCATATCTTAGCATGATTGACAAGCTTGCTCCAACAAAAGTATTTCTTCTCCAATTATTTGTTGTGATAATTATAAATTTCTTCTTTTAGAATTTTTACTGTGAAGCTTGAGTCACCCACAATTGATCTTTGTCGCCTCTTTGGATCTTGCTCTTTTTGCTGCCTGTATGAATGTTGGATCCAAACTTGTTCATAGGAAAGAAATTTTCTTATTTATTAAAACAGAAATTTTTTTAGGAGCCTGGAGTTAGTTATATAATGTTCCTCCAAAGCATTGCACATGGTATTCACATATCTCATATTTATTAAACAAATTTTGTTGGTTGAAAAGTTATATTTGAAGGCTTCCAGTTATTAATTCCTTCCAATAATATGGGAATAGCAACTCAAGTTTCTTCGTTGTGAATGCTTTACAATGTGTATATAAATATATTATATACTTAAACAGAGATAGGTAGCCGAGAGGAATCATCCAATTTGGATATGGCCAGATGTGTGCTGAATTTTATGAGCATGGATAACAAGTCTTGACCTATAGCAATTAGTCTGCAATTTACAGATGGAGCTGAAGCAGTAAGTTGTGCAATTTACTGATAGAAATGATCACTGCTAGAGCTGTCAAGAATATGACATCCAATATGGGAGCACAATCCTACCGTTGCATTTTGTAAAAGATACGATCTGAGAGACAGGTTAATATTTTTGGTCATAGTGTCATGTTGAACAAATTAGAATAGGATTGGGGTATTGTTAAACTTGACATGTCTGGAAGCTTGTGAAGTCTAAAGAAAATTTATCTCCAATCATCTCCGGATGAACATTTTAGTAAAGTTCTATTAATATATCTCTATATAGGCATATGATATGGTATAGATTTATACAACTGATTGTGCTTGCATAATATAAATGGATGGAGAATGCTTGTCGATGGTGATGCAAGTGAAGTTAAAGACATATCAGCAACAAATGCATCAGGCTAGCTGTGTCCTCATGACGAGGGTCATGACTGCTCATGATACATAAACTTTTGCAGAGCCATGACAAGAAATTGCAGGAGGATGTTGTGTTGATGTTAGTTTTCTACCACTACATAACATATAGCAATTGAATACTTGATATAGCATACCAAACACTCAACCCTCTCTTGAAAAGTAAATACTCATGTAGAACATGAGAAAACTCCAAGGTTTCTTACACTTGTGGATACTAACTTAGTTATATTAATGTGATTTGCTGGTTAATCACGTAGGCGGGCTTACGTTGTTCATTCAAGGATAACTTGGTGGTACTTCACTTGACTTGTTCTTTTCTCCTTGATCACTTTCACTTTCAACTACTCCTACCACTAACTACTTACTGTTCTACCACTACTCCTATGAATGAAGAAATTAGCAAATGGATGGGGATCCAACCAAACGAAAGCCTACCTCCTCACTAATGTTTTACTCTTTGGCTAACCCTTGAATGCCTTCAACTGTTCGAACTGCCACAACCTCGCCCCTTGGCATAAGCATCTGTCTCAACCATAGTGGTGCAGTGCATCTTCCCAAATCTGGATTAGGTTCGACTAGCAAAGCATCACCAACGACCTTAGGCGATTGGCTTGCTTCCTCAACTGATAGAGCCTTAACGTCGATTAGTTTATCTCCTTCACCACTAACTGTCACATTGTCCTTGACTTGGTTCTCTGAGAGAGGAGAGTACCCTGTATTGATACTATAACCATTTGATTCTGAACTAGAGCTCACCTCTATCGCCGCCCTTTGCTCACTTGTACTAACCTCTTGGCTCCTAGCCTCAACTATGCTCTCTCTTGATGGCACTGCACTTTGTTTCTTTGCTGGAGGCTCTTGATGTTCTTTATCTTTCTCAACCTCCAAACTCCTCTTCTTGCTATTAACTATTTGTTGCTGGCAACTGCCCCCACCTTGCTGTCCAACTGACTCCGGTGGAATCTCCTCTTCTGACTTCATCTTCTCATAGGCAAGGTGTACCTTCCAACCTTGTAATTGCCTTAACTTTCTATTGTACCACCACTCAGTGTGTAGATCGACTGCTCTTGTAACTGCTTCTAAGGAAGGATCCTGATGATCATCCCAATCCACTGGACTCAATTCTGTTCCCTCTACTGTACTGTAATCTTCCCTTAGCACATCCTCATCATCTTCCAGCTGGTCTGGAATATCAAGACCTCCCCATCTGATGGCCCTCATCATGCCCACCGATAACCTTGAGAAAGCCAACTTCCCCACTTGAAAGTCATCCTACGCATTGGCCCAAAAATCCTCCAAAGTAGGAATATGCTTGAATGGATCCCCATGAGATGCCTTGATTAGGTTATTAGGATCAAATCCTTGCCTTGCCCTATACCATCCTAGATGATATTGTTCTAACTCTTTCTCCGCAGTTGCAAAGGCGACAGGATTGAGACAACTATCATTGCCTATCATGAGTGAGAAGGTAACCCCTGTCTCACCTTTGAGCTTCATCACTTTGTCATATTGCTCAAGTTGCCTAGCCAACTCCATCAAAACTATCCTATCGAGTGGGTACCTTGGAAGCCTCTTGGGACAAGCCGTGCATCCAGCCACTCTGATATAAGTGAATTGCGAAAACTGGATAAACCAACTCCCATACTTCTTAACTTTTGTCTCTGCTTTCGGCGAGAGCTTCCTAGCGGGTGTCCGTTGCAATACCCTTATTGTCTTCATGGAAAAGACATCATAAAATATCTTGTAATCCTTGGTGTTGTGCAAATGAAGCTATGGATAGCACTCATGCACCAAGCATTGTCCGAGCCCATTGCTAATCACCCCTCTAGCCTTAAGTCCAGGATGTTCATACAGTCTTGCAATTAAAGAGAAAAGGTAGGACCCCATATAGAATTGTTTCTGATTTTGTATTGTCCTAAGTTGCAACTCTAAATTTTCACTTATAATTTTAGCCCAATCAAACTTTCTTTTTTCATTTTCAATTCTTTCAATAAAATAGTACATCCAAGTTTCAAACTGCATACCTTGAGCGGAGCCCATGACTCGGTTGAGAATCACAATGAGGTTGCCATACTCTGATTTGAAATCTGACTTGGTGAGCCTTGATGACTTGGTGACTCCTTTCTTGCCTTTGTGCAACCAATTCTGCTTTAGTAGAGCGAGATAGTCATCCTGACTGTCTTGAAAGAACTTGGCCGCTTGATCCATCAACACCACTATCATGCCCTTCAGCTATGATATATTGAACACTTTCTCTACCACCTGCCCGCTGATGTTAGCCAACACCCCTTTTCTTCATCAAAGATAATGGACTTAGTCACAATATCTAGTCGAGATGCACACCCCATCACCAACTCCAGACAAGGCAAGGTAGGAGGGAAGGCAACAACTTGTACAATTCTACACTTGCTGATCTTCTTCACCATGGAGGAGTGGCCTTCTTTCAACCTATCTTTCAACTGTATCATATCCATTGTACCGATGTTGGTGTCACCGACTCGCTTCAATTTTGAGAAGAAGGTGGTCTTGGGCATCATGTCTTCCTTGTCTTTCTTGGTATTCATTCCCGTTGGGTTCTTGCTTGCACTAGCATCCGCCATCCTAACCATTATTTTTGCCCCTTCTTTCTACAGTGAGGTGGGACTTCACTTATCTCTACCCCTCCAATCCTAGGGATGGACTACCATATTTCTGCCTCTTCAATGCCTATCACACTACACTTATCTCTGCGTCTCCGCCTAGGGATGAGACTACCACTTATTTCTGCCTCGTCGAAAATTTATGAGATGAACTACATTTATATGTCTCAACATTGTTCCTAGGGGTGGGACTATAACTTATATCTCCTTTCTCCAAATCTTAAACGGAAACTACACTTATATCTCCCAATTTCAAGCCCTAGATGAAATGATGAAGTGATGGATGGATGATGCAAGCAAGAAATGGATGGAAGAACCAAGTAAGAACAAGGAAAAAATTTTGCTTTATCAACCAGCTTTTACTCAAAATTGAAAATTTTCCTTTTCTACACCAAATAATCACTTTTCCACCAAAGAAGAAGAAGATAAAAAAAAAATCTGCAATCTACTCACCAAAAATTTTGCAAATCTGCCCTCAAATAATAACCTTTGACAAATTTGTAGCTCCTATGATTTTCGTAAGCCCTCTAGACAAATTCACAAGTCTTTTATGTTGGCAGCCTCTTCTTACTATTATTTTCGCAAGTGCTTTGCCCAGATTTTGCAAGGCTGCTGCCTAGATTTTGCAAATCTTGCCCAGCATGCAGCCTTCTAAAAAAAATCGCAGGTCTGCCCCCTTTGCCCAGAATTTGTTGCCTTTTTTTGCCCAGAATTTGCTGCCCTTTTTGCCCAGATTTTCACAAATCTGCCCTTCAATAGACTTCACTCCAAAATGACAACCTTCCTATTAAATTCGCTGCTCCTTAAGACAGATTTTGCTGCCTCCCTGCTCTGATTTTCGCTCCTCCTTGTTGCCAAGAGAAAGGGAGAGAAGTGAATGAGATGGTGAAATGAAGTGGGGGAGAGCTCCCCTTATACACCAAATTTTGCCTCCAAAAAAGCAAGGCTGACTTTGTAGGAGGAGGAAAAATAAAATAAAATTAAAATTGCCAAGTTTAACATGAATTAAATGAAATAAATTGCACAGCCCTAGGGGATTTAATTTTAATTTAAAATTGGGTCAGTCTAGTGCAAAATTATGAGTTTAAATTAGCCAAATTCGAAATTACCATAGGCCCTAAAATTGAAATTTTGAAAAAAAGGTCATTTAGGCCTCCAATATAGCTTTAAACCTTCTCCATTGTGGACCCAATAACTTGCCTTGAATTTCACACCTCTTTGACCTTAAAATACATCGAATTTAACACACAAAGGAGCCCAATTTAAATTTCTAAATTACAAACACTTAGCCCAAAAAATATGATTTTAATGCATTTAATCATGAAAACCAAAATTAATTTTTATTATTTTACAACCCAAAAATCATTTTGCAATTTAACTTTTATTTTGCAATTTAATTTCCATTTGGCAATTAATTTTGAAATATTTTGCAATTAAATCAAATTTTGCAATTTTAAATTTTTATTTAATTTTCATTTTTCTCCACCAACAATTTACAAGATTTTCCAAAAAATATCCAATTTCACAATTAAATTTCAAAAATCTCAAGTTATTCAATTTCATCAATTTTCAAAATTCATCTAAGTCCAAAATTTACAATTTTATCCCGCTAGATATTAAAATAAAATTTTCTCATTGAATTTCATTTGGCCTGGAGACAAAATTGTCTGTTTAAGAAAATCAACGTTTCGCACAAGGTGAAAACAAGCAATACCCCCTAGGCGCCTCAAAAATATCGAATGTGTAAAATTTTCATTTCAAAACCTCCGAATCACCCAAAAATTTGCTAAGGCACCCAAATACTCGGATCAAGGAAAATTGTCAAGGCTTGCTAAAAAAAATGGGGTCTCCAAATTCTTTGGGGCGATGGTGTGAAAACCTCACAACATCTAGCATCAACCCAAAGAAATGTTCTTGAACATTTCAAGAATAAAGTAACTTAGAACCAAAAATCTCAGGATGACCTATCCAAAAATCCACTTAAGGAGAAGCACTCAACAAGGGAAAGAACTCTCAAGTTGAACCTAAGCACCCTGACCATAAGTTACTCACGTGTGTGCAAATGATTTATTCCCCGCTCAACAAGAACTTGATAATCTCTCAGATCCACTAGACTTAGCTATTATAATATCCTTACTTCAAAAACATCTTAGATAGAGCCCCGCTGCCAGTCAAGCATCTATAGCCACGACGGAGTTATCGTTGTGGCCCCACAATCACGGTTCTACCTTTAGTGACCACTTAGTAGCACCGGTAGAGATGATTGCACACCCTTTAAAGCCAATTTTCACTTTGATATTGCCTTTCATTTTGCATTAATTCTCATTTTTGCACTTTTCTTTTTTCATGATATTTCTTTCTCTTTTTAATCTTTTGTTTGGCTTGCGGGCAATGAAGCCTGCGGAGGGTTTGGAAGACCACAATGGCGCTGAAGCAGGTGTATGATTTTTACTAAGTCCATTTTCACTTCGAAACACCAAAAACTCAAAGCTATTAAGTGTGAGTAGAATGTTGCAACCATGTCAAAGGTAACTCAAGAACCTCTATTGAGCTTGACCCAAATTTAGTACAAGTCCTACCATAGACCAATGACCAGGCACAACCTTCAATCCCCTAAACCTTGTCAAATGTATTCAAGAAATGAACAAGACGAACTCTAGGTTCTGACACCAAAAGTGTAAAAATCTACACACCTCATCCACGAGTGATAACATGGACCCCCTTTGCAACTACAAAGCTCCAAAACTGCCCAACCAATCGAGAGAAGCCAAAAGATCTCAAGTCAAATGACTTGATGCAAATTAAACTCGAGCTCCCTCAAACACCTAAACTAACCAACTGAAAGGAAACTTACTCTAACCCACACACGAAAGCAAACTAAACTAACCTCCTGAACCAAATGGTCCAAGACAAACCTTTCCTAACTATGTACAAGACTCTAAAGGGACAACACTAACCGATCTAATATATACATTGGATCTAACATGGTTTCTCAGGATGTTCAAAAGTAACAAGGTTTGGGTGATAGTTCTCAATCTTGCAGGCTCATCCTTGTACTCCGAAAAAAATTTAGTCACCTCAAACTCAAACTCAAGAAAATTATCATGAAAAATCAACAATTGAGGCAACTCATATGGTCCATGATCAATCCAAATACAAGCTGTTTTCCCAAAATTTTCATAATCAAAATAAAAACTTTCATACCTTTCATTCTTAAGAGCAAGGTAAGAAACAACCTGGTGTGCTTCATGTGGTAACTCTTGTTCAAACCTCAATTGATCACCCACAACTTCAAGAGGTCGCAATTGGTGATGAATTTTCCCTCTAACATCTACATCGAACTCATTGGTAGTCAAGGCAGGATCAAGCTTGGAATCAAGCTCATGAAATATCATCTTTGGGGGCTTGTCCTTGTGAAACATGAACCATGCATCTTTGTGAATCTCCTCGAGTGTATCTTCAAAAATCAAGGATTCCTTGATATTCTCCCCATCAAACACCTCTCCAAGTTGCTTGAACACGATATCCAACTGTAGCATCAACCCAAACTGTTCTTTGTTTTCCTTTTCGATGGGAGCAACTTGATCACCACTTAACAATCCTTGCATATCCTCACCACTAGGAGCCTCATCATCTAGCATGTAATTTCCATTTGAACTCTCTTTAGGAACATCTTGCAATTCTTTATATAGACTCTCATCAAATATAGCACCTTCAAGACTGATATGAGAACCATCATACATCTTTGTGAGTTGCCCATCAACTTCCATTTCAAGTGGTAAAATTTTTGGAGGTTGAAGTTGATGGTGAATCATGCCACTTGCAACAACTTGATCACCTTGAAAGGCTTTGGGCAATGACTCTTTTTGTATTTCTTCCTTAAGATCCTTAAGCACCCCCCCAAAGAATATGGTGGTAATGATGTCCTGGAATGCCTTATCAAACTTTTCCTCATATCTTGATTCACTTGTAGTAATTTGTAATTCCTTGTTCAACTTGTCCACTTGATTGCTTCTTTCATGAAGGGTGCTAGAGATTTCTTCCAACTCATCCTCAAGAATTCGACTTTGTAGCATGAGGGAAAGTTCACCAAGGATCACCTCTTCAAATTTGTTATGATCTTCTTCTAGCTCCTCAAAGTGTGAATCTTTGTCTGATATGCTTCCTTTTCTTTGGATGAATTCAAATGCTTCCTTAATTTTCTTGTCAACTTCTTCCTCTTGAGGAGTAAAGTGTGAAGGCTCATCTTCCACATGAATGCCCTGGTCATTAGGTTCAACCATGCCATCCTCTCGCAAGTTGTTTTCTTCTTTGTCGGATGAGGATACAATATGCCCATCTTTTGGTTTCCAACCTAAGTGATGAATGTGATCCTTGACGCCTTCCTTTGATGCCAAACTCATTTGTTCAAGGTATGCACTCCAAATTTCATCTGTATTCGGTTGCTCATAGTCAAACCATCCCATCTCTTGCTTGACTTGCTTTATGATATCCCGACATGGTTGACAAGTATATTCTGAATTTCTCACATTGTGTAGTCTACACCAACTAGAGAGCAACATACCTTCCACATATAGTTCCTCCTCACTTAGTTGCTTCTTGATCATTTCCTTGAAACTATATTTCACAAACATGTTGACTCTATCATTTGGTTTGGCAAATGGAATTGGTTTGAGGATATCCCAAAAAGACATCTTCCTTTGCAATACCAACTCCACTCTTGACATAAATGTCAAACAATTAAGCTCGTCATGTGTGGTTGTCTCATGAATCCTACACTCACAAGATGATGCCAATTTGGACAAATTTTGTGGATACAATTGTGCATTCAAAGCCTCCCGAAAGCGAGCAATGTCAATTGGATGAATGGCTTGACCATGAAACCACTGCCCATCCATTGAGAAGTCTTTTCCTTTTTTTTTATTTTCTAACTTTTCAATTTTTTTAGAATTTAGAATTTTTGAAGAGATCTCTCACATCTCAAATATAACATGAAAGCTCATTGTTGTTGATAGGCCATGAATGAACCTCGTTCAGGCCCTCCTTCTAGCGCCAAATAATGTTGATGTTAGTTTTGTACCACTACATAACATATAGCAATTGAATACTTGATATAGCATACCAAACACTCAACCCTCTCTTGAAAAGTAAATACTTGTGCAGAACATGAGAAAACTCCAAGGTTCCTTACACCTGTGGATACTAACTCAGTTATATTAATGTGATTTGTTGGTTAATCACGTAGGCGGGCTTACATTGTTCATTCAAGGATAACTTAGTGGTACTTCACTTGACTTGTTCTTTTCTCCTTGATCACTTTCACTTTCAACTACTCCTACCACTAACTGCTTACTGCTCTACTATTACTCCTATGAATGAAGAAATTAGCAAATGGACGGGGATCCAACCAAATGAAAGCATGCCTCCTCACTAATGTTTTCCTCTTTGGCTAACCCTTGAATGCCTTTAACTGTTTGAACTGCCACAACCTCACCCCTTGGCATAAGCATCTGTCTCAACCATAGTGGTGCAGTACATCTCCCCAAATCTAGATTCGGTTTGACTAGCAAAGCATCACCGACGATCTTAGGTGATTGACTTGCTTCCTCAACTGATAGAGCCTTAATGTCGATTAGTTTATCTCCTTCACCACTAACTGTCACATCGTCCCTGACTTGGTTCTCCGAGAGAGGAGAGTACCCTGTACTGTTACTATAACGACTTGATTCTGAACTAGAGCTCACCTCTACCTCCACCCTTTGCTCACTTGTACCAACCTCTTGGCTCCTAGTCTCAACTATGCTCTCTCTTGATGGCATTGCACTTTGTTTTTTTGCTAGAGGCTCTTGATGTTCTTTATCTTTCTCAACCTCCAAACTCCTCTTCTTGCTCTTAACTATTTGTTGTTGGCAATTGCCCCCACCTTGCTGTCCAATTGACTCCGCTGGAATCTCCTCTTCTGGCTTCATCTTCTCATAGGTAAGGTGTACCTTCCAACCTTGTAATTGCCTTAACTTTCTATTGTACCACCACTCAGTGTGTACATCGACTGCTCTTGTAACTGCTTCTAAGGAAGGATCCTAATGATCATCCCAATCCAATGTACTCAATTTTGTTCCCTCTACTGCACTGTAATCTTCCCTTAGCACATCCTCATCATCTTCCAGCTGGTCTAGAATATCAAGACCTCCCCATCTGATGGCCCTCATCATGCCCACCGATAACCTTGAGAAAGCCAACTTCCCCACTTGAAAGTCATCCTGTGCATTGGCCCAAAAATCCTCCAAAGTAGGAATATGCTTGAATGGATCCCCATGAGATGCCTTGATTAGGCCATTAGGATCAAATCCTTGCCTTGCCCTATACCATCCTAGATGATATTGTTCTAACTCTTTCTCCGCAGCTGCAAAGGCGACAGGATTGGGACAACTATCATTGCCTATCATGAGTGAGAAGGTAACCCTTGTCTCACCTTTGAGCTTCATCATTTTGTCATATTGCTCAAGTTGCCTAACCAACTCCATCAAAACTATCCTATCGGGTGGGTACCTTGGATACCTCTTGGGACAAGCCATGCATCCAGCCACTCTGATATAAGTGAATTGCAAAAACTGGATAAACTAACTTCCATACTTCTTAACTTTTGTCTCTGCTTTCGACGAGAGCCTCCTGATGGGTGTCCCTTGTAGTACCCTTACTGTCTTCATGAAAAAGACATTATAAAATATCTTGTAATCCTTGGTGTTGTGCAAATGAAGCTGTGGATAACACTCATGCACCAGGCATTGTCTGAGCCCATTGCCAATCACCCCTCTAGCCTTAAGTTCAAGATGTTCATACAGTCTTGCAATTAAATAGAAAAGGTAGGACCCCATATAGAATTGTTTATGATTTTGTACTGTCCTAAGTTGCAACTCTAAATTTTCATTTATAATTCTAGCCCTTGATCAAACTTTCTTTTTCCATTTTCAATTCCTTCAATAAAATAGTACATCCAAGTTTCAAACTGCATACCTTGAGTGGAGCCCATGACTCAGTTGAGAATCACAATGAGGTCGCCATACTCTGATTTGAAATCTGACCTGGTGAGCCTTAATGACTTGGTGACTCCCTTCTTGCCTTCGTGCAACTAATTCCGCTTTAGTAGAGTGAGGTAGGCATCCTAACTGTCTTGAAAGAACTTGGCCGCTTGATCCATCAACACCACTATCATGCCCTTCAGCTCTGATATATTGAACACTTCCTCTACCACTTGCCCACTGATGTGAGCCAACACCCCTTTTCTTCATCAAAGATGATGGACTTAATCACAATATTTAGCTGAGATGCACACCCCATCACCAACTCCGGACAAGGCAAGGTAAAAGGGAAGGTGGCAGCTTGTACAATTCCACACTTGCTGATCTTCTTCACCATAGAGGAGTGGCCTTCTTTCAACCTATTTTTTAACTGTATCATACCCACTGTACCGATGTTGGTGTCACCAACTCGCTTCAATTTTGAGAAGGTGGTCTTGGACATCATGTCTTCCTTGTCTTTCTTGGTATTCATTCCCCTTGAGTTCTTGCTTGCACTAGCATCCGCCATCCTAACCTTTATTTTTGCCCCTTCTTTCTACAGTGAGGTGGGACTACACTTATCTCTGCCCCTCCAATCTTAAGGATGGACTACCATATTTCTACCTCTTTAATGCCTATCACACTACACTTATCTCTGCCTCTCCACCTAGGGATGAGACTACCACTTATTTCTGCCTCGTCAAAAACTTATGAGATGGATTACACTTATATCTCCCAACTTCGTTCCTAGGGGTGGGACTACCACTTATATCTCCTTTCTCCAAATCTTAAACGGAAACTACACTTATATCTCCCAACTTCAAGCCCTAGATGAAATGATGAAGTGATGGATGGATGATGCAAGCAAGAAATGGAGGAAAGAACCAAGTAAGAACAAGGAAAATTTTTTGCTTTATCAACCAGCCTTTACTTAAAATTGAAAATTTTCCTTTTCTACACCAAATAATCACTTTTCCACCAAAGAAGAAGAAGATAAAAAAAAAATCTGCAATCTACTCACCAAAAATTTCGCAAATCTGCCCTAAAATAACAGCCTTTGACAAATTTGTAGCTCCTATGATTTTCATAATCCCTCTAGACAAATTCGCAAGTCTCTTATGTTGGCAGCCTCCTCTTACTATTATTTTCGCAAGTGCTTTGCCTAGATTTTGCAAGGTTGTTGCCTAGATTTTGCAAATCTTGCCCAGCATGCAGCCTCCTAAAAAAAATCGCAGGTTTGCCCCCTTTGCCCAGAATTTGCTGCCTTTTTTTGCCCAGATTTTCACAAATCTTCCCTTCAACAGACTTCACTCTAAAATGACAGCCTTCCTATTAAATGCGTTGCTCCTTAAGATAGATTTCGCTGCCTCCCTGCTTTGATTTTCGTTCCTCCTTGCTGCCAAGAGAAAGGGAGAGAAGTGAATGAGATGGTGAAATGAAGTGGGGAGAGCTCCCCCTATATACCAAATTTTGCCTTCAAAAAAGTAAGGCCGACTTTGTAGGAGGAAAAAAATAAATAAATTAAAATTGCCAAGTTTAACATGAATTAAATGAAATAAATTGCATAGCCCTAGGGGATTTAATTTTAATTTAAAATTGGGCCAGCTTAGTGCAAAATTATGGGTTTAAATTAGCCAAATTCAAAATTATCATAGGCCCTAAACTTGAAATTTTGAAAAAAAGGTCATTTAGGCCTCCAATATAGCTTTAAACCTTCCCCATTGTGGACCCAATAATTTGCCTTGAATTTCACACCTCTTTGACCTTAAAATATATCGAATTTAACACACAAAGGGGCCCAATTTAAATTTCTAAATTACAAACACTTAGCGCAAAAAATATGATTTTAATGCATTTAATCAAGACAACAAAAATTAATTTTTATTATTTTACAACCTAAAAATCATTTTGCAATTTAACTTCTATTTGGCAATTTAATTTCCATTTGGCAATTAATTTTGAAATATTTTACAATTAAATCAAATTTGGCAATTTAATTTTTTTATTTAATTTCCATTTTTCTCCACCAACAATTTACAAGATTTTCCCAAAAATATCCAATTTCACAATTAAATTTCAAAAATCTCAAGTTATTCAATTTCATCAATTTTCAAAATTCATTAAGTCCAAAATTTGCAATTTTATCCCGCCAGATATTAAAATAAAATTTTCTCATCGAATTTAATTTGGCCTGGAGACAAAATTGACTATTTAAGAAAATCAACGTTTCGCACAAGGTGAAAACAAGCAATACCCCCCAGGTGCCTCAAAAACATCGAAGATGTAAAATTTTCATTCCAAAACCTCAAAATCACCCAAAAATTCGCTAAGGCACCCAAATACCTGGATGAAGGAAAATTGTCAAGGCTTGCTAAAAAAATGGGGGTCCCCAAATTTTTTGTGGCGATGGTGTGAAAACCTCACAACATGTTGTAGCATGGATAATCATCTGGTAAAGGGAAAGAATGGATAATTGCCTACCAGTCCTCTAGGGAAAAACTTCGAATATAAGTATGCAAAAACAAATCCAGATCTAGGTACGAATTATGAAGTGTAGAAGCAAAAGGCTAGATTGATTGCTAAATGTTTCTCTTAACCAGAAGTGTAGAAATGGCTAGGAACTTAATGAAAATAATGAGGAGTGGGAGCACGGTGACAAGGGTTTCTTCTAAGAGCTTCATCTGATTTGGCACTAAGGAATATACTAAAGTATGCTTCTATCCTTTTATAGCTATGATACATCTTTCTGTTCTTGATCTATTGTTATAAATATTCTAATATTTCAAATATTACTAATAGTGATTATATTGCTATTTCTGATCTATACTGCGTATACCATGTAAATATCCAATATCTCCAATATTACTTATAGTGAAAATATTTTTTGTGTCTGATCTGAACTTTTTAAGTGTACAACGTATGTATTGTCCCTGATAACAATCTTGAGTTATATGCACTAATTTGTGCCAAGAAGGTAATTGCTCTAAGAGATCCATCCAAACTAGATATAAGGATTAAATAAGATGATTCGATATATTTATCTTTTTCTATTGTTGATGAATGATTTGATCATTTTTCTGGTGTATATGCCTTCCTACTGTTGTATATTTATTTCCTCTACTCTGGATGAGATCACCGTTGAATATCTTAATTGAGTACCCGATATATTCCCCAACTAGATACTAAGGACTCAATTCTAATCTGCAACTCCTATTCGGTCTGCCAATTTTCCTTTTCAATTCTGCTTAATATGTATGCATATATTTGCACCACTCCTGTTGTGTTGTGCAGATCCCACAAAGAGGTGAATTCCCCATTAACCCTGATTGATTGATTGATTCCAACCTCCTTATTGATGCCTCTTAAAGAGACATGTCTTTGGTTGATTTGTATCTTTTTCTAAGACATCGTTTCTATTCATAACACACTTGATGTTATAATTCTAAATCAATGATATCATTGACCTCTTTTCATCTCCTCCAGTTGCTAGCATGTATCTTTTTGTTAATGATGGATCCAGTTCTCGATCATCATGATAATTGCATCCTTCTCTTTATATAACTGGTTATTATCACTGGCTTACAAAAATTACACCATGCTATTATTATTATTACTTCCACGATCGTGATTACATTTAGTCATATTTTTGACTAATCGATATCCTCCTTCCATAGTTGGTGTCTTAGATTCGACATAATCATTGTATAATATTGATTGCTCTGATTATGCTTGTCTAGGTACATAATCACTTCATGATCGATTTAATGTATTTGTTTGACCATTGACGTGGTTGTGATCATGTGCTCTACCCTTAATTGTTAATGCTTGTTATTTATATTGTTAATGGATCGCATATTTCATGAAGTCTACCTCTTGTATCATTTCCTGAACTTACTCCTCCATATAAATATTGCTGGTCACTGATTCAATTATTTTTACCTGGCAACCCGTATGGATGTGCTGACCATTGAGGATTCGATTTATTTCTTTATAGATGTTGTCATAGTCATATTTTTCATCCCTTTGGTAGATTATATATTATACTAGCACTTGCATCTCCTCTAGGAAAGTATTTCTAAGTTATTATATGATAGATGTATATTGGTTATTGTGTTTATTTGTAATTGAAGAGTGTACAAGGAGAAACATAAGATTTTGTCGGGAAAAAAGTGGAAATAAAAGTAACTGTAATGCAGATTTGGAATTGTTTTTTAAAGTAAAATGAGATTCCAGAAAACGTTAAGAAAGATAATGATCCAAATTTATTTATCAAATTTGACAAAAAAATGTGAAAAACTATAAAAAGAGGTGGTTGCTTGATTGCATACTAAAACAGGCAGGAAGGTATGTGACATGCAAGAATAAAAACGCACCTGAATTCAGCTTATCTATAATACAATAAAATTTCCAGCCAAAAATTGAAGCAAACAAACTTCAGAAATCATAAGCACTTGTATTGAACCTGCCCACACTTTGTTGGCGTGATGCAAGCAAATTTGAAGATTTAAAACTTCTAGTTTAATCTTTATATCATCTCCTTGTAGTATTCTCTTACGTCACTGCAATCAACCATTTCTTAGCCACGCTATCTAAGACATTATTTAGTGCCTGACACAAATCACAAATAAAAAATCTCAATGTTTTATGGGAAGTCCAAAAAAATAAATTAATAGATATAGAGAGGCGTCCAGAAAGCATAAACTTACAAATAACATATAAAACTTGCTTGTCTCTTGGTCCCATTGTTGGACCTCTTCTATATCAAACTTTAGATTTTTTATTTAGGTCTAAATGATAACAATAGAATCACATCAACAAACTAATATAGATGAACGTTTACTATAGAACCATTTTACACATAGTAAGTCTAAGACTCATCTTTATTACTGGAGAGCTTCATAAATAATATAATAGCATATAAACAGTTCTCAATACAAAGTATATAAAATCATTGAAAGCTAAAAAGATCTCTGTCTAAAAAGCCAAAGATCATAGCAAGTAATTATTGTGACAGTGTTGAGAAAACATGTGTTTCAACCTTAAATTTTCTTAGAAATAGTTCCAAAAGTAGTTAGGCATTTTTTTTGTGTCGTTGCCCTTAAAAGAGGAAAATTAGTTGTCAAAATATGCCTTGTCCACAATATAATATAGGAGAGCCATTTTTAGAGAGTGTATGACACATTTCATGACAACTTAGAGGGTAAAAAATAGGGGATAAGACTTTGGATGCGAGAGACTATTTTAAACTTGGATTCTTGCCTATCTTGGGAAACACATGTCAAGGATGGACAACACGTGTCAAGGAGGTTTCACACATACTTTTGTAAACCAAAAGTGGTTTCTAGTTTGTGAGAAGCCTATAAAATGAGGGCTTGAGGATGAGTTTGAGCATTAGGTTTTGTTTGCAAGATTGGGTGCTAGAAGGATGCTACTAAAGTTCCTCCAAGCTTGAGTTGAGGTGAAATTCTTGTAAGAACTTGCAGTGCAACTATGTTGTAATATGTTGTTGATTTGATAATACATTATGCAAGTTTTAGAGTGGGGATTTTCTCCCATAAGGGTTTTCCCTACGAAAATCATTGTGTATGTATTTATTGTTATTTTGTTTATGTTCTTATGCATTTCTTGAAATCCTTGTAATAGCTATGTTTAAATTTGCATTATCTTCCTCTCAAGATTATCGTAGGAAGTGTTTCTACACACCTTTGCTTCCTTACAAGAGGTATCAAAGCTTGACCAGTTTTGGTTTTATTTGTTGGGTACATGGTTTTTTGAGCTAATCAAGGTTTGAGTGGGAGCTTATGCAAAGTATTTCATTTTCTATATTGCATGATAGTAAAGATGGCAAGCATATCATGGAGGATTGAAGTAGAGAAGTTTTTTGGCACAAATTTTGAAATGTGGAAGCTGAAGATGGTAGATTTGTTGATGTACTGCTTCATGATCCAACTTTAGCTATACAATATGATGTAATGGATAGAAAAGCTAAAGGTCTCATAAGATTGTGTCTTGTAGACTCAATTTTGATAAATGTCCATGAATAATCTACTTCAAAGAAGTTTTGGAAGAAGCTGAGTGAGATGTATCAAGAAAAATCACTTGTGAATAAGATTTTCTTGAGGAAGAAGTTGTATTCCTTGAGAATGGAAGATGGACAAATTTCTGAGCATCTGGAAAGCTTTAATATGTTGGTGACTTAGTTGACCTTAGTAGGGGTGTTAATGGATGAAGAAGAAAGGTGCCAAATCTTGCTATGTTCATTGCCAGATTCATGAGACAACCTTGTCATGGCCACAAGGAGTACTTCAATTGTCTTGAAGATGGATGTTGTTGGTTCTCTACTTTTTACAAAGATGAGAAGGAAGGTCTCTCGGAATGCCAAAGAGGCTTTGAGTGTTTGAGGAAGATCAAGAGAAAGAGGCAAGAATGAAAAGCATCATGGTCATTCTAATTCCAAGAATAACGGGAGATCAAAATCCCCTAGTAAGTCCAAGGCAATATGCTGGAATTGTGGCAAACCAAAACATTTGTGAAAGGATTGCAAAGAAGAAGAAGAAAAAGAAACAAGATTCTAATTATGAGTCTAAGAAGGAAGATGTATATGCTTTTATTGTAGCCTTGGCGATTCGTGTAGGTGACAATGCATGGTTGATAGACTTAGGTGCATCTTTCCACATGACTCCTAATAGAAACTGGTTTAGTATGAATTTTTTGATAGGAATAAGGTGTATTTGGGTGATAACTATTTTTTGATGGGAGTAAGGTGTATTTGGGTGATACCTATTTTCTTGATATTGTTGACCGTGCAAGTGTTCATGTGAAATTTTTTGATGGTATAATTAGACGATTTGATGGTGTCTTGCATATAATGGGACTAGCAAGAATTTTTTTTTATCTCTTAGCAAGAAAATAGATGCGGTTGCACATGTATAGTTTTCTCAAGTAGGTGTGAAAATAGTGACAGGTGCTATGGTGATAGCAAGAGGAAGCAGATTGGGTACATTGTACCAGTTTGATGCATGCATAGTTGAGTGCAGTAACACTTCTGATAAGATTGTGACAAAGACTACTATGTTGGAAAAGGAGAGGGTTTCTCTTTCAACAAATGGTCATGGTTTGTGGGCACCTAAGGGTGCTCTGTATAGTGAATCAAAGTTGTCTGCAAAGAAGACACAATGTTATGGCACTAGAAACTTGGCCACATAGGTGAGAAGGGTCTATGGACCTTGAAAAATAAGAACCTTGTTGATGGATTGAATGATTGCAATCTTGAATTTAATTTTTGTGAGCATTGTATTTATGGAAAACAAAACAACATTTAGTTTTACTTGAGTTCTCATAAGTCTTCATGCATTTTGGATCTAATCCATTTAGATGTATTTGGTCTAGTTGATATTTCTTCTATTGGTAAATCAATTTATTATGTTTATTTCATGGATGGTTTCAGTAGAAGAACATGGGTTTATTTTCTTAAGAGTAAAGCTGAAGTTTTTAGTTGTTTCAAATAATTTAAACCAATGGTTGAGTTGCAAACTGGAAAGAAGATAAAATGTTTAAGGTCAAATAATGGCGGTGAATATTGCTCCAATGATTTTGACACATTCCGTAAAGATTGTGGCATTAAGAGACATAAGACAACTCCATATTCTCCACAACGGAATGGAGTTGCAGAAATAATGAACATGACCTTAACGGATAAGGCTAGGAGTATGTTGAGTGGTGTTGAACTAGAACAAAAGTTCTAGGTGGAAGCTATAGCCACTACCTACTACTTGATAAATAGGTCTCCTACTTCAGCTCTTGTTAAATGTATATTCATTAGATACAGTTACAATGTGAAAGGATAAAGCCTTTGGGATCGTGTTGTACAAAAAATATTTTACTCAAGAAGTTTTATTTTTAGAGAAACTAAGCCTTCTTTTATTTTAGTGCAACCAGAACAAATAGAAGAGAAGAAAGATGTGCTTCAAGTACCTACTACACCCAAACAAGTTGAATTGAGGCCCTTGGAAAGACATGAAATTGAGGAGACCTCTATGAGTTCTATATCATTAGAGAAATAAGAGGAACTTGAACCTGAGCTTGTTCAAAGGTCTACTAGACAAAGAAAATCACATGAAAGGTATGGATATTCTCTTGATGATTGAAGATGCATATTTTCTTTGAATGCTAATATTGATGAACCGAGATCTGTAGAAGAGGCTCTCGATATGAATGTTTCAGAGTCCTAGAAAATAGCTGTGGATGAAGAGATAACTCTTAAAACGAATGACACATGGGACCTTGTACCATTGCTTGAAGGATGGAAGCATGCTGGTTGTAAAAGGGTGTTAAAAAAGAAGATAGGTTCAGATGGAAGCATTGAGAAGTATGAAACATGATTGGTTGCAGAAGGTTACTCCCAAGTTGAGAGAGTCGATTATGGTGAAATTTTTTCTCCTGTAGCCAAAATGACATCCATTCATTTTTTGCTTTCTATTGCAACAACTTATGATCTAGAGATCGAGAAAATGGATGTGAAAATAACTTTCCTTCATAGAGATTTGGAGGAAGAAATTTATATGACACAACCTGAGCACTATGTGGTGAAAGGTAAAAGTCATTTGGTTTGTAAGTTGAAGAAATCATTGTATGGTTTAAAACAAAGTCTTGGGATGTGGTACTAGAAGTTTGATACATATGTATTGAGTTTGGGATTTGTGCAGTCCAAATCTAATCATTGTATATATTTCAAATCTGTTGGTGATTATTTACTGGCTACTGCCTTGTATGTTGATGACATGTTGTTTATTGGCAAAGGAAAAGGTTTGATTACATAATTAAAATCTCAGCTCTCAACAAAGTTTGAAATGAAAGATCTTGGTGTAGCAAGATACATTTTGGGGATGAAGACTATAAGAGATAGACAAAACATTAAGCTTTGGCTAGGCCAAAGTAAGTATGTTGGTACTATGTTGAGAAGATTCAATATGCTGGATTCTAGATTGATGTGTGTTCTTGTTACAATGGGAACAAAACTTTCTAGTTTACAATGTCCTAAATCCCCATTAGAGATGAAAGAAATGAGTCAAGTACCGTACCAGAGTGTTGTTGGAAGTTTGATGTATGCTATGGTTTGTAAAAAATTAGACATTGCCCAAGCAGTGGGAGTTCTTTCCCATTACACGTCTAATCTAGGAAGAGCACATTGGGATGTAGTAAAAAGAGTTTTCAAATACTTGTGGGGTACCTCAGAGTACTCTATATGTTTTCATGGAATAGGAAACAAGCATTCCTTGGATATTTGAGGCTAGATGGATTCAAACTGAGATGGTGATGTTGATAGAAGAAGATCCACTAGTGCATATATGGTGGTGTAATTAGTTGGATGAGAAAGAAACAGGTTGTGGTCTCTTTGTCCACTATAGAGACATAGTATATGGCAGCCACTCATGCCTGCAGGGAAGCCATTTGGCTAAAAATATTGTGTTTAGATATAGAGTTCAAACAAGGTGCAGTGACAATTTATAGTGATAGCCAAAGTGCAATCTGCCTAGTAAAGAATTTGACATTTCACGCTAGGATCAAACACATTGATGTACAATATCATTTCGTGAGAGATATGATTGAGGATGACAATGTAAAGCTGGAGAAGGTAGAAACTTTGGTGAATGTTGCTAATTCATTAACTAAGACTGTGAGCACAAAGAAGTTTAGATGGTGTTCAAAGTCTCTCGGCCCTAGAAGTTAAGTCTATAATAGTATGGATTCCCTAACTCTTGCAAGGTATTCAACAAGTGGGAGAATGTTGAGAAAACATTTGTCTCAACCTTGCAATTTTTCTTAGAAATAGTTCCAAAAGTAGTTGTCATTTTTTCTATGTCGGTGCCTTGAAAAATGGAAAATTAGTTGTCAAAATATGCCTTGTCCATAGAAAATATATGAGGGCCATTTTTAGAGTGTTTATGACACATTTCATGATAACTCAGATGATCAAAAATGGGGATTATGACTTTGGACGTGAGAGACTATTTTTAACTTGGATTCTTGCCTATCTTGGGAAACACATGTCAAGAATGGGAAACACGTGTTAAGGAGGTTTTCCACATGGTTTTGTAAACCACAAGTGGTTTCCAGGTTGTGAAAAGCCTATAAAATGAGGGCTTGGGGAGGAGTTTGAGCATTAAGGTTTGTTTGCAAGATTGGGTGCTAGAAGGATGCTACTAAAGCTCCTCCAAGATTGAGTTGAGGTGAAACTCTTGTAAGAAGTTGCATTGCAAGTGTGTTGTAATATGTTATTGACTTGATAATACATTATGCAGGTTTTAGAGTGTGGGGTTTTTCTCCCATAAGGGATTTCCCCACGAAAATCACCGTGCTGTGTTTATTGTTATTTTGTTTATGTTCTTACACATTTCTTGAAATCCCTGTGATAGTTATGTTGAAATTTGTATAATCATCCTCTCAAGATTGGCATAGGAAGCATTTTTGCACACCTTTTCTTCCTTACAAATAGTTGATTCCTCATTTTAGTCATCAACAATCCTCTCAATCTATAACTATTTCAAACTACAATAATAAAAAGGACTCATCCAACACTAATGCAATATGCATTGTTGGTTCATAATGCAAAACTACAAATACTTTCTTTGGATAAAAGATAAAATAAGAAGTTTGCAAAATATAATCCAATCGACACATGGATTGTAAATAAATGTAGACAAATATAGCATTAAGTAGCATTCAAGGAAAGTAGAGCAATCTTTATGTATATGAAAGACATTGTAAGTTCATTGAGTGGTTGACAAATTTGATGAATCAAATCTAGTGGCTCAAAACTCATAAGCTAGATTGTGTTTGAGAACAAAATAAAAGTAAAAATTAAAATTAAAAATATGCACTTGAATAATTCCATTTTTTAAAATAGAAATCTAAATTGAAAATTCAAAAATTCATTTGAGTTTTTGGATGACCATCTTTGTAGGTATAGTGAATGGATTGATGAGTGTGAGCATGTCAGTACTCTTGGAGAAGGATAATGATTTGTGGATATGAAATACTCTTTATAAGGCATAATCTGTATATGGCAATTATGAATGAAAGACATGGCTGATTCTTGAAAATGGTATTTGTGAGGTATTTCAGTATGATAGTAAGGTTTAAACTTATGTGCGATAAGAGAAATACTTCTAACCAATTTATAGACTGGTGCAAGTGGCCATGATCTTTAAAGTTTATTGTGAGTGCCTTGAAGTGACATTATAATAATTGAGATTCTTTATTGTCTTCTTCTTGGATAGGGTAAAAGACATGATGAAAAAATCATATATTGAATAATTTTTCATATGAGAATTTGTAATTTTATTTTATAGTTTTCTTCTTTATATTCAAATAATATACTTGAATGTGATCTATTTTTTTAATATAAAGGTTTGTTTTATTTATTAAATTTGATGATGGATTCAAGAGCTTTTGTACATGTTTGAACTGATCATAGACATTGTAGTTTAAAAACAATTTAAATGTAATACTAACATTAATGTATGTCAACATGTAACAATATTTAGATTACCGCAATGACTCTCGCTCCTGCGCTCGCCGCTTCCTCAGCTCTAGACTCATCCTCGTGGGCTCAAGCGATGACTCTTTCTGGTGTTCTTCCCATTCTTGCAGCGCCCGGCAAGGCCTCTGCCTCTGTCGTCACTGCGCCGAAAAGGTCTGCTCCTACGATAGTGCCTGTTAAAGATCTTGCTATTCTCATTCCTGTTGTGCTCGATAAGGCCTTTGCCTCTGTCGTCGGTGCGTCGGGAAGGTCTTCTCCTACGCCGGTGCCTGTTAGAGCTCCTGCTATTGCATTAACAACCATTAGGGCTCCTGTTGGTGGGTCAGCGCCTGTTAGGGTTTCTGTCGTGGATCGGCTGTCTGCAGCGATTCCGAAGGCTGCGATAGCTCCTGCTCCCCTGGTGGTGCCCTTGTCGCAAGGACGACCCTCTGTGTTGTCCAAGACTGTTGCTAAGGGCTCCCCTCATAGTGCCTTCCCGGTTTGCAACCATATTGCTATTGAGTTGGACGATGATATTCAGTCGAAAATCGATGAGATTGCTTCTATTTTATCTAATCATGAGTTGATTTAAAGATTCAAGGGCTTATGGCCCTCTCTACTTGCCCTTCACTCATGGATTTCAAGTCATTGGGAATCGCTCATCTCTGGTACAGTCCATATTTTCCCAATGGCTAAAGGCTTTTTTGTGGCTAAATTTGAAATTGCTGAGGATAGGAAAGTTATTTTGTGTGATAATTTCTTTAGCTAGGATGATCGACACATGCTTTTGTTGAAACCATGGCATCCTGATTTTGTTCCGTCCTCTGAATCATTTGATAGGCAACCTATTTGGGTTAGGCTTCCTCATCTGCCCCTCCATCTCTGGATTGATTCCATTTTGGAGACGGTGGGGGATGCTATTGGGGAAATGTTAATGGTGCATGATAAATCTGCAGAGCTACTTCACACTACTTATGCTTGTATCCTGGTGGATGTTGACATTTCCAAAGGCCTGCCTGATGAGATTAAACTTTTTTCTTCTCAGGGTAGAAGTTGGATCCAGCAATTGGATTATGAGGGTCTCCCATTCAGATGCCAACGATGCTTTAAGACTAGGCATGTTGCTTCTCAATGTGAGGTTTAGAAAGTTAAAAAATTTGCTTCGTGGTGGAAGGGCGCCTCCTCTCATCACTATATGGTGGAGAAGGTGTCTTCCCATCGGAGCTTCTCGTAAGTGGTTGAGCAGTCCGTTACTAGCCCGGTTCCAGATAGTTCTTTGGTTGCCTCTGTTCTAGCTTGCCTGTCTGCTAGTCCTCATGAGTCTCTGGTGGCTGAAGTTGGGGCACCTGTTGGTTTCTCAGTGGATGTTGTTGTCCCTACGGTGGCTTCAGCTCGTGCTGGTTTTGATGTTTCTGCTCCTCCTTGTGTTCTTCCTTCGGCTGGAAATTGTGCTGGTCCCTTGCTGGGCAAAGTTGCTGCTCCAACACCCCTGTTGGGTGTTGGTTCTTCGGCCTTGGACTCGCACTGTTGGCAGAATGAGGCAGCTAGAGTTGAAGATGGGTGGATTTCAGTAAAAGGTAAATCTTCTAGGAGGCATCCATCCTCTTTTGATATGACCCTTCAGTCCCACAAGAAGGGTTCAAAACGTTAGCCCCTTTGTTGTTTGGGGTATTCTTTGTTCGGAACCTTCAAAGTTTTATTTTAATTTCTAGTTAGGTATAGGGTTTCGGGGCCCTTCAAAACCTAGTGTTTCAATTACATCGTTTGCGATGTTCGTTTCATTCATAGGGCTTTTGTTGAATATCTTGAGCTACCTTTATGTACAAGGTTTCAGGGCCCCTTCAAAACCTATTTTTCCCTTTATCAAAAACATTAATGTATGTCAACCATAAAAAATAAAAATTGAATTCATTGTGTTTGAAGCTAATTGTCAGTGGATGCATGAATCCTAAAGGATAGTTAACTATGAAATTCACTTAGTGTTAGATGGACTTGTCTTTCTGTGCTATTTTTCTTCTGTACATAGAGATTTAAGTTAATTGGGAACCCATGAGAGAAAGGATGGGGACTTGCTTGTTCTTTTCATTTCACAATTTGATTGTTTTTAACTATCACAATGCTGAATCTGTATAAGGTTTATTTATTAAAAAATTGATTCATTTAGTTCTTATTTCTACCACGATGAAGCATAAGTCCACACTTTATGAATGTGGTGTAAAAAACATGATTGTTTTCATAGTATTCCAAAAAAACTAGTTGTTTTGTAACTTATGTATAATTTTAGTAAAATTATTAATATGAATGTGGTGTAAAAAATATGATTATTTTCATAGTATTCCAAAAAAACTAGTTATTTTGTTTATGTATACTTTTAGTAAAATTATTAATCTTAATTGAATTGTGATTTAGAACCAAATGTATATTTTGAGCTAGCTAGATCTGCTAGTATTTAAAGGTATTCATTATTATTTATTTGTACGATGATAATTAATTTCATAAACATTGAACTTGTACTGTTTATATTAAACATGTGTGATGATCATTACCTGATAAAAGTCTCTTGCAAAACCATTATTTGTATGGATTACGGTCTTAGGAATTGCTAGTAGTGTAGAACAAATGGGCATCTCCTAGAAGGAATAATGAAAGTCATTTTTAATGAGTATTTATACGATTAAAAATAACCATAAACAATAGAATCAATTATTCAGGATGTATTCTCAATCATAAGGATTTCTAAACACCAAGATGATTTATTGAGTGAGACTAATACTTTGTTATTGACATTGATAAATTATAGGTAAATAATGGGTCTCAAGAGAATAAGGGCATATCATAGCCCAAGTAAGAGCATAGATAAAATAAACTTCTAATTGTAAATTTCTTTTATCATCCTCATATGAATGTCATAGTGAAATTACATAAAAAAAATAAATAGATAGAAAAAGTCATTTCATATAAAGAAGTAACTTTCAAAATTAATAAAGTAAAATCTGATTTTTACTCTTTAAATCAGATCATGAAATTGAAGCATTAACAATAAAAAAATCACATAATTTTAATTAGAAATTAAAAATCTAAACACAATTTTAATCAGAAATTTAAAAAATCTAACATTATAAACTATAAAAGCTACATTATTAAAAAATTGAACCATTTATTACCATGAGCAACCCTCTCTAGACATCATTTGAAGAAAAATGATTTTTTCAAAATTGAACTAATACAATTTTCAGAACTGAAGTAATAGGTCAATTTAAAATAGATTTGAAGAGCAAAATTGAAGAAGACGTGTAGGTTAATGTAGTTTGGGATGTAATCTTTCCTCCAACAACAATTGTGATATGATGTGAACCATCTTTTGATTAAATGCTATGAAAGCCTATACTTCAAGAGTTATCTTGAACTACAGTTCCTTAAATTATTATACAATATATGTTCTTATTCACAAATTTAAAAAAAAAGATGTCCATAATTCTTCTTTCTATAGAATATCACAATCTTGTCATGTCACATCCTCTACATCTCAAAAACTAATAAAATCATAATAATAAATAAATAAAATGAATATTACTTTTTCACTTTGATACTTATATTTTTATTTGTGAATGTAAGCTTCACAAAAAATCATATTTGAAGGGAACTTTAAAAAAAATGTTGCAAAATGAGAAAGGAATTGGGTGTTTTGTTTTAAAATTTGCTTACTAAATGATAGAATTCATTTTGAAATGTGAAGTTTGGTAAGAAACAATAAATATTGTTTGTTTGAAATTTAGGACCAACTTTGCCATGATTTTCCTTTGGTGTCGGTGATGAAGCAACATATGTGGGGGGAGTAATTTTGATTCAATGTCCAAAATTAGTAAAAATATATCCGAGAAAGGATCTCAACATTCTGGTCTATCAAATCAAAAGAAAATACCAAATGTGCTAATTAATAATATATTATTTATTTATATTGTAATAATATTATTAATTAATTAATTAATTGACGACTTATATTGAATATATATTATATTATTAATTAATAATATACATTAACATATTATAAGATTGTATTGATTATTATATTTATATAACATTATATTATATCAATTATATTTTTTGATTATATATCGTTAATTTAATAATAAATTATATTATAGTTTATTATTATTTATTCATTTATTTTATTATTGAACCCTCATTTAAGAAGGGGACATCTGTAGAAGGAAACAACAAGAGTGGTTGCTAAAAGTTTCTCTTAACAAGAAGTTATATTAAGAATAACTCTTGCAAATGGGTACTATTAAAATAATGGTTGACACTACTAGTATATCAAAGTAGATGTGAAATAAGTTGAATAGATGGTAAAATTAGCATATTGTAAATGCAAAATGCATTAATGTATGCATACAATCCTATAAGGAAGGCCCTTGACCATCCTCTAGGGCCGAAACTTGAATATAAGTATACAAACAAATAGAGATCCAATGAAATTATTTATATTAAGGATAACTATTATTTACTCAAATGGATACTATTAAAATTATGATTAACACTACTAATATATCAATTTTGATGTGAAATACATTGAATAGATGGTAAGACTATTAAGAATCAAAGTACATTACTGTTGAGAGTGTTTATATATTGTTAAGAGTGTTGTTTTATAAACAACCACTTGCATGGAAAATTTAATACCATAATTTAATGTTGATTAAGATTGAAATAGATATGTGTTGTGATTCTTCTTTGTTATGCATTTTTTGTTCTTGTTCTAGCCTTGGGCCTTTTGCTTTGTATTATTTGAGTTGTTTTGAATAAATTTCACCCTCCTTTCTCCAAAAGACTGAAATAGATATATCTATGAAAATCTCAATACCATAATTAATATGACTACAATTAAAAATGGACATTTGCGAATTAAATACCATAGTTTAAAATGAAGGATTACTGAAATCACTTTATATATAGCCTAGTCCAAAACTTTTTTTTTCTTATACACAAATTGAGATAAGCTAGTGGCAATCTATTGGAGAGCTTTGAAGATTTTGAATGAAATAAGTTAACAATGTTTTAGTATTATAGAGAATGGGGTATGATGACATTGTCATTTTCAACACTTCACTATTTTTGTAGGTAGGATTGGCCTTCCTATCACCCTAGGGCTAAAAGAATACTATTTATTGCAGGTCTTGAGACAACCCTAGATTTAGAAGGCTACCTCACATATCCTTTAGGAGGTTTAATTTATCTGCCTGGGACATGCATTTGTTGTATAATGAAAAATTAATCCTAGAGTTTTATACTTCGAATAAGATACTGAAATCACTTTATATCTAGCCACCCAATCCCCCACACAAAGCTAGTATCAACTTGTATGAGAGGACTGATGATTTGGAATAAGTTGGTAGTGTTTTAGTATTATGGAGAATGGGGTATGATGACATTGACTTCCACAACATGTGAAGTATGCTATCTTGAAGCTATTTCTATAAGTAGGATTGTCTTTCCTATCACCTTAGGCCCAAAGACTATCATCATTGTGTTTAATGACATATATAAAAATACTATGTATAAGATGAACTTCAGACAACCTTGCATTCACAAGATGAAGGCTACTCCATATATCCTTTTTAAGGAGGTTTTATTTTTTCACTAGGATAAGTGTATGTTGCCTAAGGACCCATTTGATCAATCAAAAATTGTATGTTGTAAGAAGAAAGCATAGCTCTTGAACCTCCATAAAGCTTCAACCTAAGAAAAAATAACTATTTATAAATAAGTCCTACCTAAGAATAAATATAAATCTAAACTCGAGATTAAGATAAACTTGAAACTCCATAAGCCATGGAGGGGCTTGTCATCTCTTTAATATTGTATTTAGTTGTAATTATATGCCTACAAGTCTAGGTTGAGTCCTTGTGTATGAAACTTCAAATGATTGTGTAGTTGAGACTTTTAAAAATCTGAATATAATTATACAAATTTACTATTACACCCATGGTGGTTTGTGAGATTTTCTCATCTTTATGAACATAACTAAGTGGGGACATACTCCATCTTAATTAGGTCAGCCTAAGGAAATAATTAGAACCAAAGGACGCGGTTGCAGAGCCAACACAAAGCGAAGGATCATAGAGATGAGCCGAAAGCCCCAAAACCTGGCAATCAACAACCAAAGATCTTCCTTTGACCACAGGGACAGCGCCCGAGCAACATACAGACCCCCCAACGACAGAGTGGAGAAGTCCAGACCCATTCGTAGACCCAGAAACCTGCCTGGGTGAGTTCGAAAAATCAGAGCGGGAAGGAGAGCCATTAGAAAGCACCATTACAGATATCTAGAGTTTGAAATTCACCTGTGTTACCATGGAAGGATCTTTATTTTTTATATGTTGAATACATTTGAGGCCGATCTTTTTTGTGTTGCATGTTTTATTTATTAGGTCCTATTTAGGGTATCCTAATTAGTATTTCAGAATGTTGTAGAGGATATATAAAGAAGAATAAATCATTTTTAGAGATGCAAAAGTTGATATGAAGTTTTGTAATGTACAAAATAGACCAATCATGTATTAAATGATTTTAAAGTGTGCGAAATCAGTCTGACAAAATATTTGGGCTACAAAGAGGATTGCACTATTAACATCTATCAGATGCTTCTTCTAAAACAATTTATATTATGTTTTCATTATAATCTCATTGTACCATGCTATGGAGAAGCCATCTTTAGTTTGCAATTCCATTGTATCTTTCCCTAGGGTAGTGTTCCTTAGGGAGCAATGAGTTTCCTTGTCAGTATATCTGAAAACAAACATTGTAATAGTAGTTTCGTATGGTGTGAGTTGATCCACATGGTGGGTTTTCTCTCCTTAAGTTTTCCATGTTAAAATTTTGGTTTCCTTGTGTCATGTATGCTCTATTTGAGTTCTTTACTTTTGTAGGTTTGATTTATAGAATAAAATTTAGTGAATAGTTATTATTGTTGACCCTCCTCTTAGCATTCAGATTTGTTTAATAATTGGTATTAGAGCAAGGTTGTAAGGAAATAATTTAAAAATTGAAGATCGATCTTGCATTTGAATACACAGGGTTCGAAGCTAAAGATCAATTAGATAATATTTTCAAAAATATCTTGAGGCAGTTAAATGAGAAGGATGGGGTATCAATCTTGATGACTGTGAAGTAGATCTTAAAGGAGAAATCAAGTATTCTCTTCAGGATATGGTTATTGCACATGAAGAATGTGAAGAATATAAGATCAAATTCGATAATGTAAAAAATGAAATTATCAAATTAAAGGCCAAATTAAAAGAAAATAAAGAATATGAAGCCAAACTCAAAAAGGAAAAAGATGAAATAATCAATTTAAAAGTGTGAATTGAGGAAGGTAAGGGGATTACTGATTGTATGAACTCAAAGTTTCATAACAAGTTTACTGAATGCCCCAAGCTTGAAGACGATATTGTTACTTTGAGAAATAAATTAGAAGATGCAAAAGAGCATATTGATAAAATTCTAAAACTCGGAAGCGGTAGTGCTACCCTTAATGAAATACTTAGTTGTTAAAAATCACAAAAGGACAAGGGTGGCCTTGGTTTTGAAATAGGGGAAAGCTCTAAAACTAAAGGAGAGGAGAAATCTCAAGATGAATCCAATAGGGTAGAAGGAAACATGAACTATTTTACTCTAGTCCAAAACAAAAGGAAGAGTAAAAAAAAGTTAATTCCAAATTGGACTTCTCATACTAGGCACTCTCAGTCTTTTAATGACAATTATTTTTCTTGCAATAAGATTGGACATAAGGTTATTGAATGCAGAATTAGAATGAACTTGAATTTATTTAAGACCTTAAGGTCTCAATAATTTAATGGTTAGTGCTACACTTGCAACAAGTTTGGTCATAAAGAAAATGAGTGCATAAGTAAAAATGATTTCATGAATAAAAACAATGTTATGACTAGTCAATCCTTCAATGGATATTGTTTTTTATTAAGAAAAAAATAGGTTTTGAAGGGACTTGAAACCCATTACAAAAGGATAACTAAATATATTCCATGAAAGCTCAACAAAACAAAATAGAATAAGGTAAAGACCATAGAATGGATTTTATCAATAGGCTCCCACAACCTAAAACAAAAGCTACACAAAAAATCAACATACAACCAAAAACTAAAGGCAGAGCCAGAGAAACTCTAGCCCACTCACCCACAAGAAGGAACCTTCAAGATTTTCTTTAGCACCTCCCTTGTTGAAATGAAGAGTCATGTCAAAAGAGGGTGTACAAGTCTTAGATTTCTTTCCTCTCACAGTAATCCATCCCTCTTCCACCTTAGCAGTAGCATCCTACAAAGCCATCGAACCTAGTGCTAGAACCTTACAATCTTGAGAAAGAAGGCCAACAACACCTATCAAATGAGAGGCAACATCACAATTTTTCCTTAGAGGCACAACATCAGCATCTTCAAGGGTGCAACTAGAATCGATAGCCTTAGCACAACCACATGACTTAGACACTAGAGACCTATTCCCACACACTTTTGTAGAAACTACTAGAGGGACAAGAGATCCAACCTCCCCAGAAACTCCACTATTAATCACATTAGCCTGAGGAGAAACCACATTAGAAGCCAGAGGCACACATGCCTCAATATGCACACCCTCAGTAACCAGAACAGACCGAGTGGAAGGCACAATGTACTGAGAATCTTGTGCAAACACCTGGGAGAAACTCCTTTGGTTATCAGTTTTCTTCTCAACTGAATAATGTTGAACTGCAACACCTTTCCACCACGAAGCATACATTTTCTTTTTCTCTAATCCACATTGAGCTGCCATATGACTAGTTTCAAAACATTTTCTACACTTGAATGGAATCCCTTCATAGTCCAAAGTTTGGATCCAATTACCCTTAGAAGATTCGATTAAAAAATTTGCAGGTAGCCCTTTAGAAACATCCATATCAACTAGAATACAAGCATAAGTGGAATGAAGAATATCAGACGATTCCTCATCCACCATCAGAAAGTCCCCAAGGGCTTCTCCCACTTCCTCTAAAAGAGAGTCAACCCATAGATGAAGGGGGAGATAGGGAAGTCAAACCCAAATAGGAATCTTGTTGAATATTTTAGAAGAAGGGTTGAAATTGGGGTGCCAAGGTTTAACCATTAACATGAATTTATCTTTCCAGCTAAAAAAATGATTACACAATATCTTATTTATGTTCTGAGCATTCTCAAATTTAGCAATAAAAAAACCCTTTTCCATAGGGTAAATATGAATTGTACCAGTAAGAAGGGCTTCCCAATGTTGAGATATCCAAACATGCAGGTTTGGGAGGCTGGGCCAGAAACCCCTGAACTGACAAATTGCACCATAGAGGGAGAAAATACAGACATTGTGGTCTATTCCTCCCCCGTCTCTGCATCCAGTGTGATAGCAATAAAAATTGAGACATGCAAAGGCCCTCTCTCAATATGTCACTTTTTCAACCGTTATAAATTTGTAACCCTAGCAACATAATTTGGAACCCCAGAGGCACCACACTCCTGAGACACCACACATGAACTACCCAGAGCAGCCATAGGGGTAGAGATGGCCTTCGCAGGAGAAGAAGCAAATGCCAAAGAAGGAGACCCAGAAGGCCTCAACACAAAAAATTCTCATCCAACCCCATAGTAGCAGGCTGATTGGAAATGGAAGGGATGGTATCACTGTCCTTAGGCTCCACACCTAGACATGCTGAAGGAGAAGGGGGAGCAGTGACCATAAGAGAAGACATTGATGCAAGACTCTTAGTAGAAACCATTGGAGGAGTTGAAGGAGTAGGTAGGGATTTCACTAATAGGGCAGCCAGGCCAGGGGGATGGTTGTTGCTAGGTTGCAAATGAGACGACAAGACCAAAACCCTAGTTGTAGGAGACACTACTGCAATTCTATGGATATTGTTACACACGTAATAAGTTTGGCCATAAAGCTACTAACTATAGATCCAATATGAGGAGTGGAAATTCTCTACAGCTTGGCATTATATATTACAAGTGTAATGAATAAGGACATATTGCAAAATACTACAAAGCAAAAAATATTTGAACTTATGTACCTTAAAAGAAGGTTGATCTAGTTCAAACAAAGAAAGAAATGGAAAAAAATTAGAAGGAGAAGAAAGATGGTGAGGTGAAGGATGAATTTGTACGTCGGGATGGTGAAGCTGGTTCCTTTAGAAACTAAATTATATAGAATGACTCAGTGGGAATTACATCTATGGATTTTCAACCCCCCTTATGAAGCATAGATGCTAAAATATTCAATGTATTAGTCAAAGATGATTTGGACATGTTGGTGTAGTGATGTTGAGTCAATTGGTTTTATTTGTGGAGAAAATGCTTTCCTTGTGGAGTATTACAAAGATTTTGATAGATCATTGTTGTGGAAAAATGGTTCAAAGCCTACTAGATATGAAGAACAAATTTGCTCCTATAACACCAATTTTTTAAAACCAATCAAAGAGTAGATAAATGATTTCTACAATAAATTAAATTAAAAAATATAAATCTTGGGGATCACCTTGTGGTGTAGTGTGACTTGGTTTCACTATTAATGGTGCAACCAAGGTTCAAATCTTCACCTGACCCAAATACAAATGTTAATGCTAGTTCGGGCCCACCTTAGTGGTTGTGTAGATAGTAGTTGGTGGGGATGACATTAATGGTCATGCTAGAGATTGTATGTAGTGAGAAGGAGGGTTTCTTCATGTTGATTAAAGGAGGAGGAGGTGTTAATGCCCCAATTTGTTCTTAGAGATGGGGTCCCTCATTGTGACCCCACTAGTTCAAAGCTCTAATCAAAAGCGACTATCTCCGACAAAAATAAAATAAAATCTCAACTTTATAAAAATCTAATTTATTTTGAAAACAAAAATAATAATCAATTTTGGTTGGTGCAAAACACTTGGTTAATTGGGCACAAGTGAATGCAATAAATAATTTCTACAATATATTAAGATTAATAGTATAAATCTCAACTTTATTTAAATCAAATTTATTTTGAGAAAAATAATAATAATCACGTTTGATTAATGCAAACTAATTGATTAATTGAGCTTAAGTGAATGTCAAGTAGGCTCAAAATATATCTCTCCAAAAAGAAATCATAATCCTTTTTTTCTCCTTAAAATTTTCAATAATAATTTGTCATATTTTTACAAAAAGAGAATCCTATTCCTCTTAAATTTCTTTCTATTTTTTCTCTTAGAAAACTAAAAAAATAAAATGAATTTAAAAATGATTAATAATGTCATAGTTATCCTCTTCGAAAAATCTAAATTAACAATTTGATTCATATTTTTTCCTCTAAGATTTAATTTTGATGAAAGTAATGCAATTACTTAGTTTTATAAAATCATTATATTACAAACTTCATAAAAAATATTAGAACATAATTGAGCTTCTTGATTCACAATGAGCATGTAGAAGAATGTAAAATTAGAAAACAAAGATAAATTAATGATTTATGCAAAAATCTAAACTTTACTAAGCAACTTTCAATTTTCTAAATTCTTCTATTTTGAAGAAAATAGAAACTATTTTAAAAATTCATATTAGTAAAATAAAAAACGTTCAAAATCCTACCATTTTAAAATATTTAAAATAAATTTAGATTTAAATATACATATATAAAATAACATATATTTATAATATTATGAAAATATTTTAAAATAAATTTTAAATATTCTAAATAAATCTATATTTTTAATACAAATATTCTAAAATAACATATATTACTTATATTATTAAAATATTATATGAATCCTAAGAAGCAATGGCAGAGAGGCAAAGCAATCAGGTTTCTCACAAAAGATTAGGGTTTCATGGTAATGGTGCTTCATAGGCGAGATGGTCATTCAAGAGGAGGTATGGTGAGGGATTTCAAAACAATACATGGAGACTACCGACTAAAGCATGGAAGGCTCTGGCAAACCCTAAGAGGCATAGATTCAACACTAAAAATGGTGGTCAGATACTGAGGATCAACAATCCAAGAAACAAATGGGGATATGCTTCAATGCACATTGGTCGCTCGTTTGACTTTAAGAAGATTGAAAAGAAGTCTTGGCGTCCAAAAAACCAAGGGATCACTATGCAAGCGACTAGGGTAAGTACTAGTTGGGACCATTCTAGATTAATTTCCTTGTTAGTAGATAATAAGGAATGGGTGGATTCGGTTCATTTTTATATGGAAAAAGCCTTTTCATGAAATGGAGTGGGGAGTGGCCTACTTTTACCATAGTGCAACGCCTGTGTGATGTGCACTAGGGAAAAGAGTGTGTTTGAAAAACTCTCCAAATGGTTTTTATTTAGTAATATGCCCTACTAAAAAGGATAAGAAATGGGTTCTCAATAGTGGAACTTTTCTGATGGGGGGAAAGGTTTCTATATCAAAGATTGGATACCAAATTTTGACTACAAAAAGGAGTATAGAGGAGGTTTCGATTTGGATTTGGTTGTATAATCTCCCACATGAATATTGGGATTTAGAAACCCTTAAGCGCATAGGTAATAAATTAGGAGTTTTTGTGAAAGCAGATAAGGTGCTAAAAAAATGAATATAACATGTATGCTTGCATTTGTATTCTCTAGAAAGAGATTCACCGTCTTCCAAAAATTGTGGAGTGAAAAATAGGGGAAGAATTTTGGAGATAGATGATTGAAGTGGAAGACATGGTGGAACCATGCTCAATATGCAAGGGGGTAGGGCACCCAATAGGTAAGTGTGTTTAAAGGATGATAAAGGTAAACTCTGGCTCATAATGCATTAACTAATACGTTAATCAAGTTAAGTGAAAATACATAGAGGGAGGATTTATGGGAACTAACAAATTTTTCTTTGTCTAAAAAGAGCCAGATTGGAGACTTTTATTAGGGGAGCAGGTTTGCATTGTGAAGACGGTTTGCAAAGAAAAGAAATTGACTTCATGTTTGAGGATGGTAGTAGTTATATGTTTCAAGCTTCCTCAGAAAGACTTGGTTTATCGAATTTAGAGGCTTGCCTTCAAACGAGATTCAAGAAGACATTAGAGGATATTCAGGACTCGTAAAAGATGGAGGTTGAGCATGGGGATTGTCTTGACCTTTTTCATAAGGGAGGTCAGGGCTTGAATGATGTTTCATTCTCAAGAAATACCATAGATGCACACTCAAGGGGAATGTAAAGAAACAATGTCCCCCTTAGGATTTCTAACTTGGCTTTGAACAAACAACTAAGTGATGAAAATAAAAAAAAATCCAAGGTGGAGAAGAAAGGAATAGACTTCGGAAAGGATATGCTTTCAAGTTGGCAAACACATGCAGACAAAGGGAATAATATCCACAACACCTTTAGTAATGAGGAGAGACCTTTGGCTATGGGTGAGGAAAAGAATGCTAGTGAGCAACAAATGAATATGCAACATGGTCAAGAATTTCTTAGGGATGAAGGTGAAGAAGGTGAGAAGGACCCTCAATTTAAGGATATCTAGATTTCCTTAATTAAAAATATGGAAAGTTCACTTGAGGAAGCTAGAGACAATGGTGACATATTTGGGGATGTACAATCGGGCTATGTATCAACTAATGATTTGGGGCGTGAGGATGAGTTGGGTCAAAATGTTGAATTGGAGATTCTGGAGAAAATAACTCTAGAGAAAATTTTAACCTCGCAAAAGAAGGCTAAAGTTGGCGAAATGAAGAAAAGAGGTGCTATGACTATTCAAATGAAACTTGAACTTGCAAAAAGTGCAGTTGGACAATGAAAACTTAGATTGGGAAAAAGATATGCCTTTTCCTAGCAATAATGAGGATTCTATCATGGAATGTCAGGGGCTAAAATGCCCTTGACAAGATTCATCTTATCAAAAGATGCTTTTATCAGATGAGGCCAGATTTAGTATTTATACAGGAAACAAAATTGAAAGGGTTAGATAAGGACACTTTTAGTAAATACTTTTGTTAATGGAAATGTAGCCTTGTTGATACTACTAGAGCATCTAGTGGTTTGGCATTTTATGGGATGCTTCAGTTGTGGATGTTCAAGTGACCTGATAGGAAAGGTGCTGATAGTGGTTAAGCATATGCTCAAAATAATTGTTTACAAGCTTTTATGTTATTTATATTGCATATGCTCAAAAATATTGCACATTGGGGAGGAGGGTATGTTCCTTTTGATGGGGGAAGGGGTGCGACTTTAATGCAATTCTCTGACCTTTAGACAAAAAAGGTGGAGTTGGCTGATTTGGTTAAAGTCAAAATAATTTTAGTGATTTTGCTACAAATAATAGTTTAATAGAATTATTCTTTAAGAATGGTGAGCTCACTTGGACGAACAAGAGAATTGACTTCCTTGATATTGCAGAAAAGCTTGACAATTTTTTCCTAGTTGGAAATTGGGCAGAATCTCAATGGACTTGTGAGGCTGAAATCCTTCCTAGCTGGTTCAAATCATTACCCCATTAGTGTTTGAATCCATGAAGAGGCCGCCCCTGATAGATGTCCTTTTAAATTTGAAGCGATGTGGTTTTAAGCAAAGGGCTTCATAGAGTTGGTGGATTGATGGTGGAACAATGCTCCTCCTAGAACATGTAATAAAGCTTTCCCTTTTTTTTCCAAAAAAATGCAATTCATCAAAGAACAACTGAAAAGATGGAATAGGGAGACCTTTAAGAACATATTTAAGGAGAAACTAATTTTTGAAAATGAATTGTATACCCTACATGCAAAAGTCATACAAGGTGGGATGTCTGAAGAGGATTTTAACAAAATGTTTTTTAAACAAGATGTACTTTGAAGTATTGTCAAGGGAAGAAGTTTTTTGGCGTTAGAAATCTTGTGAAACATAGTTAAAGGAAGGAGATTGAAACACAAAATTATTTCATAATTTAGTGAAAGTTAGGTGGTCTTGTAACATGATTTTCTCAATTAAAGATGAAAGTGGTAACATTACTCAAAATGCAAAGAAAATTAATATGGAGGTTATTAGGTATTTCTTTGAATTTTTTTGTGGAGAGTATGTAGACTTTTCTCAAGATCAAGATATCATGGAAGTTATCCCTTTGTGTATTTCAGAGGCTCAAAATAGGATGCTATGGAGGTTGTTAGGTATTTCTCTGAATTTTTTTGTGGAGAGTATGTAGACTCTTCTCAAGATCAAGATATCATGGAAGTTATCCCTTTGTGTATTTCAGAGGCTCAAAATAGGATGCTGATGAGAGAAGTACCCTTAGAGGAAGTAAAAAGTGCTTTGTTTAATTTGGGGGAGGGGAGTGGACAAATCCCCAGGGTCTAATGGCTTCCCTATTGCTTTCTTGATGAGAGAACTATCCTTAGAGGAAGTAAAAAGTGCTTTGTTTAATTTGGGGGAGGGGATTGGACAAAGCCCCAAGGTCTAATGGCTTCCCTACTGCTTTCTTGATGAGAGAAGTATCCTTAGAGGAAGTAAAAAGTGCTTTGTTTAATTTGGGGGAGGGGAGTGGACAAAGCCCCAGGGTCTAATAGCTTCCCTACTACTTTCTTTAAAAAACTATGGGATATTTTTGCCTTTGATTTTTTGGAAGTTATGGAGGAATCAAGGAAAGGTGGGTTTATTTTACGAGATTTCAATAACACTTTTTTTTGGAATTTGTTCTAATTCCAAAGTGAATGGAGATTAGTTCTTTTGGTGACTCCAGACCTAACTCTTTATGTAAGATATTTTACAAAATCATTTCCAAGGCTATTGCTAACATGCTAAAATGTGTTCTTGAGTTAGTGATTCCAAATGAGAAGAGTGGTTTTTCCCCTAATAAATCTATTTTGATGGGCCAGCTAAGGGGAATATTAGACTATTAGGTGCAAGTGTCATTGTTCGGGATTGGCAGGGAAATATTGTGGTTCTTGATGCCAAAAGACTAGAGGAGGGGACCAATAATGTTGCCAAGGCAAAAGCGACATTGATGGCAGTGAGGTTTAGTAGGTTTTTGGAGTTAAAAAAGATGCACTTAAAAAGGGATTCTTTAATAATTATCCAAGCAAGTAGCATGACATTTACAAAACTTTATCTAAATGGGTGCTATTCTTTGATTAATGTGATAGGGTTAGATTGAAGGATTTTTAAAATTTTCCCAAGGATGAATTAATATTCAGAGGAGTAAGGGGATTTAAATTAAATATTGACAAGGATTTAAGACTTGCTTGAGGGGTTTAAGGTGATGTTTATGCACGCCTAGGAAGACGAGATGAATGACACAGTGTCTTTTTGGACAATCTTGGATAATCTTGGATGGACAAGGATGGGATGAATGACACGGTGTCTTTTTGGAAAATCTTGGATAATCTTGGATGCAATTGAGGAGGGATATGGATAAAAGATTGACACAATCTTTCAAATGCAAATGCACATCATTTCATTTGTAGCATGACATTTAAAAAACTTTATTAAGGCCATTTTGGGTGAATTGGCCAACTTTGAAGAATTCAAAATAAGCCATATATGTAGAATGGGTAACAAAGAAGCGGATTGCTTATCTAAATGGGCACTATTCTTTGGTTAATGTGTAGAATGGGTAATAGAGAAGCGAATTGCTTATCTAAATAGGCACTATTCTTTAATTAATGTGATGAGGTCAAATTGGAGGATTTTTTAAATTTACCCAAGGATGGATTAATATTCAAAGGAGTAGTAAGGGGATTTAAATTAAATATTGACTAAGGATTTAACCCTTGCTTGAGGGGTTTAAGGTGATGTTTATGCATGCCTAGGAGGACATGATGAATGACACGACGTCTTTTTGGATAATCTTGGATGCAATCAAGGAGGGTTACGGATGAAAGATTGACGAAATCTTTCAAATGCAAATGTACATCGTTTCATATGTGGCAGCTGCTGAAATATTAATTGTGAGGAATGAAAAGAAGTTGAGACTCCAAAAATGGCATCATTTCGCTTGAAACGGCTCACAGAGTATTTATTATAAAGAATGAATTGAAGTTGTAATGAGATAGGTGTGCCTATGAATTGGTTTAAAGGTGGCAGGTGTCTTCGAGTTGCATCTAGACTGATGAATATTGTTGGGGTTTGGCAACAATGGAGGCAACATTCACTCTAATTACAACTCGACAACATCAAGGTTTTTTTAGGCCCGGTGACAGCTCAACGGTTAAAGAGGGTCTTCAAATACAAACGAGAGGATGTGATTACAGTGGTTTTGGATGTGTTGGGCAAGAGAATCATTGATGCAAGGCACCAATATCGGTTGAACATGAATATTGTTTCTTTATGTTTTGTCAAAGGCAGGGTTTCATTGCATTAAAATTGTATAGTGCCTTTGATCTGTGCGAAGACATAATGGCTTGTAAAGATATGTAATGGTGTGAATGGAATGTAAATGGCAGTGGGCTCAAGTGATAGTGCTCCGGAAATTGTGGGATGGGGACTGCTTTTGGACATGAATCAGGAGAGGAGTGATATTGAGGTGCTACATCAGGGGTAAGAAGTTCACGAAGAGACAAGGAGGGGAGAGGGGGAGAGATACAGAGGGGAGTTATAAGGAGTTATAAGGGTGATAGGCAAGAAAGAGGGTCAAAGATTTGTGGATGGATAAGTGCTCGAGGTATAAAGTGGTGAGCCAAAAGTGATAAGGATAAGTAGATGTTTGATAAGGAGAGATAAGGTGGCAAGTTAAATAAGATAAATAAAAGTAACAAAGCGATAAGAGATGCTCAATCACGAAGAAATAAGGTGGTGAGCAAATGGGAGAGATAATGGTAATAAAGTGATAAGGAGAATGGACAATAAGAAGAAATAAGGGTGTTAATAAAAAAACGGATAGTATTAGGACAACAAGAAGGAGAAAAGGATGTTCGATCATGGAGAGAAAAGGTGACAAGTTAAATAGGAGAAATAAGAGTAACAAAGCAACAAGGAGATGTCAATCATGGAGAAATAAGGTGGTGAGAGAATGGGATAGATAATGGTAATAGAGATTAGGAGAACAAGGAGAATACAAGAAAAGATAGTATTAGGACAACAATAAAGAGAAAATGGTAACCTCATAATTCATTTAAGAAGATAAACAAATTCTAAACTAATATAAATATATAAGTTTCTAAATTCATTTAAAAAATAAAAAATAAAATATTTTAAAAATTAGAAACATTGATCTTTTATCATTTCAAAATATTCTAAATTAATTTATATTTTAAAATAAATGTTCTAAATTATATAAGTTTTTAAATTCATTTGAAAAGATAAAAATAAAAATATTTTAAAAATTAGAAATGAACATTTCAAAATATTCTAAATAAATTTATATTTTTAAAATAAATGTTCTAAAAGAACATATTTATATAATAAATAGAATATTATATTACATATAATAAATTTTCACTTTTTTTTTGTATTAAAAATTGAGAGTTCAAAACAAGGCACCAAAAAGGAGGGAGGCGGAGTCTTGACCTACCAATCAGAGAGTATCAAAATATCTCACCACAAAAAGGGGTGATATACACAATTACATAATAAGCAAAATTACAGGTACTAATCAACCAAAATGAAACTATTCATGCAAAATATCATCTTCAAATTTATTAATCCATGTTGTCCATCCAAGAGGCCCTTCCATCCAAATAGCTTTTTTCTGATCCAGCAGTTGAGAGAAAACATGGAGGTTTTCAGCACCAGGGTTATTGTTATCCTTAATCTCTTGCATAAATTTTGCAAGAGCATCGTAATAAGCCATCCGGTTATCCACAACACTAGCTAGCTCAAAACCATTCTTCATCTCGTAAATAAACATTGAAGCATGCCCATCACGAAGGAATCTTAGCAGCTTCCTTTTTTCTAGGTTCAACACACAACAGACCTATGAAGCAATTTTAAAACGTGTGAGTTTTCTATGAAACCCAGTTAGTGTCCTGCTAGCGCCTTGAAATTTAGAATCATTTCTAGATTTCCAAATATACCAAAGGATGAGAGATGAGAGAACCTGCCAAAACAAGTTAGAATGTTTGCGAAGGCCTTCAATAACACCAGTAATGATATCAAGAGTGTAAACATATTTAGTAATAAAAATTCCAAACATAAGCCAAATTTCTCTAGCAAAGGTGCAATAAAAAAAAATGTGTCTCATAGTTTCAGGTAATCTGCAAATAGGGCAAATGTCAAGGCTGGCTTGTTGGTTTCTGATAGGGAGTCTATCAAGCACGAGTTGCCACTTAAAACATTTAATTTTGGGCTGTATGGGAGCTTTCCAAAGTTTGTCAAACATCTTCTACCAATCAGAAGGGGTAAAGGCGCAGAACCAAATGCTATTAATATGCTACGTAACAGAAGTATCATGATTAAGAAACTTGTAAATATCCTTCGCTTTAACAGAGGTTAGGAGAGAGCCATTCTGCCATCTAAAAGAAAGGTATCAATGAGAATCCACATCAGTGTTACGAGGAAGATTAAGGGGGGCACAATCCAACTTAATGAGGTTATAGGTACGCTTGTGGGAGGCAGGGAGATCAAATTTATTAGCAAGGTTATCCCAACTAATAAGCTGGTTGTGTTCCATGATATCCATAATACAATTAATGCCTTTATTAGCCCATATTCTGGCCGAACATCCTTTAGTCAAGGCAAGGGGTTTACCTTGATGAAGGAGATTCCACCATATTGAGCGTTCACCATGCAGAGTATAGTTGTAATCAAAAGAGGAGTTATCAATATAGTGTTGAATATTCTCCCAAGCCTTCCAGATGGATCTGAAAACCCAAGTTCCCCGCATAGTTATGTGGAATTTACCAGCAATCAGATCACAGAACAGAAGTTGTTTCCAAGACTTGGCAACTTTCGGAGCACCATTCTGAATATTATTCCTAATAAGCACTTTCCAGGGCTCGTCACCATCAAGAGCTTGGAAGATCATTTTAGAGGCTAAGGCCATACCCTGAAGTTTAAGATCCTTCAGGCCAAGCCCTCCAAGATTTTTCTCAAGATGGCACCAGCCCCATTTGACAGAATCGACTTTTTTGTTGCCTTTTCCATCCGACCAAAGAAAATGTCGAATGGCCTTTTGAATTTCCATAATCTGGTAATTACTGAACATCCAAATCGAAGAGTAGTAGATACTATAAGACAAAAGAATTTTTTGACAAACCTGCACTCTTCCAGCAAGGGAAAGGAGTCTATTATTCCATTTGTTAAGTTTTCTGAAAATTTTGTCTTTAACCCATAGCCACATTTCCTTGAGAGAGGGATTCACAGAGAAGGGAATACCAAGATATCTAACAATCTTGTTAGGACCCCCCCAGGAATACCAAAAGTTATTCAGCCAATCTGGAGGCTTATCTTTCCACCCCAACAAAATGGACTTGGTGTTGGAAATACGAGCTCCAGAGGCCTTACCAAACAAATCAAGCTTATTACTGACGCAGAGCAAATTATTCTAATTGAGCTCCAAGAATAGAGAGGTATCATCAGCAAATTGAATGTTAAGAAGCTCAGAATCATTAGGAAGAGATATACCACACACTCTAGGGGAGATGGTATTGTCTTTAAGAATATAGTATAAGGCATCAGAGGCAATAACAAAGAGGGTCGGGGCAAGAGGACAGCCCTGTCTAATAGACCGTGAAAGCAGAAAGGGATTAGACAGGGTCCCATTAACATCAATCAAGGCAAAGGCATCTTGGAGAAGAATTTGAATGTAATTACATAAGACATCAGGGAAACCAAAAGCTTTTAACATCATAATAATAAAATCCCATTCAACTCTGTCATAAGCCTTCTCAAAGTCAAGGAGAAGCATAGCAGCCTCTTGTTGGGAAGAGTTGGCCCATTCCATGGCCTCCCAACTGGTGATAAGGTTTTCGAGAATAAATCTTCTCTTAATAAAGCTAGTTTGGGTTGAACAAATAAACTTAGGGAGAATAGCTTCCAGACGGGAGGCAAGAACTTTAGAAAGGATCTTATAAGAAACGTTAAGCAAAGTAATAGGATGCCAGTTCTTAACCAAGGCTTTGTCACCATCCTTGGGAATTAATTTTATGATACCAGTGTTAATAGAAGTCCCAAGAGTACCATTTGAAAAAGCCTCAAGATAAAGGTCACGGAGGTCTTTAGTAATCCATTCTATATTAGTTTTGTAAAATTCGGCAGGGATGCCATCCGAACCAAGAGCTTTGTTATCTTTCAGTTTCCATATGGCATTAGCAATTTCTTGTTGCGAAACCAAGTTTTGAAGGGCAGGGATATCATTGTCCGAGATCAACTTAGGAATGAGACCAATGCACCTATGTCTCACCACTTTCGAATCATCAGTATCCTCAGAAGTGAACAGGTTCCTATAAAAGTTTTCAAAAGCTAAGGCAATATCATGACCAGTAAGCAGCTCTTTATCATTATCAATAATTCTATCAATCCTTTCTTTGTTCTGTTTTTGCTTGAGCAGGTTAAAGAAATATTTAGACCCTTTGTCACCAAATTGGAGCCAATGGTTTCGGGATCTAATAAAGGCACCCTTGGCTTTTATTTGTTGATGTTTCCTAAGGGAATTCCTGGCCTGGGAAACCTGTTCTGCAAGGTGAATGAAGTCAGGTTGATATTGGATGCTATTCTCAGCCAAATGGAGCCGATCAGAAAGGACTTTCTCCACACGTCTAAAATCTTTAGCCTTCTTTTGACCAAAGGTTTGGAAAATCTTAGTCCATGAGCATATGTTGAGATGCCATCTACTGGTGTGGGAGAGGGATTTGTTTTGCAAATTAATAATTCTAATCATCTTGATGGCAATAAGCACATCTTGATCACCAAGAAGGGAGGTATTAAGCATAACTCTCTGGTTAGCTTGATGGGAAGGCAGGTTAAGATTTCTAAAATTAACTGTCGCAAAGATAGGGTAGTGATCAGAGAGAGTGGCGGGGAGAGAAACAACCGGAGAGCCGAATTGGTTCGGGGAAAATGAGAAGAAATTACTGTCAACATAGAACCTATCGAGTCTGGAAAAGATACGGTTAGGCCCTTGTTGGAAATTACACCAAGTAAACCAAAGGGTTCTAGTATCAGGTTTATTACCTTCAAGGGGATCAAAGAGATGGAATTGGTGTTTAAACTTATCCCAATGAGGTTTTTCAGAGCATTTCCATTCAAACGAAATGCCTCCAAACTTGTCATCAAGATTCTCTATCATATTAAAGTCTCCACCAAAGAGCCAAGAGATGCTAGGGAGGGAGGTCATCCAATCCCAAAGTTTAATTCTTTCGTTATAGTCATTGGAAGCATAGAGGGAGCAAATTCTGAACTGAGAGTTGTTAAAATTAAATGAGACCCAAGCAGCTCTGTTACAGGGTGAGATACCATAATTAGTAATATGTTTAATCCAGTTAGGGCTGATGAGGAGAGAAACACCTCCCTTTCCTTTGGTATGATCAATAACAATTTTAAAGGCATCCTTGCAAATGTAGTTAAGAGCAGTGTCAAGAGTAAATCCGACCACCTTGATTTCTTGTAACATCATGATATCAATTTTCGAATGGCAATCCATAAAACTTTTAATGATGAACTTACGATCGGGAGACTCAAGGCCTCTCACATTCCATGAAATAACCTTCATTGAGAAGTTTTTTTAGAGGAGCTAGTAAGGAGACCAGAATCTCCACTTTTCTTTTGGTTCTTAGAGCCGAGGGGTCTCCCTTTTTTCTCAAAACAAGAGTTAATCACATCATCTTCTTCATCACTAAAATCACCAGCATTTAAGCCTGGATCCCTAAAGTCCATCTTGGAATTCTCAGGAACAGGATCAGACTTAGCATAAATGACCTCAATAAACAAGTTATCACCTAATTCCCTGAGGGAGGAAGAAGGATTAGGAGGGTGTTCTTCAGGGAGAGGTTCAAGGTCAGGCGAAGGAACCATAGATACAGGATCAATAGAATTAGAGTCCCTACCGTCTTCCATGGGAGAATCAACATTGTTGAGATCAATAGAATCAGGGAAAGCTAGAAAGGGACTGGTTTCGGTTTGAGGCAAGGAGGAATTAAGGGCTTCGAATCTATTGACATTGGGGTTAATAGAGTGAATCCGCTCCAAAGTTAATTGTTGAGCATTTTTCCTCTAATGTTTTCGGCGGTCAACGGTCTGGAATTCATCAGCAGAGGATGCCTCTAGGGAAGAGAAAATTATCGAGATTGAAGATTTACTTGTTAGAGCTCTAGGGTTGGCATTCTTAGTAAGAAGGGTTTGAGCCAAAATTGTTCTAGAGGAGGAAGAGTTCTTAGCGTTATTATTATTATTATTTTTGTCATTCTTTGAAATGGAAATTTCTGCAGAAGTTTGAGATATCTCCATGGGGGTAACAAGTTTAGGCACATTCGGAGGGGGATTAACATTGCTGGGATTACCTGGGGTTTCAATTATGGTATGCTTCTTTCTATTAGCAATGATTAGGCAATTTTTCCTTTGATGCCCTTCCTTTTTACAAAGAAAACACGCATTCAAACCCCCTAGAACCTCAACAGGGCAAACAAACACTTCACCACCAATATTGAGATTCAAGCTCGGGGGAATATCAATCCCTGGTTTAATTGAAATCAACATTCGGGCATCTAAATTGGGAACCAGTTGAGATGTCTCACCAATACGTATGATTTTCCCAAAGTCATCCATCAATTGCGGCAAAAATTTCCACAGAAAGGGAGGCACATCCTTAACAATAATCCATATAGGGCATGACAGGGCAAGAACTTCCTCATTAATCGCATCCTAAGACCATGCTATGGCACAAAAGGACGTTTTGCCAACAATCCAATAATGCCTTTTTAAGGCTTCAACCTGTGATTCATGGTTACTAAAAAAGATAATATATAAACCCTTTTGCACTTGCCTATAGAATGAGATCTTTAGACCAAGCTTCAAGTTCCATAAGCTATGGAACCAGTCGTCCATAAACTTACGGGGAGGGCATTTTTCAACATCCACGCAAGAGAAGAAGATAGCAATAGATCCTAACCTAGTTTTTTCCAGCGAAATCTCATTAAGCATCTCATCATTTGGTGTAATGAAAATATCCCTCAAGGCGCTAGCAAGGCACTTACCTTCGGCTCCGGATCGCCCATGCTGAGCAGCTGAAACAAATCTCGCAGCAAGGGAGACACCATTGCTGGGAGGAGCCACAGTTTCAGCGAAGGTTTTCTTTGGCGGAGGGTCTAGGGCACCAGGATCAGGGGGTAACGGAGGATGGGCCATTTTCGGTTCCATAAAAATGAAAAAACAACACACAACTAGCAGGACGAAATAAATGCAATAATAAAAACAGAGCAGGGAGAGATAGGAAGTACACCGCATGGAGGAGAGGTCTCTCCTCCACGTCACCACTGCCAAAAGCCTCGCAGTGTCATGCCATGGAAATTCCAATTTTCACTTTTAAAATAAATGTTCTAAATTATATATATATATATATATATATATATATATATATATATATATATATATATATATATATATATATAATTTTTACAATATATTAATAATTTGAAATCATCCCATACACAGTATAAATATAAAAATAAAATAGCCTGTCAATCCATACAGTCAATGACCTATACAGTCTGGGATGGCTTCTTAAAAATTTTAAATTAATAATTCGATTCATATATTACTCTTCAAAAGGCTAATTTAATGGAAGACTAGAAGACAAAACTGCAACTCGGTTAACAATTAGTTTTTATTTTTCTCTCGTGTATTGTGAGTGTTGAGACCATCTCCTATTATTTCTGAAGAGCTTGTCGTCGTAGAAAATATTAACGTTTAACGTAAGCTAATTACAGCGTGACAAACTGCAACCTCAAAAGTGTTTTGCGGAGACCATCTTCAGAGAGGACATCCTCGTAATCAGAAAAAGGATATTTTGCATTAAAAAGACTTGCATCTAAAATTTATTTGTTACATACATGTCTTTCTTCAACTGCATCTGATATGTACATTATTCTTCCACGATATAAAAGATTGGCTTTCTTCATGTCTACTGAGCATTGGGATTAACATATCCACACGTAACATTATAGTCGGCAGCAGCCTGGACTGCTGCACCAATGCCGTCAGGCTCAATTTGGCCTGTGGGACTGTTTCTCATTTCAGCTTCAGTAATCCTTTGTGCATCCCTCAGATTTACTGGCTTTTCCAGCTGTTGGTTATCCTTAGCTTGCTACAAATCCCACAAGCTCCATGTCATTTGTATTGAAAAGAAACAATCATCATAAAGGAGTGAGTACAAACCATATACCCCACAAGCTCAATATCAACTTGGAAGAATGATTAAAAGTGGGGACAAAATATAAAGCAAAAGTTACATCACTTGTACTTTTCCCTTTATTTTATAGTATTTTATGTAAGTGTCCTTAGTGCATTTTCCTAGCATATGACTTCGATTTATTTGGTACTTCCATTAGCTCTAGACTCAAATTTACATTCACACTACTTAGAACTTTCCCAACCCTCAACGCTATTTTCTTTATCTAGTTCAAGACTATATGTGAACTATTGATAAGCTTTAGAGCCATAGGTGCCACCTTAGACAATATTGTATAATTACCAAATTATTTATGGCCTATGGTCAACTTATTTCCAACTGGTCATTATTTGTCGACTGACATGCCAAAAAAATCAAATTGTACACCTCACATGTTTAAATAGAAATAGCTCCAAGGTCATTTTATCATTGATCAATAGGACAACACCTCTACATTTATCTATAAAAAGCATCACTTAGTTGTCAAACCTCTATTATCACTTAGTCATTTACATCAATTGGGTTACATTAGCTCATACATAAAAAATAAATGTCAAAACTATGGTTCTTTCACTAGATCTATTGCTTCAACAGTTATTACACTCTATCATATCATTGCTTCAACCACTTAGCATGTTTGCATTAGAGATCGGTGTCACTGATTTACTCATCCATTTTATAAATTATTTATATTATTTTCTAATTTTTTTATAAAATTATTGAATTGATCAAAAATATTTTATTGAAAATTTAAAGGGAGAAGAAGTTAATACTTCCACAAGCTCTAACATTTCTTCAATGCAAACAAATCCTCTTTACATATACAAGTACAAACAAAACTTTATCATAATTACAAACAAAACTTTATCATAACTAGCAATTGCACCTTAGTGTGCAATGGGTACGCCGTAGAGGTATGGAAGGTCAACTAAGTATTTGTCTCTTTTTCCATCTCCCCCTCTCATCTTCTCTATATCTCATCATCTCTTTATCGATCTATCTCTATTTCTCGATCTCTTTTTCTCCCATCCTCTCACTCTCTATTCATCTCTCTCTCTCTCTCTCTCTCTCTCTCTAACACTAATAAAAATAAAACAATAGATCTTATGACTATCAGTGTTAATTATAATAATATTTTAGATAATAATTATCCTTATAGTTGTTAAAGAAATAATATAAGTGTTAAAATGTATTAGATTTTTTTGATTTTATTTGAATTATTACTTTAGTTTTAATTTCATTCCTTTATATTTATGTTCTATTTATGACAATTTTTAATTTGCTAATATTGAGTTTATCTTTTAGTTATTATTAATATTGTTTGAATTTATGTCTTTCAAATCTCTACTCCTTTATCTCTTCATCTACTTCTCTCCATATCCATGTGCATGTGCATCTCCATATCTATCTTCTTCACTATCTCTATCCCTTATCTCAATATTTTGACGCTCTCCATCTCTCTCTCCCTGTCTCCCCAATGTAAAAATAATATGACCCTATTGATAATGGAACCTTATTATCTTCCTAATTCAAAGTTTTTGTTCGAATCATGTTTGGACCCCTAAGTGTATACAAAGTTGATTTCAAGTTATCACTTTTCTCTTTAGACTTTTGTTACAAAGACAAAATTACTTGCTAAATGGACTCCTAATTGACCTCGTGAACTACCCAAATATATGCAATAGGAACTTTTCCTTACTGACCTTCCACACTTCTTCAACATATCCATTGCACACCAAGGTACAATTTCTAGTGGCTAAATAAACATCTTCCTGAGAAAGGGGGCAGTGGAGAAAGGGATAATAAACATTAGTTGATTATATAGATTAATACTGGTGCTAATCAATTAGCCATTTTGATTGATTGGTATATAACTTTGGCTAAATAAATTTCTTATAGAAATGAAACCATCATTGATCAGAACTTACTTTTTGGGCAGGCAGTTCATTTGTATACTTTTGGGTGGAGTTGGGAGATTTTGTAAGCTTCATTGCGGCAGGAAACATAATCTTGGAATGCATTGTGGGAAGAGCCATGGTAGCTCGATCGTGGACTTCTTATTTGACCACTCTTCTCAATTACTCCCTTGATGACTTTTGCGTCCACACATAACCTCCCTTCAAGTTTCAACCTACTCAACCCCATTGTCATCGTGGTCACTCTTATGGCCTCCCTAGCCTCCATTTTGAACACGCAACTAAATTCCCAATTCCACTAGATCTATGAACACCATCATCATTCTCTTCATCATCATAGCCGACTTCATCAAAGGGCAATATCCACTAACAACTTGAAGCTATAAGGTTCATGCATGGTAGGCTGTTGACCTATATATTTTCATTCATCAATCCATGCACAAACTAATTCCTATGGCTACCTAATCCAAACAAGAATACCTACAACCCTATACACAAATGTTGTTACATCAACCTCTTGTGCAAGACCAACAAAATGAATAAACATTTTGCCGACCATTACCAAGACTATAGTCAAACTTGAGGGCATATCCTACATTTAAATCAATGTCAAATTTAAACCGAACAAATTGCAAATACTGCTGAAGCTACAGGCCGATGATTTACTACATAGGAAGAAATTTTGTTCCCCATAAGAAAATTAAACATATCAATGCATTTGTTGATCTGCAAAGACCCCAACAAATATTGTAATGATTGTTTGTAGAAATGCATGCAAAATGTGAATCATAGACAACACACCTGAATTATTTGACAGGAGAGATGTAATCTCAAGAAATGAAATGAAATTATTGCAAAATGTGCACAAAATTTATTTTCATTTTGCAAGGAAGCTCTCAAAATCTTTGAATTATATGAACTTGAATCAACTCTTAAACACATCCTAACGTTGTAAGCTTTCTTTGTGTTCTAGTTAGTGGACGAGGGATATACATACTACAAATATATGAGTAATCTTTATTGCATTACATATATAGTTGATCAATAGGTGTCCATGGTTGACCTTCGTGTCCATGGTAGCTATCTTGAGGACATCCTAAACCTTATTATTAAGATGTCAGAGAGACCTGTGGTTGTCGTGTGGACATGTTTTCTTGGTGCCAGTAGATCATATATGAAAATAGACTGAGTATTTGCAACACTATTTTTTTAGTTGGATGCTAAAAATGCTGCAACTTATATCCTTCTCTAAAACATCTATGCAGAATTGGGCATGTGTGTGAGGTTCAAATGCTAAGTGAATCGATGAACTAAGGAGATACCTGGACGTAGTTGGATTGAAAGCCATAAAATAGTACAGGCTTTTCGTGCAGGAAACGGGTCACATCCACAGACACAAGAGATCTATTGAGGAGTTAAAGAGTGGAATTTTCCCAAGCAATTTTTTTTTTTTTGAGAATACAGGTTTGCAATAATTGGAGATATGTAATCTTCAGAGTGGTTGTGTGCATCTTCAGAGAGTTTATTTGCTACTTCTGATCATGGCAAACTGCCCATTAACTTACGCACAAATATGCTCTTGAATGATCTCACATTGTTATTAATTTTCGGTCACTTCACAAGATCTCTCTTGAATGATTTCAAATTGTGGTAATTTTTTTTTCCTGTATTGTGTGGAAGAAATTTAAAGTTCCTTATAGTTTAATATTGCATCATGGTATGAGGTAGGTGCGGCTCTGCTAACTCATTTTCATTCAGATTCATGTTCGTTAATCATTGATAAAAATTCTATTGAAATATTGAGACAAAATGAATGTCCAATTCTATGTGCTTTCTCTTCTGACGGGTACAAGAGGATTAAATGCTTCATATGGATTGTGCTCGAATGATTTTCTGGATTGCGAAAGAAATCTGTAAGATTCCATTTTGATCCAATACTATGAAGAAGTTTTGAAAAGTAAAAGCTTAATTATAATAGCCAACAGCAAAATAAAGTTCAAAGAGCACATGAAGGCTTGAGCGCAGAAGTTGGGCGCTTGAATGCATAAAAAGAAGCACCCTTTGAACAGGGTATGGACATCGATCACAACATAATGGAGAGTGGCAAATATGATCGCATATTACAGTTGGAAATTTTGTGTAAGATATGTATGCATGATGCGGAAGCACAGAAAAGATATGAGAACTGCTTGACTGGTTATGAGATTGCAGGATACTTTTGCTGAAAAAGATGTTAACATTTGCAGCCACATGTGATTGGCAGATGTAAAGTAAGCCTATTTAATCTCAGCCCTTTCCTTCTGCACGGCGTAAAGGGTGTCTTCCCCTCTTCCGAGCCACAGCTGCAGTCTATTCGCATACGGAGGTATACGGAGGCTTCTACGTCATCGCCACTGTAGCTGAAGAGAAAAAATGATGAAAACAACCAACGGCTAGGATCATTTCAATGGTAGTCATTCTGTTGAAATGGATTTACAACCGTTGGATGCGAAAATCAGCTCAAGCCCTTTCAAATAGAAATGCCTAGGGCGTAATTACCAACTTTACAAACACATCAAATTTGTGACCAAACTATAAGTTCAATGCCACACCATTTTGACACTAGATTCAAGGTGTTCAAATTGGGTCATGTAATTGCCCTTTTGTATAGGCAGCTCTCACTACTCCATTGTATTATTGTGTAATCTTTGTATTATGTCAATAATTAAAAAAATCATAGACAAAGATTGTTTGAGATTGAGACAACAAATTTCAAAACCTCCAATCATTTTAATCTAGTAATTCCAAATCTGATTTCAAATTAATCATAAAAAATCTATCACTTTTCATGTGAGACATTCACTTTTATCATTTTATTTGTATTTCAAATCAAATCTAACACATATTTCTATCCTCCACTACTTTATTTTAAATCAATCACACCCAATATAGATATTTTGAGAAAGACTACTTTTTCTCATTTCCCTTTGTTACATTGAAGTACATACTACAACCCATTCGGTGAGGATAAGAGACATAAAGAGAGACATTCATTTAATTGGCACTTAAGAAGTCGTTTCAAAAGTAAGGCCCCCATTAGCGTCGCATATGACAACATTACTTTACCTCAATTTCCCACGTGGGATCTACTTTTTTGGTCTCCTTGATTTGGTTTTTTTTATTATATATTTTTAGCTTTAGAGTTACAAATATAATCACAAAAAATAGATTAAAAATTACATCTTAACGAGAACAATAAAGGTTAAAGAAGTAATTAATTAAATTGAATTAAGAAATTGATTTGAGTCTTGGAAAAGCATTTGAATAAATAATAAAATTGATAAGTGTGGATAGAGAGAGTATGAATTTTATATGGGGTGAAAAATATTTTTTATGGTGTAAATTTAGTGATTAAAATAATGAAAAATGTTATTTAGATGTGTAAGAATAAAATCTTGACAATCTAGCAAATAAGTTGTTGGTCAATGGTCAAAATTTAATGGGTTTCTTGAATTCTAGTATTTGTAGTCTAGGATTTGTAAGAATGTAGTTTTAGCAATCTAATAAATAAATTGTAGTTGTCAAATGGTTGAAATCAAATGGACAATTTAGATTTAAGTATTTGTAGCCTCAAATTTTTAAAAGCCTTAATCCTATAACAATGGTCTTGAACTTTGTGTCTTATTTCTTTAGAAACATAGTCACCTATGTAATTTTAGATTGGTCGCTATTTAAAATACACTAAATTATATCTTATAAAGTGGGAGAATCTATGACTTGTCTTGATTGGAACCCAACCTTATAGACTAATTTAGTTATGTTGGATTAAGATCAAAGACAAGTCAACAAAAATAAAAAAATGTTGGTGTAATGTTGTCCATGACCTAATGTTACACTTATATCATGTATGGATAATCATATTGTGCTCATACGAGTACCGACACGAAATCAATACAAGCTATTGTGAGCACAAAAATGAGTCTACTACCAATTCCTTTTGGCACAAGCTAAGCTCCCTACAAAACACACCAAAGACAAAAAAAAAATTCAAACTTTTTTTTTTTTCAGATTTGTGAAAATGCGGTGATTTTTTTGTGGTTTTCGACCACAAAATATGTAGATCATGAAGAATGGATGTTGAAAACTTTGAGAAAATCTGTTATGTTTTCTAGTTTTCAAAATTTGGTCAATGGTGCATTTTGTAGGGAGCTTCGCCGCGTCTATTCCTTTTAAGCAACCAAACTAGAATTTATGTAAGATCAAGAGTCGCGACTTAGAAATCTACTTATTTAGAAACTGGTTCTACACTAGAAGCCCAAGGCGTACGTACCCTATCCCTTGTAAGATTTGAACTTATGACGTCTCTTTCAAGAACACAAATTCTCCACCATTTATGCTCTACAAATAAGAACTTAGAGCTCCAAAAAGAATCAAATGAGTTTGGATTAATTATAAAAATTGGAAAATAGAGACAAAAGGCATGCTGGCCTTAATAGACTTAATAAAAAATCACAACTATTGAGGGGCATCTTTGAACAATATATAGGTCCCACTGCCCACATTTCCCCCACTAGGGAAAAAAGTTATTGTTCTTAGCCGGCACCCAACATTTTTTATTGTTTTGTTTTCTCTAATGGAATGACCTAAACTTGACTAAGTGTTTATTTAACTTTTGTTTTAGCCGCCTTAACTTTTGGTGCGATAAATTAGCGATAAATTAGCAATAAATGTTACTTTTCAAATACGGTCAGACATGCTAGTGGGTGGAAGAAGTCCCACTTTTTCCTCGCGACTTGGAATTACAGTGGAAGCCGCCTCCAAATGAACAGTAAGCGAGCTTAGCTTCAAATCAGGAACAAAAATTTCCTTATAAATGCACTTGCTTTGGGAAAGATCTGTGCACTTTTGAATCTTCCTCTGTTTTGTTAACCTAAAACTTGAAGCTTTGTTCACAGGGCTTGATCTGTTTCTGCTGTTTTATAAGCTCTGTTCATAAGTTGTGTTAGAAGCCCTGTTTCTGCAGTTTTATACCCCCTGTTCATAAGCTCTGTGTTAATGGCTGATCTCAAATTCAATGTGAGAAGGCAGGAAGCTGTCCTTGTGGCTCCTTCTTCGCCCACTCCCAGAGAATTTCTGTATCTTTCCAACATTGATGATCAAGCAGGGCTCAGATTTCATATCCCTGTAGTTCAGTTTTATAAGCATAATTTTTTGAAAGAGTACCAAGATCCTGCTAAAGTTATCAGAGAAGCTCTGGGAAAAGTTCTCGTGCATTACTACCCTTTTGCTGGAAGGCTCAGAGAGGCGGCTGCTGGGAAACTGGGTGTGGATTGTACAGGTGAAGGAGTTCTGTTTGTGGAAGCAGAAGCAGATGTTACTTTGGCTCAGTTTGGAGATGTTCAACCGCCCATTCCAGGTTTTGATGACCTGCTGCATGACATTCTCAGCCCTCAGACTGTCATCAACTCTCCCCTTCTTCTCATTCAGGTTTGGAAATCTTGGGTTTTTGTCAGATTGTTCTGTTTCTGTGCCATGGGGAGTAGATCTGTGAATTGGTGGCGGCTAAGCTTTCGATAAAAATGTACAAAAGATAAAAATATTCTGATTTTTTTTCAGATCTGCGAAAATGATTTTTTTTGCAAATTTTTTTGTTGTTTTCGATTCAAAATATGCAGATCATGAAGAACAGATGCTGAAAATTTTGCAAAAATTTGTTGTGTTTTCAGATTTTTCAAATTTGGTCAATAGTACATTTTGGATGGAGCTTAGCCGCGTCCCTTTGAATTCAGGGGAAACCATTGTAGTAATTCAGTTAGTTTTGTTTTTGTTTATCTTGTGTTGAAGGATCTGTGTGTAAGGGATCTATATGTATCTTTTATAATTTGGTTAGTTTCGTTTGAAGTTTTTGGTTTATGGGTAAAATTTGATTTGGTTAGTTTGTTTTTAAGTTTTGGTTTTATGGATAAAGTTCAATTTGGTTAGATTATTTTGAAGTTTTTGATTTATGGGAAGTTCGATTTGGTTAGCTTATTTTGAAGTCTTTGGTGTATGGGTAAAATTCGATTTGGGTAGCTTGCTTTCAAGTTTTGGGTTTATGGGTAAAGTTTGATATGGTTAGCTTGCTTTCAAGTTTTTGGTTTGTGGGTAAAATTTGATTTGGTTAGTTTGCTTTCAAATTTTTGAATCAAATTGTATAGTGGTAGCGTCCTGGTGTAGTTAGGATTGTTGAGCCGTGAAGTTATTAAAAAATATGGATTGTAATTGAAGATTCAATTTTCTCACTATTTTGTATTTCTTGTGATGAATTTGTAGGTAACACATTTGAAATGTAAAGACTTTAAAGTGTTAGCATCTTGTTGTAGATAGGACTATTGAGATGTTAAGTTGTTAAGAGATATGAATAGTAAGTAGAGATTCAATTTTCTCACGATTTTCTATATGTGTGATGATTTTGTAGGTAACACGTTTGAAATGTAAAGGTTTTATATTCGCCTTGTTGTTGAACCATTGCATGGCAGACGCGATGGGACTGATCCAGTTCATGACAGCTTTGAGTGAAATGGCCATGGGAGCAAGCAGTCTATCAATTCCTCCCGTATGGGAAAGAGAAATCCTAAAACCCCGCTCAAAACTCTCAATCAACTTCCCTCTTTACGAATATGATCAAGTCCCAGGGCAGATTGTGTCTGTAAATGACATGAGCCATGCTTCCTTCTACTTCGGGCCCAAGGAAATTGCATCATTGAAAAGACAAGTGCCCATGAAAACCCCAACCTTTGAGTTGTTATCGGGGTGTTTGTGGCGTCTAAGAACTAGAGCCCTCAACATGGCGACGGAGCAGGAGATACGGTTCCTATTCCCATTAGATGCTCGCTCTAGATTTGAACCACCAATTCCGTGTGGCTATTATGGCAACTTAATCAGCTTTGCTTGTGCCAAGACCACAGCTGGAGTGTTAGCGAACAAACCCTTGTCCTATGCAGTTGAGTTAATTAACAAGGCCAAAAAAGCTGTTAACAATGAATACATGCGGTCAGTGATAGACTTCATGGAAGTGAAGGGTCGACCACATTTTACTGTGGTGGGGAGTTTTTTGGCTTCTGATGTGACCAAACTTGGGTTTGGAGATGTGGATTTTGGGTGGGGTAAGGCGATCTATGGGGGACCTGCCAAAGGTGGGGTGGGTGCTGTACCAGGTGTCTCTAGCTTTTTAATTCCTCGTCGAAATAGTGATGGAACTGAGGGAATACTAGTACCTATGTGTTTGCCCACTGAAGCCATGCAAAAGTTCCAGGTAGAAATGGCACATACTCTAGGGCAAGAAGCTCCTCCTTTTATACAATCCTCCCTTTGAAAATCTACAACCAAAATGTTATGGTTCAATCTATATAGTAAGAAGAGTTCTATTTATGTATTAAAATATTGCTATAGATAATTGTTTGAAAGTTTTGTATCAAGCTCCATGATTCATCGTGGAATAATATGTATTGCATATGAGTCAATAGGAGGACCTAATGCCAATATTTTTATTGTTGTTACTTGCATGACAAATTCTATTTTTAAAAAGTTAAGATATTTGTGATTTTTTGGTTTTATTACATTGTTAAGATATTTACCAAAGTAAAGTTTTGAGGGAAATGGTAAAATTCACGACAAATGCTATTTTTAAAAAGAAGATATTTGTGATTTTTTGGTTTTACTACAATGCTAAGATATTTGCCAAAGTAAAGTTTTGAGGGAAATGGTAAAATGTAGGGAATAAAAAAATATTTATTCATGTTTTTTTTATGAGGAAGTTTATATAATTCACAAGTACTTTTTGCTATCTGATATAGGAGCACGAGTGCTTAGATTGAAACAAGGTTGTTGGGGCCTTACACTTACTAAGACTTATTCCTTGGTGGGCTCATAAAGAACCATTCAATTGCAACAATAGACCACAAGTCGTTTGACCATTTAAGAAAAATATTTAGCAATGATTATTTATATTTTTAACTAAGTAATTCACCTAAAACTAAAACTCTCATTTCAACAAACCACTTGAGACCACATATTTCTCTCAAGAAAAAGTAGTAAACAAGTGCATTTGACCATTACGTTTGGTAAAAAATAATAGGTGTTGCGATAGCAATTCAATAAACCAATATATGTTGTATGGTATTAAATTTGATTCAAGTGGAGACTCTCTCTATTAATTCATTTTTATTTTCTCTAGAATAGATTAAGTTATTTTTATATAATCAATTTTCTCTCCAAGCTGAATTAGTGACAAGTGGTAGCTATGTTATATCATTATAGACGATAAAAATGTGTAATTTATTTCTAATTCTTTCTTTGTTGCTACTACTACTAAGATCAGTTTCACATTGAATCCTAATCAACCATTGAATTATTATTTTATTGGTCATTAGAAAACATAATTCTCCTCTCACCAAAATAATTTAAAAGCTTGACTAATAAGAAATGCAACTTGAAGCTATTGACTTCAACAATTAAAATAAAATTTCATATTTGACAATTTTAAGAAACATATATGGGGGAAGAAAAGGGGGACTAATTATATTCTCGTTGAATACAATTAAGGTATATTTGGGATAAAAACACTAGGCCACAAGTTTGTTAGCCCTAAGTTCTATCATTAATATTTGATTTATTCTATCCATAGTTTTCTTCTATATTATCTCATATACAACAAGTTGTATTTTATCACTTATGACTTGAATTTTACTTTGATACCTATTATATTTAAGTTATTTAAAAATAACATACTCAAGTACCTTAATGTCTAGTCTTAGGTTCATTAGTCAAGGCTTAAATCACATATAACTGTATTGTATTGATTAGATATGATTATCTTTAGAAATCTCCACCATTCTTTGTTTTTGTGAGCTTTTGGTAAAGGACCTCCATAGTTTGGTACTTCATTGTTAATCATCATAGATAACAAAGGAACGCAAACGCTATCTAGATGGCATGACTCTGCATTTGTAAAATATGCACACCTACATGATGGTGTACTTCACATATCCAAGAAAATATATTGATGCAGTACACTTCCAAAATATTGTGAAAATTATAATAGTGCATAAAAAATAGAGAATAACAATAATGCGTAAGCACACAAATTTACATGGAAAAACCTAGTAAAAGAATAGCAAGACAAAACCCACTGGAAAAATATTTTTTGTATATTATTTCTCAAGCATTTTCATAGTTACAACAACCTAAATTATGTTCCTAGAAAGAGATATTCCCATAAAAACCCTAACCTTTAAATTGTTATCTAGGTACTTGTGCCATTTGAGAACTAGATCCCTCAATGTGGCAATTGATTAGCGGGTAGATTTCATATCGGGCCATTAGGTGCTTGTTCAAGATTCAAATCCCCACTTTATCACAACTACTGTGACAACTTAATTAGCTTAGCTTGTGTTGCGTCCACAATCAAAGTGTTTGAAAATAAACCCTTGTCCTACATGGTAGAGTGAATTAATAGGGTCAAAACAATCGTTAACACAAAATACATGGGATCTATGCTAGAAATTATTGAGGTCAATGGAAGGATGCATTTTACTATGGTAGGGAGTTTTGTGATTTTTGATGTGACCAAGATTAGGTTTGGAGATGTGAACTTTGGGTGAGGCAAGACAATCTATGGTGAGCCTTCCATAGGTGGGGTGAGATCTCTATTGAGTGTCCTTATCTTTCTCATTCCTCATCAAAGCTCAAATAATGGAATTGAAGGAATATTGTCTCATATTTTTTCTCTCTAATTTCATGCAAAGTTTAAGCAAGAAACGACACAAGCCATCAAGTAGGAAGGTCCTCCTTTTATGCAATCCTCTCTTTGAAATTCTATAGCTAGTGTGTTAAGAAGACTTTTATTTTTTGTATTAAAATATTGCCAAAGATAATTATATGAAAGCTTTGAATCAAAATCCATGATTCAACATGAAATAATATGTCTTATAGATCGAACTTAATGTGAGTTTTTTGATAATGGTCCTTCCATGACAAAATATTTTAATGTTTTAAGATTTGCACAATTCATATTATAGATCATGTTTTTTTGGATTAAAATGTATACACTCCATGATTTATTTAGCTCTCTTCTAACCTAATGATTGATCATATAATGTGATTTAAAACATTGATTCAAGAAATTACTTGTATAATATAATCCAAAAATAACATTAACTATCAAATTCTAATATAAATAGCTATGAGGTTTTTAAAAAGAACAAAAGATAGAACACAAAATTTGGGTAATAGATTAACAAATACAATATGTCCTTACAATTGCTTAGGTAAATTTATTTTACCATTGAGTTTTTTTTCATTTATTTGTGATTTTCAAATGCACAAAAGTATGGTATTTTTTAAATTTCTATTTCAATGCTTAAATATTTTGAAAAGTAGAGCTTGGAGGAAAATGTAAAACTGTAGGGAAGAGAAATATGCATTCCTATAAATTTTATTTTTTTGATGTAGGATTTCATGTTATCGACAAATTATATTTAGCTACTTGATATAGGAGCACAAGCCTTTAGTTTAAAAGCTCTCTTGCTAAGAGCCAAGTATAGAGATGTATCCATTATGTTAAAGTCATTCGAGGCATGATCTTGGTCTCATCCCTCATAGTGTTGAGGTGTTGTAATTAACAAGACTTCTTTGTGGGTACATTTAGAACCATTTAACTTCACTAATAAACCACAGGTCCATTAACCATGTAATTTTTTTATTCAATGGTGATTATGTATTTTCAGCTATACTATTCACCTACATTAAAAACTATAATTCCTAAATGTTGTTGCTCCCTTATTTTAGGGGAATATTTTGTATTATACATTATGATTTTTTAAAAAATTGCTTGAGATCACCTCTTTCTCCAAAGAAAAAGTAACAAATAGGTGCTTTTGACCATGAGATAAGGAAAAGTAATAGTTTTTGAGTTAATAATTTAATCACACAATATATTGTTTGGTTTTAAATTAATTTTAAGTGGAGGCTTTCCCTTTAATGCAATTATTTTCCTAAGTTGGATTAAGCTAATATTTTTGTAATAAGTTTTATCTCCAGACTATTAGTGACAAGTGGTAGCTATGTTATATCCTTGTAAATGATAACAATGCATAATTTCTTCATTTCTCCATTTTTATTTTCTATTATATTTGGCATTATCTTAAATATACTATAATTGGTCTTGTTTTGTGAATCAATCGGCTATGAATTCAAAACTTATCATTTATTCTCATTATCAAGTCAGTCTCATCCCTTAAGATTTCCTCTCGCTAACAATAGAGTAATGGGCATAGTGAAGTTCAAATGGACATAAACAAGTGGTATTGTGGCCCCTAGACCTAGTTATACACATGACCTTGTTGCTTTTTTAAAAAAAAAAATTACTATTTTAAAAACTAAGAATTGTTAAACCTAACCATTACTTGCTATCTTGCTTGTCAAAACTTTTGAATTGGGCCTCTAAGCTTCTCTATTATAAGAAAAACCCTATGCCATTACCATCATAATATAAAAATACATGAAAGAGATGTTCTAAAGAGAAAGGATCATTATTTTTTTACATGAATATATACTAATGATTTTGAAATTTGGTTTTCCTTTTCTAATGTGAATAATATGCAATATACTTTAAAGATATGTGTTTGATAATGGGAGTCTATAGATGCTCTAACATATTTAGATTCAAGTGTGTAGTTGCAAAACATAAAGACATTTTAAAAGGATTTGAAATGACATAAAGACACTTTAAAAGCATTTGACACTTCAAACATCTATGTTGACTATTTTTAATATTTTTGTGGTGATAGCAATAAACGGACCATTCCAGTCCTAAAAAATGAATGTAATGTGTTATCACTTGTTTTGAAAGATCATTATCTATGCAACACCCAACTTGCCCTAATTATTTTAATTAATAATTATTTAATAATTGTTATATAAATTATATTTCAATTTTTAGTTAATTAATTTTAATTTTCAATTAATTAATAATTACAATAAATGGTACATTTTGTATGCTACTTAGACATTGCTTTTTGAAAGTGGCACTACTTAAAAAAGATTAATGATGGTTTGGTGGACATTTATGACATCCTAATTATGAAATTAAAATGGATTTATTATTTATTTAATTCCTCATTTAGCCATTATTCTTGCAACTACGTGATTATAGGTTTTTTTCTCTGTATTTTTTCTCAAGCCCTTGATTCTTGCCTTCCAAACTTCTATCATAGTATCTCAAGGAATAATGAACACCATTCCTTAGAAACTTGACTTATTTAAATATATCTTAGGTACAATGAAACCACAAGTGGTAAAATCAACATCTGATCCTTGAAAGAGTTAAAGGCACAACTGGTCCTTAGACTTTGGTGTTTTATTCTTTAATGAATAACTTATTTCCTTTATATAAGCTAATTGGTAAGCACAAACCCTAAATCCTGAAATGATGAATAACTAGTTAAGTATATGGGTTTAAAGTCTTTATCATGTGATTTATAGAGATTATATATAGAGCTCGAGACTCAATAAGTCAGTTGATAAATCTTTTAAGGTTATTAATTATTACAAATGAATTTTAATGATGTCATATGGTAATTATAGGCACAATACATGATGTGAAAGCATAAACGAAGTATCGATATAAAGCCAATCATCCTCCTTCCAAATTGTTCTCTCAAATTCCTTAGGAGAGTTCATGGCAAGTATAATAGGTTAGTCATGGCAATATAACTTGCAAGCTCAAGATTGGTAGTGGTTGCCACTTTCTCACTGTTAATGTAAACACTAGAGTTACTTCTAACATGTGCCCAACATTATCACCATAGGAGAAAGAAGATCATTGGACATACATGAGAAGTTGTGTTATAAATAACTTCATACATGATTGAGAAGGGCTTTGGATATCAACTCATAGGAAGTATGTACAAATTAATATCAAGAAGGCCATAACTCATTACAAAGGACACACAAGCTATTGTGATATTCATCAATAATCAATTGCTTCTAAATCCTAGGAATCTATCATTAAAATGGGTAAAATATGATATAGGAGTGAGTTTAGGGAAGATGCCCAAGATTTGGTTAGATTCCTCAACAAGGTGTATGAATACCAAATTGTTAGCGACTCCCACCCTTGGATACATGCTACTACATTTTGAAGATAGTATTTGATGAGAAGATAGATTGAGAAATTATTATCAACAATAATTTGAATGAATAGTTACAAGATGTATTAGAGAATTTGTAGGTTTTGGATGACTTCCAACTTGGTGTACTTGTTGGCTTATCAAACCTTTTTCCTAGGGTTAAAGAGAGTTAAATCCCTTCAATCAAGGAAGGTAAAAATATATGAACATTTCCAATAGTTAGGCTTACAAGGGAGCTAAGTGAATATTGTTTAGGAAATGGTACCTTCATCTATAACATGATTAGGCAATTGGAAAGTGATTTTGTAAAATAATTTTTAGAAGAGGCAATCATAGAACTGGGGAGTTGCGAAAATTGGTATATCTAGTTTAAAGCAAATCTTACATTGAGGATGCTACTTACCACAGAGAAACTAATAACCGACCTAGGTACCTTGGGGATAAATTGACCCAATTATAATTATGTAGGCAAACAAGATGAAGTGCACAAAATGATAGGATGGAAACCTAAAAATGACTATTCATTCCTTGTCAAGGTGGGTGCTTATTCTTGTGCAAAGATAGTTGAATTGGAGATGGAACCTCTAGCAATGAACACATGGGGATATCGAGACAAATTTTGATCTCATATGGAATATCAACTCAACCATAGGGTCATTTAACAAACACAAGTCAACTCTCAAAGACTTTCAGGAAAACTGCATAAACAAATATGAGGTAAGGGTCAATGATTATTATAGATTAGTCCCAACATTGAGAGGTAATTACAGTATTATTATAATAAGTATTATTATTATTATTATATATCTACTCATGTATACACATATTTATTTATTCATATATATTTAGTTTAAAACCTCTCTTGCTAAAAACCAAGTATTGAGAGGTATCCATTATGTTAAAGTCTTTGGAGACATGATCTTGGCCTCATAAGGGCCTGTTTGGTAGCGGACCATTTCTAGCATTTGCCTGGAATTGGCATTTGTTATTGCCCATTTCGTCGAATCCTCAGTTTGGCAGTGCAATATGAAAATGGAATAGGAATGTGTTAATGCTCATTTTGGTTCAAAATTAGCATTAACATCTTCCATCTGAAAAGGTGGAATTGGAATTTGAATGGAGGGAAAACAAATTTTTAAATTTCTCATGTCTACACTTAATTTTTTCATTTTTTATTTGTGTGGGGAGGGATTTAATTTATTTATTTTTTATTGGGTGGTTTGTAACTTTTTTTTATTCGATTTTTTTCAAAAAAAATTCAAATTTTTGCCGAATTTTTTTTCAAAGTTTTTTTCCAATTTTTTTTTTCGAATTTTTTGACAAATTTTTTTATCGATTTTTTTTCAAATTTTTTTTTTTAAAATTGATTTTTTATTTTTTTGAATTTTTTCTCGAAATTTTTTTTTCAAATTTTTTGTCGAATTTTGGTTGCAGTGACTGTAACTTGGTTGCCTGCCACCAACTTTGGCTGCCTAAAACAGTCTGCGATTCCATTTTAATTTTTTTTTTTAATCGGTAAAAGGCCGAAGCCCTAATAGTTTTTTATTAATATAAATAATTAATTTACAATGTGACCCCGCTCGCTGCAGGCGCAGGTAGGAAAGAGCAAGGTTGAGGATTCCATTTTAAATTTAATTGAATTAATAAAAATGAATAATTAAATTCAAAAATATTAAAACAATTCAAAAAAAAAAATTCAAAAAATCATACTCAAATTCCAATCCCAGTTTCAAAAAGTGGAACCAAACAGTCCAAACATAATCCCAAAATGAAAAACTAGATTATCAAATCCATGATTTGACCATTTCCAGCATTTGATCAAATCCGTCATTTCCTAATTCCCGCTACCAAATGGGCCCATTTGTTTGCTAGAATTAGACTGGAATTGGGATTGTCAAATCCCAGAATTGACATTTTCAATGTTTGTGTCCAAAACATGAAACTGGAATAGGGATTTGTTAATTCCCATTACCCCCGAAACCAGCATTTGAATCTTCCATCTAAATAAGTGGAATTGGAAAATCAATTCCAATTCCACTCAAATGTGACATTTTCCATCTTCTCATTATGAATTCCAGGTGAACCAAACGGTTCCAGCCATTTTCCAAAAACCATTTTTTGGATTTAAAACTTACAAAATTGTCAAATACTAGAATTTGACAATTCTAGCATTATTTAATTCCAACAGCCAAACGGTTATAGTGTTGAGGTGTTGTAATTAACAAGTCTTTCTCCTTTGTGGGTATATTTAGAACCATTTAACTTCACTAATAAACCACAACTCCATTAACCATGTAATTTTTTTATTCAATGGTGATTATTTTTCAGTTAGGCTATTCACCTACATTTAAAACTCTAATTCCTAAATGTTGTTGTTCCCTTATTTGAGGGGAATATTCTATATTATACATTATGAATTTTTTAAAATTTGCTTGAGATTACCTCTTCCTCTAAAGAAAAAGTAACAAATAGGTGCTTTTGACAACGAGATTAGGAAAAATAATAGTTTTTGAGTTAATAATTTAATCTCATAATTTATATTGTTTGGTTTTAAATTAATTTTAAGTGGAGGCTTTTCCTTTAATGCAATGATTTTCCTAAGTTGGATTAAGCTAATATTTTTGCAATCAATTTTATCTCCAAACTATTAGTGACAAGTAGTAGCTATGCTATATCCTTGTAAATAATAACAATGCATAATTTCTCCATTTTCTATTTTTATTTTCTATTATATTTGGCATTACCTTAAAGATACTATAATTAGTCTTGTTTTGTGCAGTAATTGGCTATGAATTCAAAAATTACCATTTATTAATAGTACATTATTCATATTATCAAGTTAGTCTCATCCCTTAGTACTTCCTCTCACTAACAATAGAATAATTGGCATAGTGAAGTTCAAACGGACATAATCACAAGTCGGATTGTAGCCCCTAGACCTAATCATGCACATGGTCTTGTTGCTTTAAAAAAAATACTATTTTCAAAACTAAGAATTTTTAAATTTGACCATTACTTGCTATCTTGCTTGTCAAAACTTTTGAATTGAGCCTCTCAACTTCTGTATTATAAGAAAAGCCCCATGCCATTACCATCATAATATAAAAATACATGAGAGAGATGTTCTAAAGAGAAAGGATCATTATTTTTTATTCTTGGATTATATATACATGAATAAATACTAATAATTTTGACATTTGGTTTTCCTTTTCTAATGTGAATAATATACAATATACTTTAAAAACATGTGTGTTTTTATAATGGGTCTCTATAGGATGCTCTAACATATTTAGATTCAAGTGTATAGTTGCAAAACATAAAGACACTTTAAAAGTATTTGAAAATGACACAAGGACACTTGAAAAATATTTCACACTTCAAACATCTATGTTGACTTCTTTTAAAAATTTTGTGTTGATAGCAATAAATGGACCACTCCACTCCTAAAAATGAATGTAATATGTTATCACTTGTTTTGAAAGACTATTATCTATGCAACACCCAACTTTCTCTAATTATTGTAATTATTAATTTTTTTTATATAGGTAATAGGCCAAAGCCAAGATCAACAAGGGGCTCAAGAAGACTTGAACCCAAGACCTCCCAAATGAGAGGCTTGCAACTTATTGTTGCGTTGTGGGGTGTTCCCTTATTGTAATTATTAATTAATTAATAATTGTTATATTTATTATATTTCAATTTTTAGTTAATTAATTTTAATTTTTAATTAATTAATAATTACAATAGATGGTACATTTTGGGTATTGCTTAGACGTTGCCTTTTGAAAATGTCACTGCTTAAAAAAGATTAATGATGGTTTGGTGGACATTTATGACACTCTAATTGTGAAATTAAAATAGATTTATTATTTATTTAATCCCTCATTTAGCCATCATTCTTGCAACTACGTGATTATAGGTTTTTTTTCTCTATATTTTTTCTCAAGCCCTTGGCTCTTGCTTTCCAAACTTCTATAATAAGATCTCAAGCAATATTGAACACCATTCCTCAGAAATTTGACTTATTTTAAATATATCATTAGGTACAATGAAAACACAAGTGGTAAAATAAACATCCGATCCTTGAAAGAGTTAAAGGTGCAACTAGTCCTTTGACTTTGGTGTTTTATTCCTTAATGAATAACTTATTTCCTTTATATAGGATAATTGGTAAGCCCAAAGCCTAATTATTGGAATGATGAATAACCAGTTAAGTATATGGGTTTAAAGCCTTTATCATGTGATTTATAGAGATTATGTGTAGAGCTTGAGACTCAATAAGTGATTTGATGAATCTTTTAAGGTTATTAATTACTACAAATGAATTTTAATGATGTCATGTGGTAATTATAGGCACAATACATGATGGGAAAGTGTAAACGAAGTATCGATATAAAGGTTATCATCCTCCTTCGAAATTGTTCTCTCAAATTCCTTAGGAGAGTTTATGGCAAGTAGAATAGGTTAGTCATGGAAATATCACTTGCAAGCTCGAGATTGGTAGTGGTTGCCACTTTCTCACTATCAATGTAATCGCTAGAGTTAGTTCTAACATGTGCCCAACATTATCAACATTGGAGAAAGAAGATCATTAGACATACATGAGAAGTTGTATTATAAATAACTCCATACATGATTGAGAAAGTTTTTGGGGTATCAACTCATAGGAAGTATGTACAAATTGATATCAAGAAGGCCAAAACTCATTACAAAGGACAAACAAGCTATCGTAACATTCATCAACAATCAATTGCTTCTAAATCCTAGGAATCTGTCATTAAAATGGATAAAATATGACATAGGAGTGAGTTTAGGGAAGATACCCAAGATTTGGTTAGACTCCTCAACAAGGTGTATGAATACCAAATTGCTAGGGATTCCCACCCTTGGATACATGCTACTACATTTTGAAGATAGTATTTGATGAGGAGATAGATTGAGAAATTATTATCAACAATAATTTGGATGAATAGTTGCAAGATGTATTAGAGAATTCGTAGGTTTTGCATGACTTCCAACTTGGTGTACTTGTTGGCTTATCACTTGCCTTTTTCCCAGGGCTAAAGATAGTTGAATCCCTTCAATCAAGGAAAGTAAAAATATATGAACATTTCCAATAGCTAGGCTTAAGAGGGAGCTAAATGAATATTGTTTGGGAAATGGTACCTTCACCTATAACATGATTAGGCAATTGGAAAGTGATTTTGTAAAAAGGTTGTTAGAAGAAGCAATCATAGAACTGAAGAGTTGTGGAAATTGGTATATCTAGTTAAATAAATCTTACATTGAGGATGCTACCTACCACAAAGAAACCAATAAATGACCTAGGTACCTTGGGGATAAATTGATCCAATTATAATTATGTAGGCAAAAAAGATGAAGTGCACAAAATGATAGAAGGGAAACCCAAATCTGACTATTCATTCCTTATCAAGATGAGTGCTTATTCTTGTGCAAAGATAGTTGAATTGGAGATGAAAACTCTAGCCATGAACACATGGGGATATTGAGACAAATTTGGATCTCGTAGGGAAGATCAATTCAACCATAGGGTCATTTTACAAACATGAGCCAACTCTCAGAGACTTTTAGGAAAAATGCATAAACAAATATGAGGTAAGGGTCAAGGATTACTGTAGATTAGTTCCAACTTTGAATAGCCAAGTTAAAGATATACAATCTCTATTTAATAAAAAAGATTACATGATTGCACACAATTCTCCCCTCATTTATAACACTTCCTTTCAAATCTTACTTTTCAAAACACGTTTAAATAAAAACTAGAAAATTAACCATACATTTACATTAAAACAAAAAAAACATGAATAAAGAGAAAAATATTTTAAAAGCTCAACAATAAAATAAATTTAATTAGATCCAAATTATTGCCCATATTCTAGTTTTCAATTTTGTTCTTGCCAAATGCTCACAACTTTATTATGCACATAATTTCATCCAAGTGGGAGAAAGTCCTAAGAGATTTGAGACAAACTAAATAATAAGGATATGATACTAAGAACAAAGGATAAGCATTGAGTTCATACTCAATTTTATGCATAAAGCAAGACAATTTGCATACTAAATTATGTATTCAAGACAATGCTAAAAATAAAGGCAAATAGAATAGAAAGAAAAACAAAAATAATGCAAATTTCTCCTCTAAAACAACATAACCATGTTGGAGATATACTAGGTTAACACAAATAACCTCCAATTAAATTTAATTTAAAATGGAACAACATAAGTTGTTTCACTAAATTGTTATCTCAACAACAACTATTTTTCCCAATCTCATAGTTGGACAAAGTTGTTTGTTGCTTACTCTTTAGAGAAATAGATTATGTAATGAAATTATTTAAAAATTATAATGCATAATTTAAAATCTTCTCCTAAAACAATTACTATAGATTTTTAGAGGGATGATTGGATAAAGGGACGTGGTTCCTGCTCCATGGCTTGTGCCATTTCTAGTTGAAACTTTAGCATGGCCTCTGGTGACAAAAAAATAGGAACTAATATCCCTTCAATTCCATCACTGTTTTGATGAGGAATGAGAAAGCTAGAGAGACCTAGCACAACTCCCATCCCACCTTTGGCAGGGCCACTATAGATTGCCTTGCCCCACCCAAAATCTACATGTCGAAATCCAAGCTTGGTCACATCAGAAACCAGAAAACTTCCCACCACAGTAATATATGGTCTACCCTTGACCTCCATCAAGTCTATCACCGACTGTATGTATTCATTATTAACGACCCTTTTAGTCCTTTTAATTAACTCCACTGCATAGGCCAAGGGTTTGTTTGTCAACTCTCCAACTATAGTCTTGGCACAAGCAAGGCTGATTGAGTTACCATAGTAACCTTGTGGAAGTGGGGGTTCAAATTTAGAGCGAGCTTCTAATGGAAATATGAAGCGTACCTCTTGCTCTACCGCCATGTTGAGGGCTCTATTTCTCAAATGCCATAGAAACCCTGCTAATACTTCAAAGGTTGGGGTTTTCTTGGGTACATGTCTTTTCAAGGACGCAATTTCCTTAGGTCCAAAGAAGAAAGAAGTGTGGACCATTTCATTTGTAGACATAATTTGTCCTGGTACTTGATCATATTCATAGAAAGGGAAGTTGATTGAGGGTTTCGAGCGGGGTTTTAGGATTTCTCTTTCCCATATCGGAGGGATTGATGGCTCGCTTGCTCCCATGGCTATTTCGCCTAAAGCTATCATGAACTGGACCATTCCCCTTCCGTCTACCATGCAATGGTTCAAAAGCACGACGAATATAAAACCTTTACATTTCAAACGTGTTACCTACAAATTCATCACAAGTATACACAACCATAAGAAAATTGAATCTCCAATTGCTATCCATATCTTTCAACAACATAACACCTCAACAATCCTATCTCCGCCAAGATGCTAACACTATAAACAATCTGACATAAACCCAAGATTCCGAAACCCGAATGAGAAGAAGGGGAGAATTGATGACTGTCTGGGGGCTGAGAATGTCATGCAGCAGGTCATCAAAACCAGGTATGGGCGGTTGAATATCTCCAAACTCAGCCAAAGTAACATCTGCATCTGCTTCCACAAACAGAACTCCTTCCCCTGTACATTCCACAACCAACTTCCCAGCAGCTGCCTCTCTGAGCCTCCCTGCAAAAGGGTAGTAATGCACCAGAACTTTTCCCAGAGCTTCTCTGATAACTTTAGCAGGATCTTGGTGCTCTTTCAGAAAGTTATGCTTGTAAAACTGAACAACAGGGGTGTGAAATCTGAGCGATGCTTGATCATCAATGTTGGAAAGATAGAGAAATTCTGTGGGAGTAGGCAAAGAAGGAGGCACAAGGATGACTTCCTGCCTTCTCACATTGAATTTGAGAGCAGCCATTAAAACAGAGCTTATGAACAGGGGATACAAAACTTCAAGTTTTATAACTTTCAACAGAACTTTAAGCTTTACTGTGACAAAACAGAGGAGGATTCAAAAGTGTACAGAAATTTCCCAAATCAAATACATTTATTTGGAACGTTGGGTTAGGAGGACAATTAATTTGGTTATATTGACAGTTTTTATAGAAAAGCTAATTTTTCGGCACCAGATGCCTAATGTGTAATTATACGCTGATTTTAATTAATAAATGAATATGATCAAAGATTGACTGTCATTTTCTTTTTTAGCTGGATGATAGTTCAGTAAATGCATCATAAACATAGGTGGTTAATAGTAAAAATGGGATTGTGGATTTGAATTGTAGTATAGATTATTTTTATTTATTATTTTGAGAAGATTTGAGTTGTGTCTTATTTAGATGTTTACAATGTAGAAGTTTTTTTAAGTTTACATTCTTTCATATAATAAATAGTTAATGTAACATAGTAGATTTATTATCATGTCTCTTATCTAAATAATTTATGTGGTGTAATAGAACATAAATATATTATAGTAGATGTATTATTATGTTTCTTATATAAACAATTTATGTGTTGTAATGATACAAATAATTGATGCATTGTTTATTACATGTAAGTTGTTTACTTAAGAGACACAATCATACATAAACAATTATTGTTATTGACTACAATGTATCATTTATTTAATCCCTTCCCTACACCGTGTTAGTTATCTATAGAGAAGACTTATTCTGATATTAAACAAATTAATACTTAATTACAACATATACATTATCTAATCCTTTTCCTTCTTTACTCTCAATTTTTGAAAATCAATAAATGATTGTAACAATACATGTGTACAATGTGTTAACGAGGCACTAAATATATATCATTGAGTCAAATACATGAATTCCAAGTTAGGCATTCACTACAACAAATCTTTGTCATTAGATCCCTTTTTTGTTCTGTGTTTTGCTTCCACTATTCATCAGGCTGACACTACTCTTGGCATGATTTGTGCCAAGTTTAAGATACTGATGCCAATTTGGATGCAATGTGACGTCTATAGTTGCGCCAATATTAGTGCTTGTGTTGACGCCTAAATTAACGCCTCTTGAATGAGTAGGCACATAGTTTATATTTGAAGATACAAAAGTTTTATTTTCATACATTTATTTTATACTTCATTGACTAATTTATTTATTTATTTTTATCGGTAAAAGGCCGAAGCCATAGAATATTTTTATTATTATTATCAGAATTTAAGATACAAGAAAACCCCGCTCAGTGCAGGCGCTGGTAGGAAAGAGTGGGGTCGAGAAAACCTCCAGCCGTGCCCAGGACTATAAGACCTGATACTAATACAAAGTTTCCGTGGGCATACCCACGACTTGATGTTTATCGAGATTTATCTTTACATACAGATTTTCCGTGGGCATACCCACTGTTTGAAAAATTATCTAGGTTAGTCCTTTAATTATAGTTGCATTTTAATTACAATGGTAACTTGTGTACGCATTTCCTATTTAGAACAATAGGATTATTGCTCCTGTAAAAAATGATCATTTTCCTTTGAGATGACTCTATATTTGGCGCCATGTAGACAGTGACCTCCTGAAAGATCAACAGAATTCTTCCAAACCAGATAGTTAAAGATCAAAACGATATAAGAGAAATTGACATAAATAAATTTTAATTTTAATAACCTTTACCTTTGCACTTGTTACTTTCACACAATCAGTAAACCTATAGGTGTAAGTCTTACTTGTAGAAAATGATATACATATCCATTCCAAATGCTTATTCGAATTCATAGTTAGTACTTTATAAGTCTAATAAAACATTAGTACTCGAATTGAGATCCTGTAAATTGTTAATTTGGAGAAAGATACATTTCCACTTAAACTACATTTATACCATCTAACCTTCACATCGTGAGAAATCATACATGGTCTTGATTAATGAACATGTAGAATGGGGATAATAACTTTTCCTGAAATCACTGATGATTCTGTAAAAATAACATCTACATGTGAATCTGCTGAGTTCTATAGAAAGGAGGGTATTCAACTGTATGCACTACCAACATAAAAACTTCACTTGCAAATTCCAACTGTTGTTCTGAATAGATTGTTAACTATAAGAAAGCATCTTTTGCTATAAATTGAATGGAATTAGGGAGATAGGAAGAACAGCAAACGGTCCCATATATATTTGTACCGAAAGTAGTATATCCAATTACTGTTAAAATTAAAAAACATAGCTATTGAGGTCTTCAATAAAGTCATATTTACAAGACTACCTCTGAGGATCCCAAAAATATTGTGCATATGTCTAGATTCAGCCTTGCTCAATCTTGAAGATTTAAAGCTCAATACTAGCTATGTTTATAATAAAGTCTTTATGTAACATTGTACCATTCCAACACTACAGGTCATTAAGATATCTACAAATATACATTAAACCATTGTATCTTTAATACCACGCTAAACTATATAAGAAATTTAAGTATCAAAATTGTCCCTGCAAATTGAGCTTTACGAGCAAGAAACTAAGCCACAACTAACTATACTAAAAGTGCATCTGTACAATAACGATAATACCTATAGACCTCTGAACTAGACCTGCATTATTATTCAGTGTTCTTTTGCACAGCCGTGCACTTCCATGCACTGTCACCTCTGATCATAACCACTAAGGAGATAGTGAAATCAGATAAAGATAATGGATGATAGTATCGAGAGAGAGAACGAAAGCTAGAGCCTACTAACAAAATAAGAAGTAATAACATAATGATTAAAAGAGTTAACTATGAGATGTCTTTAATTCCTTAATAGGCTAATAATTAATATTAATAATTAAAAAGTAAAAGAGCTGTGATAAATAATCTATCCTGAGCCTAAATGTCAGCCTTTATTACTTGCTGTGATAAGATGAAATATTGATTCGAACACTATTACTACAATATACCTATAGGTAAGCCTTTTCTATGAAGGCTAGAATCTAAGTTCTTGATAGCATTACCGAGATCAAGAGCAAGTTCCAAAGGTTAAGTATTATCCACAGGCCGAGGATATTTCCTACTGCAGTAGACCTTGGATATTACCTATGTTAAAAAACCCAGGCTAAGTACTATCCAAAAGGACAAGGAAAATTCCTACTGAAGTGATCCTTGTAGAAAGAATGAAAAGAAACTTATAAATATAAGAAGTCCTAATATGTGCACGGCCTAGGACCAAGGGTTAGAAAGGAACTGCTAATGGTCCAGGGTAAAGGTGGTATCCAAGGAAAGGGAGGGACGATGATGGAAACTATTTAGTGAATAAGCAAGAAAGAGTATGTTGTGATCTGCAGTAACCATATAAATCCCTGGCTATACTAAGAGTGGACTACTGTTTCTAGGTTCATTATCTACCAATGTGACTCCATTAGCTCCTTGGTTTGCTAACAAATCTGCATTCGAGTTGCCTTCCCTGTATATGTGCTTAACTTCATACTCCGATATGGTGTCTAAGATTAGATTAATTTCTTCAAGATTAGAGTTAATAGTCCAGTTAGGAGTCTTTTTAGTACGAATAGCGTTAATGATTATCTGAGAGTCTCCCTCAATGATTAATTTTGACAATTTGAGCTTTTTGCATATTTTGAGGCCCTCAAGGGTAGCTATAACTTTTGCCATATTATTAGTAGTGGGTTTAATGGGTCTTGCGTATTTAGTGACAGTTTCACTTTTCTAGTTTCTAATGATTCCTCCTATACCTGCTATTCTGAGATTTCCTCTTTAAGCTCCATCAAAATTTAATTTATACTAACCCTCATTAGGTGGGATCCATTTGCACTCAGATCTGTCAACTTTCGATTTGATACCTCCTTTTCCATATAATGGTGGGATATCCAGTGTAGACCATTTTAGCCTGATCTTGTTATCCCATATTTTAAAGGAATCCTCGTAACATAATTGACCCCGTAGTTTGCTATTAATATTTTTAGTGATAGAAGTTTCTATTGTATTTATGATGTTTTTACAATCTAGTTTTTGGTTTGTAAATATTCTTCTGTTACGTTCTTTCCACACTTCCCAAACTAGAATAGAAGGGGAAATTGTCCATATATCATGAAATAAGTTATCTTTATATAGATCAGGCCATGCTTTAAGGAGACCTAATAATTCTGACTGAAGTGTTGTTTTCCAGTCAAGACTTTGTTGTAACCATTTCCAGCATTCCTGAGTGTAGGTGCAATTAAGAAGTAAGTGGTTGACATCCTCTACATGATTCTCGCACAAAGGGCATCTCAATGGCCCTTCGAAACCCAACATTCTAATTCTATCTGCTGTTAAAATCCTATTTTGCAAAGCAGCCCATAGGAACATACCAGCCTTCAGAAGACATGCTTTATTCCAACATAGATTCAGGGGAATGTCAAGATTATCCATTTTTTGATCAAGGACTATGTTTTTATAGCCCTCCTTCACAAAGTATTCCCCATTATTAGAACTAACCCAAATGAGTTTGTCTGGTCTATTTTTGCTGGATAATTCTCTATCTTCTAATATACAGACGAGTTTCTATCTTTCTATGCCTGAAATGCTACTGTTATCTACTATAATCCATGTTGGATCGCCCCTTATCCTGACATAATCTTTTAAAAACACACCAAAAGTTGCCTTGCACTCTTCAATGAAGTTTTGCGAAAATCCCATCTTCATTAAAGGGGGTTGACCCCCCCAGGAATCATCCCAAAATAAAGCCTTATCCCCTATACCAACATCCCAAGTAAGGAGTTTGCTGATGATCCCTCTAGATTCTTTTATGAAGTTCCAAATACGTGAGCCTTTAACGTGTGTATTAGCTCTAAAGATATTAATAGGGTCTGCCTCTGGAATATATTTGTGCAGTAGGATAGAGGCCCATTTGCTCTTCGGTTCCTTAAAGAGCCTCCATATGAGCTTTGCCCCTAATGCTCTATTCTACCATAGAAGATTTTTTATTCCCAAACCTCCCTATGAGATTGGTTTGCATAGATTATCCCATTTAATGATTGCTTGTTTTTTGTCTTCTGATGAGCCTTGCCAGTAAAAATCTCTAAGAGTTTTGTCTAAGTTGTTTTTAATATTGATCGGAAGGGGAAGAATAGACATATGGTATGTCAGAATCGCTGTTAGTACTAATTTAATCATTATGGTTCTACCCGGTTTTGTAAGTCATTTTCCTTTCCAAGAGCTTTTCTTTTTCTAGATCTTTGTTAACACTTGTTGCCAAAGTTTGGATGTTCGACTACGTTTATCCAGGTCAATTCCTAAATATTTGCACGAGAACTTTCCAAGTTTATAACCAAGCTTGTTACAAATCAACTTTTCCATCCTTGGGGACGTATTAATAAAGAAAATTTTAGATTTATTCGAATTAACTTGTTGGCCTGAGGCTTTCATATATAAGTTAAGGACATCTTTAAAGGCCTTGGCTTCTTGACAATTGGTCACACTTGGTAGTATCATGTCATCTGCAAATTGCTGATGGGTTATGTTGGGTACATTTTCAGCTGCTTTTAAACCTATGATTTTCCCTTCTATCTACTTCTTGGATAAGGTTCTACCTAATGCTTCTTCCATTATAGCATAAAGGAAGGGCGATAAAGGGTCGCCTTGTCTGATGCCTCTAGAGATGCCGAAAAAACCTTCTGGTGTGCCGTTAATAAGAATGGAAATTTTTGGAGAGGAAATACACTTGTATATAAGGTTAATCCATTGTTTGGAGAAACCAAAGGCTTCCATACATTTGCATAGGAATCTCCAATCGACCTTCTCGTAAGCTTTCTAAATATCTATTTTAATAAACATGCTAGGATCCTTAGTCATTTGAGATGTATGAACGAGTTCTTGGGCAATCACAATTCCATCTAAGATAGAGCGGTTGGCTACAAAGCCTATCTGCTCCTCTAAAATAATAGTGGGGAGTAGAGTTTTGAGCCTGTTTGCTAAGCATTTTGATAATATCTTGTAAATGGTGTTGCATAAAGCTATAGGTCGAAAGTCCCCTGGCTCCGTGCATTCATCCTTCTTGGGTACGAGTGTAAAGAAAGTGTTATTAATTTCAGTTAAAATGGAGCCAGAATTTCTAGTAGCTTCTACTACTTGCCATATTTCTGTTCCCATAAAGTGCCAACACTTTTGAAAAAAACCTGCCTGGAACCCATCCGGACTTGGTGCTTTATCTGGATGTAATTGAAAAATCGTGATTTTGACTTCTTCTAGAGTAAGTTTGCTATTAATCATTTTGTTATCTACATTCATAATTTGTGCTTCGAGATTGACCACCTCTGTGTTATTTAGGCGAGAGTAGTAGAATTGTGTGAACTATTCCGAGATATGGCTTGGGTCCTCTAAGATTTGTCCCTTTTCGTTCTTGATTTTTGAAATTCTATTAATACTTCTTTTTAGATTTGTAGTTTTATGGAAGTATTTTGTATTGTTGTCTCCTTCTTTTAACCATGATTCCCTAGATTTTTGTTTCCAGTAAATCTCTTCTTTAAGAAGAACTGCGTTGTATCTAGACATAAGTTCTTTTTCTTTAAGGTAGCTTGATTCATTCATGCCTTGAGCGATGACTGTATTATTTAGGTTTTCCAGTTCTTGTTCAATTTGGATTTTATCTTTAAAGATGTTATTAAATTTGTTTTTATTCCAATCAAGTATTTTATTTTTAATGATTTTTAGTTTAGCTACTAAGCTATACATCTTGGATCCTTCAATCGTCAACTGATTCCACCATTGCTCTAGGAGGTTGATGAGTTCCTGATCATGAAACCACATAAATTCAAATTTCAAGGGGTTTCTGGATGGTTTGCAGCTTTCTGTAATAGTTAATCTAATCGATAAATGATCTGATCCTGTTTCTGGGAGAATTTTTGCACTCATTATATGATTAGAGTTATCTGATTCTCCACTGATCAAAAATCTGTCCAGTTTTTCTTCTATATGACTAAAGCCTAGTCTTATATTGTTCTAGGTGTATATACCATTATTAGTGTCGATATCTATTAAATGATTATCCATGACCCATTGGCTGAATTCTTTCTGTGCCTGTGAGATGTATTGTGATCTTCCGTATTTCTCTTTAATGTCCAAGATAGCATTGAAGTCTCCTCCTAGTATATGTAACTCCTCTTTGTTTGTTTGGAGATAGGATTGAATTTCCTACCATACTTTCCTTTTTTCCTCATTTTGAATAGGTCCATATACATTTATCAAGTTAAATTTTAGATCTGTTTTGAGGCTATTCACCCTTAATGTCATCCAGTTGTTGTTTTTTGTTAAGGCTTGAGCGGAGATTTTTCAGGGGTCCCACAACATTGCTAGACCTCCAGATGCACCAAAAGATGGTACATATTCTGATTTCCAAATTCCCAATTTACCTCCAAATTTTGCACTATCTTCCATACTAAGTTTGGTTTCCTGTATTAAGATAATTTCTGATTCAAAGTTTTTAAGATACCTTTTTAATAATCTTTGTTTGTTAGGGGCATTTAGTCCCCTAACGTTCTAGGATGTAACTCTCATTGCTCCTTGGGAAGGCACTTCCCCTTCCCTATGTTCAGAATATCAACTAGCTTTTTTTGATTTCCCACGCAACCAGCTAAGGTTCTTAATTCTTTGAAGGATTTCCTTCCCCTTTTCTTCTTAATCTTGTCAATTTTGGGGCTTGTTAACCCTTCCCTGTTAATGGCTATTCCAAGTTGTCTATCCTCATTTGATATACCGAATAAGCCATTGATATTTTCTATATTATCTTCATTGTTAAGAGGAATGTTATTCATAAACCCTTTTTGTCTTATATTCCTTTGGCCCGTCTCTATATTAATGAGGGCAACTTCTTGATCTATGGCATCTTGGCCATATGATTCCATGATGTTTTCTATGTTATTTAGGCAGTTTTTATCTAAAACTTCCAGTTCTATGGGGATAGATAGTTTAGATTCTGTATCTTTTTGTTGGAACTCCTTGGGCTCCACATTTTCTTTTTCATCTTTTCTGATTGCCATAATCTTTTTGATCAATACTTCTTTTTGTGGCTGCAATTCTTCTCTGTCACAAATCTCATTGATGAAAAGATCCATTAGCTCATTTGTGACAGTTTCTCCTATATACTCTGTAATTAATTTAATTTCTTCATTACATTTGTCTATCTCTGTATTATTGGCTGAATCTGGTTTGTTTGCTGATTCCAAACTCTGATTTTCCTAATAGTTTATCTTAGCGATTTTGTTGTCCTTACTTTTTAGTTCAACACTTACTTCACAGCCAGGATATTGTAGATCACCAGCTGTTACTAAATGATTAATAGTAGTAACCTCAGTTGGACTAACATTTTCCGTTTCTTTCTGAATCACCATTTCTAGTTTGTTGTTGATGCTTGCTACTTGTACAAAATCTGGGGGCTGTATCCCCCCATTATCCATTGAGGGGGAGGCATTAGTGTTTGAGCATGATTTAATTAAGGGAGACCTATTTTTATAAGGGGATATATGTATATCTGTGAGCTTGTCTCTTGTATTTGATAGAGTAAAGCCCCCTTTGTCTTTACAGAAATTGACTTCAACCTCCCTTCTACTAAGAGAGTTAATTGATAGGTTTATGGGTTCTTTGTCATTTGCTACATTATCATGGGCAGTTTCTATGAAATTTTCCATGATAATGGGATTAATAATTACTATGTTAGATTTGAAACATAAATAAATATGAGGGATATAGTTCTGATGTATATTCATCTTAACGATAAAAGTTCTCTCCATTCTATTAGGCTTGGTTTCACTAATTCTTATGAATTTACCAATTTTATTACCTATTTGTCTTACAATGTCCTAGCTTGATAACTCTAATGGTAAGTTTCTAAGATTTATAGCTTTTTCTACCTCAAAGTTTACATGATAAAATGGATTAAAAAGGGGAGACCAATTAGTCACAAAAAAGGATTCATGCCTAAATTTAAGATTGTATTTTTCTAATATTATTCTTTTAAGTTCTGAACTCTTATAGTCTATAAAAATAAAATAATCAATAAGGACAGTGATACTTACCTCGCTGGGAAGCATTACTGTCAAGGTTGCTGTAATGTCAAGAATGCTAGCTCCTGCTCCTTTCCATCGGACAATAATACTTGTATCTTCATAATATTTCTATTTTTGTGCTATAAGATTATCATCTAAGGTGATCTTGTTAGATTCCAGGTAAGAAAAAACTTTTTCTTTACAGTGATCAAATAAATAGTTACTGTTACGCCTGTGTGGAGGTGTATAAACTGAATTGGAAAACTTAGATTGAGAAACCTTTAAACCACCATTTGACTTATCATTAATTAGGTTAGACTTTTGTTTTTGAAACTTACCAGTCCTTCTCCGATGGGGAGGCGAGTATTTTATAGATACCTTATGATCAGATTTAGTGTTCATGATTTGTTCACATTCCCCACCATTGTGTAAATGTCTCTTAGATTTAGGATATTCTATATTCTCCCCATTTTTGACAATCCCCATTTGGGTGACTAGGGTTTTGACGAAGGAAGGGGGGATATATTTTGCACCTGACTATGGAGGAGCTTTGTTCTGATCCATCTTATCCCTGGAGTTGCCCTTCCCTTCCAAAACCCTATTGCGCATATGGGGGGGAGAATACAATCCCTTTTTTGGAGAATCTTGCTCTGCGTTTAATGTTTCAAAAGAATTTCTCAGAGAAATAACATTACTATTTTGGTCAGATGCATGTATTCTTACCTTCTTTTTTCTTTTGACCTCCTGCCATTCTGTCTCTTTTTGCTTCACATTCCCAGGATACATCTGGACCGCTGAAAATCCACCTCTCCTCAATGCATAATGGGGGTCATCGGATTTTATAACTGAACAAGTTCTAGATTTTAGGGCCCTCTCGATCCCAGAATTGCAAATGTTATGTAATGCATACTTGGTTTTGGAAAAGAAATTTATTTGATGATCCAAAGCATTAACCGTAAATATTTTTGGGATCGATAAGCTACTGCAATCCCTATTTTTTTTATCTATAAGAACCATTGATCTCAAGGTTTGTTCCTTTGCCAAGAGATCATCCTTATTGGAGATCAATAAACCTTGGATTTTCTTTCCTTCTTCCAGACTTTTCTTCTTCTGACTTGCTATGAATTCCTTGAGATGGTCATAGTTAGGTCTAGACGATCGCAGATTTGGTTTTCGATAGTCAATGGCTTTGTTTCCATAGAAATAACAATTAAAATAATAACTAGAGAAACCAATACTGCTGGTATCTTTTTCAAAATTCTTGCCATTATCTTCCTCCGAATTTTTGCCACAGCGAACATTCGTAGCAGATGCTAAGGTTTCCACCTCTACGTATTTGCCTGCATAAAACCCTAAGTCTGCAAGCCCTAATTGCTTATTACACTTTTTTCGCATTTTTCATTAACTAATTTATTGATTATAAATTATATTTTATTATTATTTTTTGTTTTCATAATTTACTAATTAATTCATCCACAATCTTTTATAGAATTTTTTTATATATTATGCAATGTACTTTAATTTAGCATGCTTCTTCACTTAGTAGTATCAACCGACTAGAGAAGGGACAAATTGTAAGTTAAAAATATACCTACTTTATTACTTTCATTTTGAATTTCTGCACTTTTTTAGTATTCATTTCTTAAGTAATATTTTAGAACCATTTCATCTATTTATGGTCTTTCCCTAGTTATAAAAAGGTAATGCATGCACGGACACCTAAACTTTAGGAACTTGGTACCTAAAAATCCTATGAAAATTTAAATATTGAATTCTCAAGAAAACTTTTACAAAGGTGGGTACTAATATCAAGACACCTTTTCAAAGATGGATCTACTATTTCTCATTTTCAAATTTTAGATGCTAGATTTTTTTCCCCATTCGTGACTTGATGCATACTATATTTTAAATGTCTAATTAGTTCAAAACTTTCTATAAACATAGTTTTAGCCTTCGTTTCTAAAGTTATAAACATATATTGTTTTATAATTTCTCATATCCAATGCATTCATAAGGGACATTGGGTTGGGAGGACAATTAATTTGGTTTCAGTTTTCTGTCCGAATAATTCAGAATTCACATTTCCGCGAGGATTTAGTGGGACTTCTTCCAATCGTAGTTTGTATTTAAAACCTAATTTCTTGCACTAGAAATCACAACGTCTACGACACCTTATGTGCAATTTGTACACAGATTTTAATTCGTTAAGGTTGGGTTCTATGGAGGGGCCTTTTTAAAAAATAAAGTCAAAATATTAAGTTGTCCGTTTATAAATTTTGTAATATGGTTTAGCTTAAAAGTTTAAACAAAAACATTTAGGGTCCCTTTGGTACATGGAATATGGGCCCTAATTTCGTAATAGCATTTTCCAATTATTGTCTTCCATGTTTGTGTCCATCTAAATAAGTTGGAATTGGATTTGTGGAATTCCAATTTTGCCCACAAAATGGGCATTCGGTCTTCCACTTGAAAAGGTGGAATTAGAATTTGAGCTCTAATTCCACTTTTGGTATGCCAATTTTGAATTTTACAGTCAGGTCCGTGTGCACTTTATAATTTTTTACGTCCACGTGCGGGCCTTTTTCAACCGTTTCATTTTTGCTAGACCATTTTCACTTTCATCGTTGATGCTCTGCTATGCTGCCCTACTACCGTGGAAGCCTTGCTACCGTCGACTCTCTGCTACTCTGCAATGCATTCACCTCTGGTAAGTCATTTTTTGCGTTAAGATATGAAATGGTTTTTATTACGGTGAAATATGCAGATTTTTCCATGGCTTTCAAGTGATTGGTAGAGCACTGGTGTTGGTAGAGCACGGCAACAAATTTTTCTTTGGGATTTACGTATTTGTTTTTTTGCACTGGTGTTGGTAGAGCACGACAACAAATTTTTTGTGATCTCTGTGAAACTCAATAGGGTTTCATAGAGATCACATAAATTTTATGTGAAACTCTGAGAAAGCCCTGTGGGTACTTGATATCAATAGGGTTTCACAGAGATCACATAAATTTTATGTGATCTCTGTGAAACCCTAGTTACGGCTGAAATATGCTGGTTTTAGAGTGACAGGGGTCTCGTAACTATTTCAAGACAGGGTAATAATCTTGTGTGAATCGTATTCGTTGCCTTATGTTGATTGTGAGCTTCAAGTTGGTTGTGCGTTCTTGTAATGAGCTTGACTTCTAGATAGTTCAAAGCCCTAGTTCTCTGTGAAACTCTGAGAAAGCCTTGTGGGTACTTGATATCAATAGGGTTTCACAGAGATCACATAAATTTTATGTGATCTCTATGAAACCCTAGTTACGGCTGAAATATGTTGGTTTTAGAGTGACAGGGGTCTCATAACTATTTCAAGATAGGGTAACAAGCTTGTGTGGATCGTATTCGTTGCCTTCTATTGATTGTGAACTTCAAGTTGGTTGTGCGTTCTATTGGTTGTGCGTTCTTGTAATGAGCCTGACTTCTAGATAGTTCAAAGCCCTAGTTCTTTGTGAAACTCTGAGAAAGCCTTGTGGGTACTTGATATCAATAGGGTTTCACAAAGATCACATAAATTTTATGTGATCTCTGTGAAACCCTAGTTACGGCTAAAATATGTTGCTTTTAGAGTGACAGGGGTCTCGTAACTATTTCAAGACAGGGTAATAATCTTGTGTGGGTCGTATTCGTTGCCTTCTATTGATTGTGAACTTCAAGTTGGTTGTGCATTCTATTGGTTGTGCATTCTTGTAATGAGTCTGACTTCTAGATAGTTCAAAGCCCTAGTTCTCTGTGGAACTCTAAGAAAGCCTTGTGGGTACTTGATATCAATAGGGTTTCATAGAGATCACATAAATTTTATGTGATCTCTGTGAAACCCTAGTTACGGCTGAAATATGTTGGTTTTAGAGTGACAGGGGTCTCGTAACTATTTCAAGACAGGGTAATAAGCTTGTGTGGATCGTATTCGTTGCCTTCTGTTGATTGTGAACTTCAAGCTGGTTGTGTGTTCTATTGGTTGTGTGTTCTTGTAATGAACCTGACTTATAGATAGTTCAAAGCCCTAGTTCTCTATGAAACTCTGAGAAAGCCTTGTGGGTACTTCATATCAATAGGGTTTCACAGAGATCACATAAATTTTATGTGATCTCTGTGAAACCCTAGTTACGGATGAAATATGCTGGTTTTAGAGTGACAGGGGTCTCGTAACTATTTCAAGATAGGGTAATACGCTTGTGTGGATTGTATTCGTTGCCTTCTGTTGATTGTGAACTTCAAGTTGGTTGTGTGTTCTTGTAATGAGCCTGACTTCTAGATAGTTCAAAGTTCAACCTGGTTGATTCTGAAGTATTAATTAATTCAATATTAACAGATGCACATATGATTGATTTAAAAACAATAGATTTTCAATAATGACTGCAGAGCAGATTAACTATAAATAATAAAATAAATATACTTAACTGACATCTCCAAAAAAAAAACTCAAATTCCCTTTAACAAAAATACATTCTATTATAACAGCAATAAGCCCAACTTGTAATCAAATATGTGCACACCTGAGATAAATACAAAATTTTCCCAATAACCTAGCCTAGGATAACGCAGACTTGAGTATTGTTGGTGTAATTAAGTATTTACTAATTACACTTTACTTAAGTTTACTTAGGATAATGCATTTGCATATTAGTTGTCTTTGAGACACTTAGGAGTTTGCATTTCATTTTTAGCACATGGTTAGGAGAATCTCCACTTTAGGTGTGATAGTTGTCATCACATACCTCGTTGTGTGTGAGATCCACCTTTAGTGCTCTTATCACATTATCATCCTGATCCAATGCACATACTTTATTGCATATTGGAGGATGATCCACCTTTGGTGGACATGTGATTCCACCTTGTGTGGGTGATATCTTATCATCTCCTTATCATGTAGTCTTATTGCATTGCCTATATATTGAGGCATTCCTACTTTGTATAATCAATCAATCATCTATCTATCTATTATTCATTATTTGATCATTTGATCATATCATATTTTGTCTATCTTGTGCTATCTCTTGAGCTTCTAGATCTTGGTTTCTATTCTTTGCCTTAGGCAAATTCTTACATGGTATCAGAGACATAGGAGTTTCATTTGTATAGCCTATTTTGAGAGATTTTTATTGCAGGTCAAAATTGGAGCTTGTTGGTGCAAATCAGAGGTTGGAATCACATTGAGGAGGTCCAAAAACCCCTAAATCAAATTTTGTTTCATCCAAATTGGACATCTGAAGCCAAATCTAGAGCCATTTGAATTTTCAAGGTTCGGCGGCGGCGATTCAGGAAAAATAATTTCAGAGGCAATTTTCAAACAGCGATATCTCAGTCATCCGGACTCCTTTTTTAGAGCAATGTTTTTTATTTTGGGGTAGAATTTCATGATCTACACAATGGTGCAGGTGATTTCTGATTTTTGTTTCTGATATTTTTTGAAAATCGCAAATCCAGATTTTTACAACTTTAGAGGCTTCGTTCGGGCTCATATGGACACATTTTCAAGTGCTATTTTTTTTGAAAGTTCATGATTTTCTGTCTACTTTCCAGATCTGGTATCAGTTTGGAAAAAGTTTGAGTAGACATAGTACTTTCAAAATTTGGTCTATTTTGGCCTATTTTTGGCACTTGTAATTTGTTAGATCCTTGAGAGATCTTGTGTCTTATTTGTTTGAGTCTAATATAGCTTCATATTTTTTGTTGTAATCATCAAAATCAGAAGTCCACTTTGATCAATTTTGGAAAGTGGCAATTGTACATGCACTAGTTATAAAGTGCCAAAATCATCATTTTTGGGGGGGTTCTTTGATTGAGTGAATTGGGGGGGGGTGTCTTGTGTGTTGGTGTCTCTCTTTTTGTGCTCTTTTCATTTCTGCATCATGGGTTCAATTGCAAAATTAACTCCACATAACTATGCTACATGGAAAGATAATGTATGGAGCAAGTTAATGGTTCGAGGTTTAAATCCTTATGTGGATGGTACAATTAAAAAACCCGCTGCTGATGATACTACTATAATAGATAAATGGTCACGAAGAAATTATCAAGCTTTAGGAGTCTTAAGAGAGAATATGTCTCAAGCAGTAATGTATCACATCAAAAACATAAATGATGCTAAAGAAGCATGGGAAAAACTTGAAGAATTGTTTGGTAAAGTGGATGAGGAAATGGGATTCAAAATTGAGACTGATCTCCTCAAATTAGATCCCAGGAACTTTGACACAATTCAAGATTATCTCACCAAAGTCAATGACTATAGAGCACAACTTGATGATTGTGGTAATCCCATCAAGGATGCGAAGTCGGTTAGTCACTTGTTGAATCATCTTCCTCCTGAATATGCAGCCTTTGTTTCAAGTTACAATACTCACAAGTTGACAATGGGAAGTGCCTTCATTAAGCCTTCATTTGAGTCATTTTCAAAAATGTTGGTCTTAGAAAAAACAAAATTGATGAGTATGGGGATTCTCAAGTCTTCAACTTCCAAGGCATTGGTGGCTAATCATGAGAGTCAAGGCAATCAAAGTCAAAAGAAGAAGAAGAATTGGAAGTCTAAGTCTCAACAAGAAGGCACAACATCAACTTCCACACAACATGACACTTCTACATCACCTCAAAAGGGTGAATCTTCAAAGAAGGAGAAGCAGTTTTGTGCATATTGCAAAAAGGATGGACATGAAGAACACTTTTGTTATAAGAAGGACATTGATGAATTGAAGAATCTTCTTGCCAAGAACAACATCAAATTGCCTTCTAGGATGTCTACCTCAACCTCTTCTTCACCCAATTCAAAAAAGATAAAGGGAAGGGTCACGCATTTGTCACTCAAAAAAGACACGCTTTATTTGCTTCTTCAAGTCATGATTTAGGTAGATGGCTTCTAGATTCAGGGGCTTCTCATCATATGGCTTCTTCACAGTCCATGTTTTCATCATTTGAGTCTTGTAAAGGTCCACCTATTTTGATGGGAAATCACACTTACATGAATGTGCTTGGGAAAGGAAGTATTGAAGTTAAGGATGGACACTTCAATGATGTGTTGTGTGTTCCACACTTGACCAATAACCTTCTTTCTATTTATCAAATCACAAATGGTGCTACAAAGAAGACTGTGGAATTTACACTTGATTCAGTTTTCATCAAGGACTTGGGGAGTGGAGCAGTTATTGCTACTGGGATAGTGGATCACTCTTCTCGGTTGTACTCCTTTGCAGATTTTGTTCCTCTTGATGACAGTGATTCTTCAGACAGTGAGTCTTCAGCATATGATGATTACAGTGATGATTCAGATTTTGAGGAGAGTTTTGGCTACTTGAACTTGGGTATTCTCACTCATGATTAAGTTCTTGAGCCTTCTATTTCATCTCCTCCTATTGAGATTACTTCTACTCTTGCGCCTGATGATGCTTGCATTCACATGGATTCAGGTGCTTCAGTGCAGCAGGATATTCATTGTCTTCCAGACTTGGTTCCATGGGATGAATACTTGACAGACATTGCAAGTTTGTTTATGGAGTCCTATACTTCAGATTTGGGAAACTTTATTGATGACATACATCTTCTCTTTGGTGAAGATGATCCCTCTTCAGTTGTTGCGAGGGAAAATGCTGACCCTCATATTCATTCTCTACTTGATCATTCTTTTGAGGGTGATGTGATTGTGGATACTTTGATACAGCAGTTGGAGGAGGTCACTTTCTCTTCAGAGGAGATACTTGGATCTTTGGTACATGTTCTACATTCATCCTCAGTTGAACCTGATTTGTCTTTTTCAGCAGAGTGGCTTAGTACACATGATTTAGAGGAGGCACCTTTCATCTTTGACATGGGGACACTTGAGCAGGTTTCAGAGATTCCATACATTTTGAGGTTTCTTCCTAGAGATTGGGGAGGCGGCTTCACCTATACACCTTTGGTCTTGTTTCTTCCTAAGGGGAGGAATGTTGTTCTACACTCATGCAGTTTCTACATCAAGCCTAGAGCATCTACCATTGGTGTTCATTCTACATTGAGGGGGGGCTACTTGGTCTCTCTTCCACTACTTCTATCTTATGGGGGGGATATTTTCCTCACATGAGGTCTTCTCTCTCATATTCTATTATTGTATTCATCTCTCTTTTTGGGGGAGGGTTTTTCCCATGAGGTTTTCCCTCTTTCTCCACTTTATGAGAGATTGCATTGTTCTTGCATCTTGTACATGGGTACCTAACATGGCCTAGTAGCTGGGACCCATCTTGCATTGTGAGCTTAAGTGCATTCCCCTAAGTTGCACTTAAGGGGGGGTGTTGGTGTAATTAAGTATTTACTAATTACACTTTACTTAAGTTTACTTAGGATAATGCATTTGCATATTAGTTGTCTTTGAGACACTTAGGAGTTTGCATTTCATTTTTAGCACATGGTTAGGAGAATCTCCACTTTAGGTGTGATAGTTGTCATCACATACCCCGTTGTGTGTGAGATCCACCTTTAGTGCTCTTATCACATTATCATCCTAATCCAATGCACATACTTTATTGCATATTGGAGGATGATCCACCTTTGGTGGACATGTGATTCCACCTTGTGTGGGTGATATCTTATCATCTCCTTATCATGTAGTCTTATTGCATTGCCTATATATTGAGGCATTCCTACTTTGTATAATCAATCAATCATCTATCTATCTATTATTCATTATTTGATCATTTGATCATATCATATTTTGTCTCTCTTGTGCTATCTCTTGAGCTTCTAGATCTTGGTTTCTATTCTTTGCCTTAGGCAAATTCTTACAAGTATGCTCATGGCTGATTGTAGAGGTGTGATTAGGTGTAGAAGACACTTATAAGGTTGTCATTTTCTTCAAATATACTCCCCAATATTGTTTGACAAAAGGGAATGATGAATGAGCAAAGAGGACCTAATTACTCCACTGAGAATTCTTCTTATAATGTTGCTTAAATGATATTCATGTAATCTAGCCACTTTTATGTAGCCTACATGCTGCTGTTAGATCCCAATGACTGTCATCTCTATTATGTGCACCTACTGATTTCTTTATCACTGATTGAACAAAACCATCTTAAGATGCGTAATTCTTAGGGTAAGGAACCTGCAAATTGACATCCACATTCTCCACAACCCTAGCCATATCACCAAACATATTTTTGTCAAACACTCTACATATCTACATGGCTTTTATTTTTAGCATACCCATAAATACAAGTATAGAAATAAAGGTTGTCGAAATGTCATTGTTGACGCTAAATTTATGATCTATTTGCATAAAATCCTTCCCCATTATTCTGTGTACCACTCTTAGCATTACATCAAAAGATCTTTGTTAACTATTTTTCCCCACCTCTCTTGAGTAACCTCACCTAGGAATGTCATTTGTCTCAGACTCTTGACTGGTAAAAAACAAAGAGTCAACTCCATTTGTAGTGAGGAAATCTATAGAAGCTTGTTGAATAAGAGGTAGCAGACGTGTACTACACTAGAATACAAGGAATAATATTGAAACCTAGGATTGCAAGTGCAATAATCAAATTGAGAATTACTGCAAGTTTCATTATACTTATAACTCCTAGTTAGGTGGCATATGTGAGATGTCGATATCAAAATCTTGCAAATAATAACTCTTTTTTATAAATGCACCCTTAAAAAGGCATGATCCATCTATGTTATTTGATAAGATGTAATTAATAATATAAAACTTGCGATGTGAATCGCCAACTTAGCCTTCCACCTCACTACTGATATGATGATCTAGCTTGGCCACCCACTTCAACTCTTTCTCCCATCACAAAAGACTTTTCAAATTCCTTATAACCATTTCATAATTAATTTCTAAAACAGTTCCCAATGAACCCCCCTTGCATACAACAGTTATTTGGGAATTCAAGTTTGAATTTCATGATCTTACTATCTACTTTCTTAACTCACTGAGATATCCAATTATCAAAACATATTATCGAGAATCATTCTCTTCAAAACAAAAATGTAGTTTATTAGCCCTATTTGCTCCTCCAGAAGTGAAGTCAAGCAGGAGAAATATTTGAGGTTTCGTTCCAAATCAGTGCATTGATGCAGGGGGTTTTGTCCCAACAGTAGAAGATGTGAAGTGTGAAAACTCAAATATCATACACCATTTTTTATATCCCCAATGACCGTGACTGTCCCTTTTATACTGAATTGGGTTAATTTTTAAATAAGCCAACCTTATTTTTGAAAGTCCTTTGGGGCTGACCTGGAAGGTGGTTACTATAATTATAATTTTGTTTATTAGATTTACTAGATATCATTTTAATAATATATTATTCTTTTGTTCCCCTTGCTGCAACATACAAGACGTTTGTGATTAAAATTCCAGGGATTATGTTGATTAAAAACACAATGTCGATAACTTGATACAACTAGAACACAAAATTTAGTCTTCTCTGGCATAGAATCTAGATATGTGTAATACCACAAGTTGGTATGGCAGATATTTTGGTTTGGTTAACTACTCAACAATTGCACCATGGGCTTTGAAGAATGCAGACCTTCTAGTTGTTGCTTCAGCAACATGATTAGAAATTGTTGTTGATTTGGCAATGAGTGCTATAGTTGTTGATGAAGGCATTTGGAATGGAGCTCCAAGCATGGCTAAAATGAAAAGAATGAAGACCCTTGTTTGACAATACCAAACCCCTCAAGGTGTAGAGATGGTCAAATATTCCCTTCAACTTGTTACACTAACTGTACATTATCATGTTGTCTTCACAGTGACTATCCTCATTTGTGACTATCCTTGTCACCAATGAGGACATCTCACAGTGATTGTCCCTTGTGTAATTGCCACTTGAATGTATTGGTATTGAACCATGCAAATATGGGCTCATTTCCACTTGAATGTATTGGTATTGAAGTATTGGTATTGGTACTGATCCATGTTACACTGACTGTACATTACACAAGGGACAATCACTGTGAGATATCCTCATTTGTGACAAGGACAGTCACAAATGAGGACAGTCACTGTAAAGACAACATGATAATGTACAATCACTGTAAGGATAGTTATTTGAAATAAAGAGATATCCTCATTTGTGACAACAAAGAGGATACCTTTGAGGGCAATGTTAGAATCCCTTAATTGCCCTCAAAGGTATCCTCTTTGTTGTCACAAATGAGGACATTTCTCTATTTCAAATAACAACACTAGGTGACAATGAAAATGAAACTGTCCTTACAGTGATTGTACATTATCATGTTGTCTTTACAATGACTGTCCTCATTTGTGATTGTCCTTGTCACAAATGAGGACATCTCATAGTGACTGTCCCTTGTGTAATTGCCATTTGAATGTATTGGTGTTGAACCATGCAAATGCTTTTCTTCTTGAACAAATGAGGACATTATCAAGAAGAAAAGCATTTGCATGGTTCAATACCAATACATTCAAGTGGCAATTACACAAGGGACAGTCACTGTGAGATGTCCTCATTTAGTGCAATAGAGAGATGCCCTCATTTGTGACTATCCTTACAATGACTGTACATTATCATGTTGTCTTTACAGTGACTATCCTCATTTGTGACTGTCCTTGTCACAAATGAGGACATCTCATAGTGCCCATCACCCAACAACCGCTATTTTGAAACACAACTTCAACTATTTAAAAATTACAATATACACAAATCTTATAAGTATCACATTCAATTCTCCAAATCTACTTATAATTCTACCTCACAGTCATGCTTGAACGTTGTCAGCAGGTAAAGTATGAACTGAATAAAGTTATTTTTTTCTCAACTAATTTATGGTCACGTACATTATTTTGTGGTACTTTCTCTTGATGGTAATTACTTTCATCATCAACCAAATCAACAGATACCATATTCTCTTTCTTGTCTACATATGTTGTATACTCAACCTACAACTCTATTCACTGATTATGCATTATAGTTGGGTGTTTTCTTATGTTGTTTGGTGATTGTTTTTTTGGTATGTTTAGGTAATTGATGGATCTCATTGATGATATTGAACTTGAAGGACAATTTATGAGGAGGAGAAGACTCTTGCCTGTTGTTGTAGTTCTTCTTGCCACCCTTATCACAACCATAGCAGTGTCTATAAAAGAAGGCAGTCAAAATATGCATAAGCGGAAAAGAGATGTAATTCATTTTTATAAGCATATTATCAACTCCAATGAGACAGATTGCTTTGACCAAATACGCATGAGTAGATGATCCTTCTTTAAACTAGCCAATATTTTAAGGCAAAAAGGAAGCATCAGAGATACAGAAATCCTCATGTTAGAAGAACAATTAGTCATGTTCCTCCATACTCTTGGCCACAATCTGAGGAATCGTAAGATTGCCCATAACTTTGGGCACTCCAGAGAGACGGTAAGCCGATACTTCCACAAGGTCTTGAAGGCCATCTTAGCACTCCATCCAGATTATTTTATACCCCCTGGTCCAAACACTCCTCAAGAAATCAGCGGGAAGACCTGTTTTGATCCATAATTCAAGGTATATCTCCCAGTGGTTCAAATTTTTTTATTGAGTTGTAATCCTATTATCATGTGCTCATTAGATTATGATTTTTTTGACTACAGGACTGTGTGGGAGCAATTGATGGATCCCATATACCAGTCATTGTGGATGTCAACGTGCAAGCTAAATATCATGATAGAAAAGGCAACTTGTCACAAAATGTTATGGGAGTGTGTTCATTTGATTATAAGTTTCAATACATCCTTGCTGGTTGGGAAGGGTCTGCTGCAGATAGTTGTGTTCTAGTTTCGACTCTATCTAGAGAAAATCCACTAGTAGTTCCTCCAGGTTTGTAAAATATGATTATATTACTGAAGCCTACGAAAAATAAGACAACGTTATAACAATGACAATTTGTTTTGTTTAGGTAAATATTATTTGGTCAATGCTGGATAGCCAAACGTACCTGGATTTCTTGCACCTTATCGGTGCATGCACTACCACCTAAAGGAGTTTTCAAGAGCAAACCCAATAAACACCCTAGAAGAGTTTTTTAATCATCGACACTCCTCGCTTAGGAATGTAATAGAGCGTACATTTGGGATTTTGAAGCAGCGTTTTCCTATCTTGAAGCATGCGACGTGTTATCAAATCAAGACACAAACAAGGATTGTTTTGGCATGTTGCATACTTCACATCTTCATTACGATAGAGGATGGCCTTCCATCCAAGGTAGAATTTGAAGAGGAAGATGGTCATGATCGGATAGATGTACCAGTGCTTGAGACATATGGGTTGAGCTAGTGTGAAAGAGATGATTGGGGGAATTTTGAGATGAAATAGCAAGAAGGGTGTGGGAAGACTATAGATCTCACTCTTAGTCAATTGAATAGCTACTATGGCAGTGTTTAAACTTTAATGTCAGATTTCATAAATTTCACGAATTGATATTATATATTAAAAGCCATTATGGCATATGTAGTGTTGTCATGTTATATTCAATGTTGTTATATTTAATGTTGTCATGTTATATTTAATATTGTCATGTTATGTTTAATGTTATATTTAATGTTTACATCTATGTATATGCATGTTTGCATCTATTTACATTGCAATTGATAAGTCATCCCTAACTTAGATTTAGATCTGATCATCAACATTGCATTATGACATATTATAGAGTTGTCGTGTTATATTCAATGTTATATTTAATGTTCTCATGTTATATTTAATATTTTCATGTTATGTTTAATGTTGTTATATTTAATGTTTACATCTACGTATATGCCTCTTTGCATCTGTTTACATTGCAATTGATCTTTCACCCTAACTTAGATTTAGATTTGATCATCAACACTGCGTTATGACATATTTAGTGTTGTCAAAAGAAGTGGGCAACTCATGTTGCATGTGCCTCAGGTATGTCTACGAATGTATTAATGAACATGGATGCTGAGGTTGAAGTGATACATCCAAATTCTTCTTCCAAGAAGGTATTCTAGACAAAAGAAATGGAACGCAAGTTGCTAGACTTGCTACAGGAGCAAGTGCAGCTTGGTAAAAAAGCTGAAGGGGGTTTCAAGAAAGAGGCTTGGACCGCCATTGAAAGGAGGTTCAATAGCGAGTTGAAAATGAAGATATCGAAGGATAACTTCAAGAACAAGCTGAAAACTTGGAAGCAAGACTACAGAGTAATGAAAGACTTGAGGAATACAATCGGCTTAGCATGGAATGATAGTACCCAAACTATGGATGCCGATGATAGTGTTTGGGATGAGTTGTTGAAGGTAACATGGTCTTAAAATCTACTTTTAAGTTGAATATATCTTTTGAAGTAATGAAAGACAACTAATGAATTCAATTGTTATGCCATCATGCAGAGAAAGGAATTTAAAAATGCTAGAATGTATAAGAGGCAGCCATTTCAATACTACAATGAATTATCTTGTATTGTTAGGAATGACATAGTTGAGGGTACTGTAGCTGCAACAGCTCAAGAGACAGAGGAAGATTTCAATGATGAGGAAGATTTCACTTATCATGGTATCGATGATGCATCTTTTGAGACTATTGCTGATTTGGCTAGTGATAGTATGGATACACCGCCATCAAACCAATCTAGAGCAAGCAGTAGAGACAACCCTTCAGCATTGTCAAGGAGGACAAAGAGGAAGAGGGGACACATTGTAGGTTCCTTGGATTTGATTTGTGAAGTGATCAAAGATATGTTTGCAGGCATTACAATAGGCCTTACAGAGCCTCTGAAAGTGGATAGAATATCATCTGGAATGAAAATTGATGCAGCGGATATGTATAAAGCACTTAAAGCAATCCCTGATCTTAGCGAGGGTACTATGCTTGATGCATATGATACTTTTTTTCATGATACTGCATCAGCCGTAGGGTTCTTGACAATGACTGAAGGGGAGAGAGTTAGATATATTATATGAAAGTTTGGAGGACTTTAGTTGATCCATGTTTCAAATCAAAACTAATGTTTCATATTAAAACAATCAGACTTATGGATTTAATCTGTTGTTTTTAAAATCTGATCTTGTGATGGATTTAATTAGAATTATGGAGGAAGAGGGGAAACATTGTAGGTTCCTTGGATTTGATTTGTGAAGTGATCAAATATATGTTTGCAGGCATTACAATAGGCCTTACAAAGCCTCTGAAAGTGGATAGAATATCATCTGGAATGAAAATTGATGCAGCGGATATGTATAAAGCACTTAAAGCAATCCATGATCTTAGCGAGGGTACTATGCTTGATGCATATGATACTTTTTTTCATGATACTGCATCAGCCATAGGGTTCTTGACAATGACTGAAGGGGAGAGAGTCAGATATATTATATGAAAGTTTGGAGGACTTTAGTTGATCCATGTTTCAAATCAAAACTAATGTTTCATATTAAAACAATCAGACTTATGGATTTAATCTGTTGTTTTTAAAATCTGATCTTGTGATGGATTTAATTAGAATTATGGATTTAATCTGGTATTTTTAATTAGCATTCTAAGGTTGAGTTTTGGCCTTAATAGATGTATCTGATTATGTATTATGTTATTATATATCTCTCCCAACTTTCTAACTACCACATTTTCAAGAATGCCTCAATGATGTTAGGAATCCAAAAATGGCAAATATGATATAGATGAAAATTGTACTTTCCCTACACCATATGAGAATCTAAATTTTTTGAGGTCATACACTAGAGTGGGTGATAAATCATTCATTCCTTAGATTAATCAAACTGTCAATTTCTTTTCAATCAGCATATTCCCAGATTTGCAGATTTATCCATGACTGCTTATCTCATCTATAAATTTGTTCATTAACACTTCTGTAACTATACATTTTTCATCTTAGGTCTCATGTTTATTCAAGCATGTCCATTAGTTTTCCCAATATGCATTTTCCTGGCTGTGGATGGTGTTTCTTACCTGTGTTCATCAAGAAAACTAGGTGACATAAATAATACATTTAAACCTTGCGTTGTCATCAATAGAGATATGCACCCAACATTCTTATTTTGACCTGCTACCTCATGGTTCAGTTGATAGTCCCCAGAAGTTTGTATTTTGTTTCCTGTTGACATTCCATAGGAACTATTTTGGGTTTCACTTCACAATGTGGCCATTTGTGAAAATTAATTTCATCTTTCCTTTTGTTGGACTTGAATATTCACATGTTTCTCAAAGAAACAATGACATTCATGCAGTCTATCTAGTTGACATTGCTCAATGATATTAACTACATCCTTTTTCTAACCCATTTTGATTAGGAGTGTCATTCACCTAACTGACAGTGCAAATATCAGTGTGTTTGATTGTAGACTTGTTAGATAGTTCTCCTAGAGAGACCTGTGTTGTTAGATAGAGAGGCCAACAATGTTGCCACCAACCTTAACTTGGTTGTGTTTACTTGCCTGACCTTATGTATCACTGTAGTTTTATTTAACTTTACCATAAAAGCTATAGAACCCAAGATTCCAATACCTTAAAATGTATAAACTCAATTGGACTCCTAATTAATTTTACCACCACCCAATGCATCTTCGGAAGGTTATGTATACTGTGTGTATGGAAAATACTAATGTGCCATGGTTGACAAATTCAACATATTATCATATTGTGTTTTTGCACAGTGATTGTGTGACAGTGACTATGTGAGTGATGACGTAATGAATGTAAAATAATCACTATGATGTGATGTTTAACATACAAACATCTTTAACATATTAACAATTAGACTTGACATATGACCATTCAATATGCCTAGCTTTATCAACAAGAATCTCTGCTAAAGCCCTTTTTTCCATTTCATTTTGATATATTTATAAGTTACCATGTCCATATCAGCTTCCAGGACCAACAGTTACAAAAGGTATTGCTAAAGCAATCCACTTAATTGAGTATGAATAAAAATCATTATAAATAATGACTGTTGGTTTAGGGTGTTGTTATTGGACAACATTAGTGCCAAGTAGATGCTACAATAAGTACCTTATCTTGCCATGCAAAGTGTAGAGCCCCATTTTCTCTTTTAAGCCTATACCTGGCACCATAAGTTTCATACAACTTCCTTACACATTTGTCAACATTTGAGCTGAGGGGATAAACAATAAAACCAACCATCACCATTCTTGCCTTCCATTTTCTGGCTACTTCATACCTCTCAATTCTTTCTGCCCCCTCACATGCAATAATATTTACTAGGTTGTGTGCAAAGAAATGCTTCTCAATGTTGATCCTGTCTTTGCTTTCCCTTGCAAGGTGAATATCTAGGGATTCAAACACTGCTAAATAGTAGTTCAGTGCTTCCATGAAATGTGGCATGAAAGGAGAAGTATTAGTATTGATTTCATTTTCCACCATAGTTACAACTTTAGGATTCAGGATTTTTACCATTCTCAAAAGTTGATCACGGGGATTCTTTGTAGAGACACTTTCATCAAGTATGTGATGCAGCTGGACTATAAAATTTACTACTACTGCCTCATCTGGTAGACATTTTAGCATCAGTCGTTGCACATCTACTGTCTTTGCCAAAATGATGTTGAATTGTAAATTAACACCAACAACATTTGTAAGTTTTTCAAGTCCTTCCCCTACCACATGCAAGCTTCCAACAACATGGGAGGTTGACTCGGGGTCATCCACTATAGTCATGTGAACCTTGGGAGTTCCATTAGTTCTTCTAGCAAGATCATGGAGAAGGTTGATGTATTGGCTTCCCTAATTAATTTCAAAATCTATAATGTGTACCTTCTCCTCAGTCTCAAAAGCTTCAAGGATGGTACTATTTGCTGCCATTAACCCATGCTTAATGTATGGACATACTTCAAATAGTAATTGAGTTGCACACAAATGATCTCTATTGGATGATTTAGTAGTTTAAGAATGAACAATCCCTCTCACCAGCCTTAAACAATGAACAATCCCTCAAACTCCCAAGTTTGTAATTTTTGGGTCAAACCAATCAATCAAGAAAGTAATCTTTTGTCCAAAATACCGTCTTGCAAGAAGAAGTTGGATGGATCACTTCAACCTCAGCATCCATGTTTCCCACTTCTTTTGACATCACTAAATATGTCATAACGCAATGTTGATAACATGACAATATTAAATATAACATGAGAACATTAAATATAACACGAAAACACTACAATATATCATAACTAATTTTGGTTGAACCAGCCTTGCCACTTTTTGTTTTTCTGAATGAATTATGTTTAATTTTGGGATTGTTGTGGCTCATGAACTCTCAAGTATGAGTCTAATAGACTTTGTAAATGTAGAAAGTTGCATTATTTGTATTGTTCTGATATAATTATTTGTATTCTTCTGATATAATATTATTATTTGTATTGCATTATATGTTATAATATTTATGTAATAAATGTAGTAAAGATGGTGCGGTGCATTATTAATATAGGCTCGATGGCTCTTGTTAATGTACCAAACTATCAATGTGGTGGTGGACGGTGCATTATGAAGATTTCACGGACACCAAACAACCCTGGATGATAATTTTGGTGCTACCCAAATAGAAAAAAAGTTGCTAATGTGTATATATTTAATGTTTGTAATGTAAATATTATTTTTTATATTATAAGAACTAATGTAGATTGGGCATCATAGGGAAATAATGGTTGCGGATATTTTAGTTGGGTTGATGACAACTCATTTGCACCTATCCGCCCATCTCCACTTATCCGCGATGAAGGATTTGAGTGTAAAACATGTCAGACTAGGGAAAATGCAAAAATTATATTTTTACGATGGCTTCTCTGTATTGTAATTGCATATCTTTGTTTCGACCATATGCGAAGATGAGCTCATGAATTAGTCAGTTTAGTATTTTCATATTGTAACTAGTATTTTAATATGGATATGGTGTAACTTCTCTTTGTGTCAAGTGCACATATATATGGTTTCCATCTTTTTTTATAATAATTCTTCATGTTTATGGCTCAGGTGAGCCCCAATCTGCTATCAGTCACATGATTTAACATTAGTGTTTTCTTGGTTATTGCTTTGTAGAATTCTAACCCAGGTTTGTTGAATGTACTTCATTGGTGTACTAACAAAAGCATAAAGTATTTGTATGCTCTATGTATGCAGTGTCCATAGACAAAAACATGAGTTCGAGCATGAGAGAGCGTCAAAGAATCATCAGATTATAACACTGTATCTGCATTATGTAAATGAGGAATGCCTCATTCAAGTTGTAATTTCATATCTGCATTATGTAATGAGGAATGCCTCATTCAAGTTGTAATTTCATATCTGCTAATGAGGAATGCCTCATCCAAATTGTAATCTTATGTTTTGGGGCTAGACCGAAGGTTTTCTCCACCTGGCTCTTTCCTACCGGTGCTCCTATTGAGCCAAGTTGGCAACATTTTGAAAAAAATAATAATAAAATGAATGGCTTGTTTATAATGACGACTTGTGTATTTTGGAGTTTGTTATTTTATAAATTTGTATAGGAATTTTTTTAAAAAAAAAGTTATACAAAATGTTAAATTTTTTAAAAACTTATAAACATATTTTTATTTCAAAAGATTATAAAATTAACCTTGATAGAAAAATAAAATAAATATTCAAAAACGCCATGTGAAAAACATAATTACATTTGAAAAAATTTAAAAAAAGTTATACAAAATGTTAAATTTTAAAAAAACTTATAAACAAAATTTTATTTCCAAATATTATAAAATTAATTTTGATAGAAAAATAAAATAAATATTCAAAAACGCCTACAAAATTTGGAAAACATAATTACATTTGAAAAAATCACAAAAAATTTATACAAAATGTTAAAATTTTAAAAAACTTATAAACATAATTTTATTTCAAAATATTATAAAATTAACATTGATAGAAAAATAAAATAAATATTCAAAAACACCTAGAAAATGTGAAAAAATAAATAAATTAAACAATAAAATAATTAAATAAATTAAACAATAAAACAAATTCTTATTCGGTGTATATTCCAATTCCAGTTTGTTGCACCCAAACGCGAAAAATACATCTTCTCAGTCATCTTTTGGGTGCACCAAATGGTTCCAACACATATTCCAGACATCATTTTGAGGATATGTATCTTCCAAAATTGTAGCATATTCCATAATTGACTATATCCAACATTATGTATGCCATGCACCAAAGGGGCCCTTATAAGGAAGTTGATGGTCTCATAAATACAATACCTTTGTCTTCTATACTTTGTACATAAACAAAAAAATCTAAAGATAGTTCTTTTTTACCTTTTTAAATATATAAAATTAAAATAGAGTTCCTGTTTTGAAGTAGAAGATTTGAGATAATTTCGTAGATAAACAAAATTTTGTTCATGAGATCTTCTTTTTCTAAAACAATTTAAGCTCCCCTCATTAGATCCCTATCTAATAGATACAATAAACGATCAAATATTTTTTTCAGTGAATATGATGAAAAAAGTGATAAATAATTGAATCTACACGTTTTCAATATTTATTAACATACAACATAAAAATTTAATATTTTTAATTTTTTTTAAAAATACTGTCTAATTTTAAATTTTAGTTAACTAGAATAATCCATATGGATCTATGATCTATATAATATTTGAATTCATTAATTGCCTATGTACCAAATTGTGTGTAGAAATATTAATTTAATTAAAATGAATACAACTATTTTGAAAAAATTATATTGAAACTCAATGATGTATTGAATTAGTGGTTTGAAGTTTTTACACATGATTTTTAAAAATTGTTGAGGTTGAACAAATTCTTATGTGAAGTGTGTGAATAAATTTTAATTATATTTATATATGTATAGGTGAGTTGGTAAAGTGGTTAAAAGTAAAAATGAGGAAGTGAGTATGAATTGTAATATAGAAGTTTTTTATGAAGCTTTTATACTTTCATATGGTAAAGAGTTAATGTATTATAGTGGATGTATTAGTATGTTTCCTATAAATAATGTATGTGTTGTAATGATATAAATAACTGATATATAGACTATTTGATATTAATTGTTTATTTAATAGATATAGTCTTGCATAAATAATTGTCACATTGACTACAATGTAATATTTATTTAATCTATTCTCTACAAAGTATTAATCGTCTATATAAAAGACTTATTCTTATTAAAAACATTCATACTTAATTACAACATATAAATTATCTGAATCTTTCCCTTCTTTAATCTTAATCTAAAATTGATGTGATTGCACAATACATATGTAGAATGTATTAAAAAGACATTAAAAAATACCATTAGGTCAAACATATGAATTCCAAGTTAGACATTATAACAATGATAGTTTGTGCGACAAACTTAATGCTACAAGAGAACATTATAATGAGAACTTAATGTCATCCACGAAAAGCACATAACTTTACTCGAACAATCTAATGCGGCCTTTTTGTTTGTTTGTTGTGTAATTAGTGTATAAATAAGTGCCACCCTAAATACATTTACATAACTTAGATGAATTGTTTTAGAAAAAATGTTTAAATTGAGATTCATCAATATACATCTTTTATCCTTTTTTTCATGTAATATATATCTTACATACACCCTTCAAAATATAAATAATAATTGTTGATGTTTGTAGCTTGGATAAAATAAAATACAATAGATATTAATATAATGATAATAGATCAATTATGACACACACACACACACAATAATAATAAGTATTATTATTATTATTATTATATATCTACTCATATATGCACATATATTTATTTATTCATATTCTGAAATTATGATCTTTCCTCATAATAATAATTTTCTGATCAAATTAACATCACATATGAAAATTTATAACTATCAAACAAAATGCATATTATACTCATGCCTTGATAATTAACGATATGTCTAACACCTAATGAAATCATAAACACCCGATAATCATAACACTTGGTGATATTAAGAACCCGATTAGTTATTGAGATCGATCAGTATTATTGGATTGGGCATTATTTATTGGTGACTGTTCATATGTATTGAGTTGCATCAGTTAGTAATGAAGAGACATGGCATTATAGAGCCATGTTTCCTCAAGGAGACATGACTCTATAGTGACATGGCTCTCATATAAATAATCATTTGTTGATTGATCAAATGCAAACATATACAACATTTTTGAATGCAAGTCTTCTCTCATTAATCAACAAATATTCAGAAATATATTCAGATATAAATTCAGAAATAATTTCTAGATCAACATTTTTTCTTGTGATTATTTCATATACATATAGTGGTCATATAATTGTGATATTAATTTTGAAATTGCATAGTCCTTCATTGCTGCATACCTGAAATGAAAAGGCATTCATTAGTAGACATAGAAAAATAAAATTACATTCATTTTCATTTGTTATATATCTAATAACTTTAGCATGGTATCAGAGCCAGGTTCCTTCTATAAAGCCTAACCGCTTGAAGGAAGATCAAATTAGATTGAAGAAAATATATGCAAGCTTGAGAAACAATCAAGATCATAAAATTCTTTTGGATATTTTGTACTTTCAAAATGGCAAATGGAATCAGACTCAAAGACAAAATTGAAGGTACTTCAAATTTTGAATCATAGAAACTACGAATGATGTTGATACTAAGGAAGAATGAGTTAAAGACAATAATAGAAAATCCTCTTAAACCTAATGGAAATGATGAACAAAGTCAATGGGAAAATTATAACACCAGGGTAAAAGCACAATCAGGTGTCACCTTTTAAGCTAACTTATCAACACAGCTGAATTTTAGAATTTCTAACTAAAAATTAATTTTGGTCAAACATATGGTCTAGCTAGATTCATCCTAGCTAAGTTAGATAAGTTCTTTAACTTTTCCAATTGGAAATATCTATTAAATGCATGTTTTATACAACTTTGGGTCCAATTCCCATAAAAATAAAATTATTTCAGAAAAGTGACATTTCAATAACTCCTAATCTTTTTAATGATATTTTTTCAAAAATAAAAAAATACCCTTTTGTAGAGATCAGAGTCAAGAATATCCTCATATAGATTTAATAGTGTTTTAATTGGACATAGTTTATTGTAATTAAAAAATATTGCAAGTAGGTATTTTAATAGTTAAGGAGATGTTGATTCGGAGAAAGAAAAAAATATTAAATTATATTAAATAAATTTGAAAAAAATATGGTGCACTAGAGGAGAGAGTCCTCTTCAAGAATATATATTTCTTTTTTTGATTGGGATAGATTTGTTATGAAAAATATGTTGCAAGATGAAAACTATCAATTCCAGTGAGTTGGAATTTGAATTGTTATAAAAGGGAAAATATAGGTCACAAACCAATTTTTATTTCTTCATGCACTAGCTATATATGTCATCTATGACATATTTTGAAATTAGGAGAAACAAATTTTATTTGCATATAATTTTTTGGTGGGAACTAGACCCCAAATCAAGGATAACTTTAAGAAACCCCCTTTTAGGAAAAAGTGTAAAATCTTGGCGAATCGTACATTATTTTAGGGAGGAATTTGTTTTAATGTAGGTGATTTTTTTTTTCAAATCCATGATTTTTCATAGTTTTTATTGGCAATTTTTTCCCTGCTGAATGAGAATTTCATAAATTGCTGGCGAATAATTTTCTGTTGAAGTAAAAAATTATAATATATGAGGCGAATAATTTTCTTTTCAAGTAAAAAATAATAATATATGAGGCGAATGATTTTCTTTTGAAGGGTAAAAAAAATATTTCTATTGCCGAATTTTATGTACCGTTTGAAAATTTATTTATTTTATTGGCTAATCATTCGTTAATTATGGCAAAAAAAATAAATTTGTTGGCTATTTTCAAAAGATGGGAAATATTTTGTTATAATACCTTAGACTAACATACCTAACATACATACATTATTTTATAATGTTAAATATATTATTTGATACCGTCCAATGATCCAAGATCAATGGCTAAAGTTTAATTTCAGCCCCAATTTCTTGAAGGAAACAAAGTTGTGGAGGAAGTCACTGGAATGTTGACACGTATCAAATAAGGGTTACTTGTCTGCAGACTACAGTGTACACATGTTGGTATCGATATTCACAGTTCTATTACTATAGTGCAACTTGTAACCTCTTAAATCGGTAAGCAATAAATGCCTTGTTAGTGACAAGGGACATTCTTTAACTTGTCATGCAGAGTAGATACACACCACTTCCAAATTCTTACAGACGCTATAACCAATATCTGACATTTTTTGCATTTATGGAAAAGATTTACTGCCAAATATGAAAGATTAAGCACAAAATTTTAATTTCTCACACGCATGCATTTAGGGGAAAGATTTACATGAAAGATTTAGAGGCATGTTAAGGACAATGGATTTAATACCATTAAAGACAGAATAATTTATTGCTAAGTAATGATCTAGAATTCAAGGGCTATTTATAGACGATCTATCTTCATTATTCATCAATTCATCTTTGGCATTTGCTAGATAATTTGTTTGTTTAGGGTCTGGAGTCTGCAGTCTGCAAATAATTTGTTTTTAAGTTTTCTGTAGTTTTACTGTTTCAGATGGACACTCCAATTAGGCTTATATGCACATCTAAGGAGGCCCAGAAGGCCTTTCTGGGTTCCTTTACTGATGAAGCCTTATAATCTATTTGTAAGGAGGGTGGGCCTTTCTTTATAGAGGCTGTGAAAATGGTGTTGGGCCGAGAGTTTTAGAACAATGAAGATAGGCACCGGGTCAACACGGACATTACGCCCTATTTTTTGGCATGTCTTCTCGACCTCGGAGGAGAGAAGGTGGAGATGTTAATGTTGCTGAGGAGGGTTTTTAAAGAAGAGTACCTGGGGGACAATGTTAATGTTGTCGTGTTCACAAAAATAGGGGTGGGGATCGCTTGGGCAAGTGAAATACCCAAGCTTCTCCTCCCAAGCCAGAATGTGGCCATGCAACCTTTTCTTTTGGGCCTCAATGTTGGGCAGTATAAGCACCATAGGAAATGGGCCTTGATTGATAGGGATTTCCTTCGAAAGTGGTTTTCCCTTGATGAAGAGGAGGTTGAGGCAGGGCAATTCGGGTGGCTCGATGAATTCGCGCAGATAATCATCTCTCGTGAATTCTACTTAGATGGAGCCGAAGGCCAAAATCAGTAGAGGACTACTACTGGTTTTTTTGATAAAAAAGTTTATGGTTTTTTCTTGTTTATAGTATGTTTTTTTTTTGTAGTATTTACTATTGTACTGGAAGTAGACACTGGACTACTAGTCTACTAGTGGTTTTTGTTTTATAAAAACATACCTCATTTTTTTGTTTTTTTTGTTTATAGTAGGTTCCTCTTTGTTCTGGAAGTGGAACTGGACAATGTTTATGTAATTATAATTTTATGAAAAGAAAACAATGAAAATTTCGCTCATTTCAATCTGTACAAAAAATGGTTCTTAGACTTCTCTGTCACTGTGATTGCAATATTTTAATTAGTTGCTTTATCATTTATCTATGTATTAGATATGTATGATGTATCATAGTTGTACAATGTAGACAGTTATAGTTAATAAAAGAAATGTCTTATCAATTATCATTGAGTACTGACATTAAGTTTGGGTAATGTTACCTGTCAAAATTCACACACTCGTACATTTAATATGAAAGATTTATAGAATTTTGAAGGACAAATGAATTAATAAGGTTAGAGAAAGAATTTATGGTATTCTAATTATAATGTATGTGAAAATTATATGTGAATCTGTGATTATAACTATCAACGTTAAAGTTATAATCTAAATCAATAAAAAATATCATTTTAACTTTAAGAATACTATATAATCAATTTGATAGAGAAATGAATTAATAAGGTTAGAGAAAGAATTTATTGTTTTCTAATTATAAGGTATGATAATTATATGTGATTATAATTATCAATATTTAAGTTATAATCAATAAAAAATATCATTTTAACATTAGGTATACTATTTAATCAATAAAAAATTTCGCAAACTTTAGCTCATTTCAATTTGTACAAAAAATGGTTCTTAGACTTCTTTGTCACTGTGATTGCAATATTTTAATTAGTTGCTTTATGATTTATCTGCGTATTAGATATGTATGATGTATCATAGTTGTACAATGTAGAGAGTTATAGTTAATAAAAGAAATGTCTTATTAGTTATCACTGAGTACTGACATTAAGTTTGGGTAATGTTACCTGTCAAAATTCACGCACTCGTACATTTAATATGAAAGATTTATAGAATTTTGAAGGACAAATGAATTAATAAGGTTAGATTTATAGAATTTTGAAGGACAAATGAATTAATAAGGTTAGATTTATAGAATTTTGAAGGACAAATGAATTAATAAGGTTAGATTTATAGAATTTTGAAGGACAAATGAATTAATAAGGTTAGAGAAAGAATTTATAGTATTCTAATTATAATGTATGAGAATTATATGTGAATCTGTGATTATAATTATCAATGTTAAAGTTATAATCTAAATCAATAAAAAATATCATTTTCACTTCAAGAATACTATATAATCAATTTGATAGACAAATGAATTAATAAGGTTAGAGAAAGAATTTATTGTTTTCTAATTTTAAGGTATGATAATTATATGTGATTATAATTATCAATGTTAAAGTTATAATCAATAAAAAAATATCATTTTAACATTAAGTATACTATTTAATCAATAAAAAATATTACTTTAACTCATGTTTGGGAGACCTAGCGAGTCAGTGACCACATAAATCTTGTTATCTCTAAACACTAACCTTGGTCCTTAACTCTAGCCTCTGAAATTTATTAGAATTTAATATTATTAAAACAACAATGCATTTTGAATTTGATTGGCTAAAATTGTTACTATTCAATTAAATAATTTTAAATGTTATTAACTTATTATCCATTATTAATTAATATTTATAAAGGAAAAAATAACATTATAACATTAAACAATGTCCGTTGCAAATAACTACCGTTGGATGAGCATAGATCGACGATGTACGATGGACTTCAAGATGAAAGGGAAAAGCAACCCCATCTTTTGAAATTCATTCCATAATCATGACATGTGTCGGCCATCAGGTGAGTGGTGACTAGGTGAGTTAATGGGACCCACGGGGCCTGGGGCCACAAGTACCATAGGCACACAACGCCATTATGATCGTTGGATTATTGTAGATCAACGACCGAAGTTGTATTTCAGGATGAAAGGGAAAAAGCATCCCCATCTTTTGAAACCCGTTCTGAAATCATGACACGTGTCACTAAACACATAAGATGTTCCACTCACAATCTTGCATGGTCCTACCAACAATGCCATTTGATGATGACGTGACACGTCTGACTCGTAGTTGTGAGGTGAGTCGACTGTCAAGTGAGTGGTGACTAGGTGAGTTAATGGGACCCATGGCCACGGGGGCCCAGGGCCACCAGTACCATAGGCAAACAACGTCATTATAACTGTTGGATTATTGTAGATCAATGACCGAAGTTGTACTTTGGGATGAAAGGGAAAAGCAACGCCATCTTTTCAAACCCATTCTAGAATCATGACACATGTCACTAAACACGTAAGACGTTCCACTCGCAGTCTCACATGGTCCTACCAATAATGCCATTTGATGATGACATGACACATTTGACTCATAGTTGTGAGGTGAGTCAGTCGTTAGATGAGTGGTGACGACTCTAGATTGTACAATTTTGGCACTTTAAGTTTCACTTTCCAGTAGTCTGCGGATTTAGAAAGGGTTTACGAATTCTAAATTTCTATGTTGAGGAAAGCAAGTGCAACAAAGTTTCTCAGCTGAAGCTCTGTAACCTGTTCCCAGTCAAAGTCTGCAAAAATTGAAACTAAGGGTAACGTGTAACTACTAAAACCCTGAACACGTAGGTCTCGCATTTGAAATTTTCCAAATCTCTTGATTTACAACTTTATTGTTTATATTATAGAAAAAAATCATCCTGTTACTTGTTAGGGTTTAATTTTGATTCTTGAATCACCCTTTTAAATTGTAGGCTTGTAGGCTGTAGCTGTGTATAAATATTTGAATTTTCCTACGAGTAAATAGTGATACCGGTTTAGATTACCACTTACCAGCTTACCACGGTGGGCAAAACAATTATCAAGAATAAGACTATGAGTAAAAAGACAAGTCAGATAATAGAATTCCATAATTTGCTTAAAACACCAGGTTTCATAGATTTATTCCATGATATTTATGATCCTGTTATTCATGGAAATAAGGGAATAATGGAAATTAGATTTGCAATTGAAAACAAGTGGAACGATCCAAATAAGGGTTCAAAATTTTCTTCATTTAACCCAAAGGTAAATGCAATGGCAAATAAAATTGCATCGTGGAATGCTGGGTCGGCAAGCATGGCGTTACCTCAAGTATTCCCTTGCCCAAAAATTGTCATGGTCTGCGCCGAAAATTATGATGAAAATAAAAAAGCAATTGTGAATAAAAATACTCAGGAGGAAATTTTGTCCATAACTGAGAGTGAATTTGCTAGTCTGTTGAACCTAGGGTTTGAACAACAAAACTCAAACGTGCAAATTGACCTAATAAAGTTGGCAGAGGATTATGAAAAAATTGATGCAACACAGAGAGATTTTTATATCAGAGGAATAACAAACGGTTCAAGCCCGAGTCCAGATCATAGGCCTCCTTATGATTATGAAATTTTTGTGCCATGGGTTCAGGACAGTATTTCCTTGCTAGCATTTTTTTTGGGATTGGATAGTAACAAAGAAGTGGGTGCTAGCATTCTTGAAATGCTTTTTCATATTCATTTTGAAAAAGAACCAGTAAAATATTTTTTTATTGAGCACATTGTTCATTGCATGCAAAAACAATTACTAATGATTAAAACAGGTTCACAGAAGACATTTAGATTCACAACCTACTTGTGCTATCTTCTCTTAGCAAAGCATCATGCAATATTTCAGACAAACAAGCTTTGCAGTCAGGGCCAAAATCCAATATATGAGTTGACACCTCAGATAAGGATGATTGATAACATAAGGAACTACAACAATTTTGTAGACTTCTTTTTGGCACCAATGTACGATAAAATTACAGGCACTCCAATGCCTAGATTACCTACTACTTGTAGAGATTTAATTCAACTTGGAAGTAAAATACAATTGGCTGACTGGTACTTCATGGAAGAGTACATAGTGTTAAGCTTTTACGGTTCAGTAGTAGAACCCTACAAACTTCCAATACATGTCACAGAGAGGGTATTTGCATTGGAATATGTACAGTAGATGGAGAGCATAGATGTAATCTTTAGTGGTCAGCAAAAGAAAATGATATTTCCTTCCTTGCCTTTCTCATTTGGAGGGTTCACATTTGAGAGAAGAGGATTCAAACTGGCAGAAGCCTTTTTTACAATTTTTCGCTTTGATGTTGACAGTCATTGGCAGTATGATCCACTCAACATAATTGGAACAAAGCTTAGAGAGAATGGGAACTCTGCAAGCAAATGTCAACATGAAAGTATGCCATTGATTGAAAAATTTAAAAACATGGATTCCTGGGAGGAGGTAAAAAAAGAGATGGAGAAATATGCTGCTGAAAATAATATGTCAATACAGGAATTGTCATCACAAATTATGGCATTGCACAAATAGAAAGGAAAAGTGCAGGCCATGAGTATGACATCGTCCAATTTCTACCAAAAAGCTACTCAACCATCTACAAATTCTATTCCAAAAAAGCTAATGAATGAATGTATTGATGATAATTGGACTCGAACCAAAATTTCTAATTTTTGGGAAATGAGGAAGAATCTCGGTGAGCCAAAGACCTCTGCAGATCTTTATGACGTGGAAGAGGATACAAATTTTAACAAATTATGGAATAAGGAGCATCCAGCTGAAGCATATCTAAATGATGATGACGATGACCAGGATTCTGTGAATCCCACATCCAGCGTGAATCCCACATCCAATATAGTATATTCAATTAATATAGGAGTTGATGCATCCAAAAAAGATCAATATACCAAAGGGGCAGATATTATAGAAAAAATGGGCTACCAAGGTTTTGGTGGTTTGGGTCCTAGTGGACAAGGGGTTTGGTCTTTACCTAACCTAGCAGCTCCACCAAAACATGGTGAGAAACTAGGCCTTGGGATTGGAGTTCAATCATCAAAATCATCAACTCAGTCAATTCCATTTCTTGAATCAATTTCCACTTCCACAACTGTGGATATCATGGGTACAACTACAACTAGTGGTTCAAAAAGGACATTACAAACAAACACGAAAACAATTGTTCCCAAAGATCAAGGTAGTGTAAAGAAGCAAAAGGTTTTGACAAGTATTGGTACAACAATGCCAATGGTGACTGGGACTCCAACAATTTCCCAACCTTCAAGACAAAACCCTCAGGTTCAGAACAGTCCAAAAACTCCACTTGTAATGGGTCAGGGTGTTGCTAATCCTCATGGTGTAATTAGCAGCACCACAAGAAACATAGGTGGAAGCTCCTACATTAGTGCAAGTGCTATTTCACCATTCAAACATTCAATTGTGTCACAAAACCCTAATTTTTTTTACAATGATTTTGTAACTAACTATGAACAATCAAAAAATAGGAATAGACAACATAGTAATACAATGAAGATGGAAGCAGTTGCTGCTGCTCATGAGGCAGAACCTACAACAAACAAGTTATTTCCCACATATGACCCAAATAAAGATATGATGGAATTCATGGTTGTTATGCCCCTAGCTAGAGATAACAATCCACCAGAGAGTCAGTTAGATCCATCTCAATTTCAAGTTAGCACCCTCCAAATGGATTTATCCAAAATTAAAAATGTGGACAAGATAAATGTGTCGAAAATGACCAACCAAGTGGTCTACAGTTCACTGATGAAGTTGGAGAGAGAGAAAGGAAAGATTTAGGGCACAATAGATAAGTTAAAGGAAAACTTGGCAAATGTAAAGGCAACTGAGAAAGCAACAGAAAACAGGTGCAAAGAATTAGAGAGAAGGATAAAAAATTCATCCTCTAAAGAAGCAATTGGAGTTGGACGGCAAGAACATATTGACGCAGAACTGAAATCTCTGAGGGAAAAATTAGAACAGAGCGAACAAAAACTTGAGAATGAAAAAGCCTCTTCATTAAGTTTTTACAAAAACTTGGAGAGTGTGGGAAAGGCAACCAATAACTTAAAGAAAGAATTGGAGAATGAGAGGGTAAAAACAAAATAGTGGGAAGAGAAAGCAAAAGAGTGGGAAGAGAAAGCAGAGCAAATAAGAAAAGATAGTGAACACAAGTTCTCAGAAATGAGAGAAGACCTAAAGAAGACAAATAATACAATTAAAAATTATGAAAATAGCTTGAATGACCATGTAAATAATACAGTCAAGAAAATAAAAAAATTCTTCTAGGGCCAAAAAAAAATGTCTTTTGATAGGTTGTGTGATTGGTTTGAACTGAATGAAACTCTTACAGATGTTTTTGGGAAGTTGAGAGAGCACATTGAGAAGAACAAAAGTTTTTGTCAGAGACAGAAAACTGCAAAGTAGATTATGCAAGAAATCAACAGAAGCAGTGACAGGCATTTGGTAAGCAAGGGAATTCAGGACCGCTTTGCCGCAACAATAAAGGCAAACTCTGTCTTTCAAAAATTTTAGAAACTAATAGAAGTAGAAGAAAATGTTTCCTTATTCGGGCCAAAGCTTGCCAAGATGAATAGTAAAACAAGCAAATTGATGTCTCTTGGTTTGCCGAGTCCTGGTCCTGATTACTCATCAACGAGTTTCATTGGCAGAGAAGCTTACAAAAAAAGGTTGCAGGACACAGTGACGTCTGATTTAGGCAACCTTCCTCAGGACAAAAATTATGAAGGCATTGCAAAGTGCATCAAAAAATTCACAAATTTGAATGTAGTAATGGAAGGAACATTGCTTTCAACTCACTCTTCAAAGTATGGATGGCTGATGAGGTTGCAGGTCATGTACTATAACATGACAAATTTTGCCCTTCCAACCGACGAAGAATGGAGCATACTAAAGAAACTGACAGAATCATCTTGATCTCATCAATCATAGTATGTGAAAGTATTTTTAGTTTTAATCATCTCTATATCTTTAGTATATATCTTTGATATTATCCTAAATACTAGAGTCTAGAATTGAGTTTAAATTAACAAGTTTGAACTTTGTTTTTCAAACAGGATGAATGCTCCAGTCTTGCAGATGCTATTGCCAATGCTAATTTACTAAACCGGCCTATCAAATGCAGAAATGTACAACTAAAGTTGTAGAGATGTTTTAGACTTGTAGTTGTCTTTTTGATTTAGATTTTGAGACTTCTCACTTCACATTAGGCAAATCGACCTGAAGCTGTTGTTGCTCCCTTGTTTCTATAAAAGGGAATTCAGGGTCATTGGCTTAGGGTAATGAAATTGAAATTGGGCAATGTGCCAAATTGCCAATGGGTATTGAGTCATTGAGTTTTGTAAACAGAATCACAGAGTTGTGTTCTTACTAGTATTAATGAATGAATTGTTACATTGTATCATATTTGTAATTAAATTAACGAGAATCAATATTTCTAACTCTAAGAATTCTAACATATGAATTGCTATGTTGTCAAAACAAATAATGAAAAATCTACAAGAATTGTACCATATGAGCTGAATAATGCAAATGAAAACCATTATTAATTATGGAATTGAATCTTGATGACATTATCAACCACATTCATGTTTTTGACATTGGAATATGCTATTATGCATGATTGATGATGAGATACAGAAACTGACAGTAGACTTCAGGAAAAAGATTAATAAATACCTAAGAGGCTAGGAACTGCTAATTCTACAATGGTTCAACTTCAAGTTGCCACATCATATCATCATTGAGATCATCGGATTCAGTGCCATCAACATCATAGATTCCTTGGTTCTTCGATATGTTTTCTTCACTCTGCATACCACATCTTAACTGATGTTCACCGCTAGCAGTACTAGTACCAGTAGTACATGAGTTAATGACATCATTGTCTTTGGCATTCCCACTCCTAGTCCCACTTTGGTTTGAAATGTTGCCCATCCCTCTTCTCTGACATTTCTTCCTCCACAATTTCAGTGCCCTTTCGTAAGGAAAAGTATTGACTTCATACCTAGATGTATAGACCCTCAAGCAATTTTCCAGATTCTTGTCTAGTTTGTTTCTTAGCTTTGACTTTAGGAATCCCAAAGCACTAAAAACTCTCATTCTCCACTGACCCCAATATCATGGTCAGACATAAATCAACAAGCTTGAAATATTCTGATATTGAATCAGTCAACAATTCGCTCTCAGCTAGATTTTTCCAAAGCCTTGATACCGATCCATCTTCACAAGGGTTCTGCATAATATTATATTGTTCCCTCATTGTTATTGAAAAATGACCTGATTTCTCTCTCAAATGATTTCCATCTAAAATTCCATTTAGAGTTACTCTATTTAACTCTTTGGTTTTGCAGAAATAATCTATCAAAGTTAGTAGCCTGGTTTTAAAATCTTTCGGATTGTTCATACTCCAATATCGAGGAAACACAATAGCCATGGATTCAAGTAGTTTGACTGGAGGGAATCTTGCTCTAATTTGTGAGGAAATATCATAGGCAATGTGCTTTACAAAAGCTATTATAGACTCAATGATCTTGGTAAAGTCTTCCCTTTTAATACTTAATACTCGCTGAGTCCTGGTGTTCTTTCTTGGTTCCTCAGACTCAATCCTAGAAAAGTAGTGCATTGGTATCTCAACTCTATGAACTTCTGCACATAACTCCCCATTTGAACCTATTTTTAAAAAGTTATCAGTATTGTCCAAATCTGTGACTTTCAGCCAGCTAGCAAATTTTACATCATCTTCACATAATTGATAGAGACTATAGAGCGCCATGCATGTCAATTTACGCAGCGAAGAATATTCTACAATATGCATAGCTCTTTGCTTGGCCTTCTTCATTAAATTTCTCATTTCCTCAAGCATGGGGAGAATACCTGCTAATGTTAACAGTGTCTCTACATTAGTTAACATTGCTAGCAGCACAGGAAATTTTGGTTGCCCGGCTTTGTCACGACTTGAGTTCATTAGACCAAGCAATGATTGATATTGAGAAAAAACTCGATGTGCTGGTCCATCCAAAGAGATCCATCTGGTATCATTATCCTTAAGAAGCTTTTTCCCATCAGTTAGTCCTTCGACAAAGTGTTGAAATTCCCTAAATCATTTCGGACTTCGACAAAAGTATTGGTAGAGCTCTTTGATTAAAGCTTCAATTTTTTGTACTGGAGCATGCTTGCTGACAACTCCAAAAGCTAGATTCATTCTGTGGGCCATGCAGTGAATGGGAGTAATGTAGGGTGCACAAGAAGATTGTATCTTTGTGCAAAGACCGCCCCTATGGCCTTGCATTATTGAAGCTCCATCCGCTCCAACACACACCAGCTTTTTGGCAATGGTCATGTCATTTATACCTCCATATTCAATTAGAGAACTATTTACTAGTTCAAATAAATTTTCCGTTGTTGCATTATCCCTCATTTTAGCAACAGTTAGTAGATGAGGTTGGCGAACAAAATTCTGTACAGTATAAACATGCATGCATACCCAGGAAGTATTGTCTACTGCTGTAACCTCATCTAAAGACAATGCAATAAAATTTGACTCTTTAATTTTTGCCTTCAAATCCTCTTTTTCAACCTCGGCAAGACAACTTGCCCATTCCCATCCACTATTTATTGACTAGTGACTATTAGGATAGTTATGAACTTTCAAAAAGTGTAATAAAGCACTCAATGATGGGTAGTCTATCATAGGATGCCCTCTGCTAAAAATATTAAACACAACACTTAACTGAACAACTTTTCCCATTAGTTCTACTTTTAATGCTTTTCCAAAGCAAGCTTCAATAGAGCCTTTAACTTCACCAGGCTTCATCTTTATATTATGTTGAAATTCATATAATTCTGCATTCCTAACATGCTAAGATTCCTCCTTTGTTTTCCATCTTATCACTGATTTTTAAACTCCATCTATGGTTTTCTTTTCGTAAACTTTACCCATATGCTTCTCTATGATGTCGATTTTTAGCTGCAACCTCTTTTCCTTCTTATTTATCTCACTGCAAATCTTACATCTGCATTCTACCGGAGGCTCCCCTTCAATTGGATTATCCACTGGTTCAATGAATGGATACTTTGACACCCATTCTATTTGAAAATTCCTCGACAGATCTCACATTCTATCATTCTTTGATTTGTATTTTCTTTTCTTCCCTGCACCATCATCTTCTCTGACATTCTCAGTCTCATCCAAGTCAATTATATCATTATGGCTACTATGGGTATTTAACTAAAAATCTTCTTCAAGTTCATCGTGATCTGAGATATCAGGTTCACTAACTTCTTCAATATGTCACGTAGGTTCAGCCTCAGGTTGTGAATCTTGAAAATCTTCTCGTGATGAAGTAGCTTCCCAATTTTGGCCAGATACATTTCCAACACCATGACCAAAGTACGATGATAAGGTTCTGCATTATGTTGGCCTCTCTTGGCTTTCCCCATATGTGGGAGCCTTATTCTTGTTTGACATCTCGATTTTTCAACGAAATAAAGGCTACCAGCCTACTAGTGAAAAAAAAATGTAAAAAAAATGTTTACTTGTTGAAGAAGTGACAAATGACAATAGAACTATAATATACAATGTTTACATAGTCGCAGAATAATAATCACTTACCTTTGTCTCAAATTCAATCGCAGTCGCGACTCGCCAAAGCAGTCAAGACTCAATAGTTTGAACTTCGCTATCGATCAATTGAACTGATCCAAATTGTGTACAATAACATTGATGTATGAATGTATTTATACTAATCTTTATTGGCGAATTAGATGGGAGGTAGTAGGTCGGTGTCCAAATATTTGGCGAAGCCCGCGTAATTATAACACGTCTTGTGTTATATCCTAGGTGATTATGGGTTGTCCAATACCATGGTAATATTAATAAAGTTGGCGAAAATCAATCGGTTTGAGACACACGTCCATAAAATGGCTGGCAAAGTTGGGTCCGCCTATATACATATATATATATATATATATATATATATATATATATATATATATATATATATATATATATATATATATATATATATATATATATATATATATATATATATATATATATATATATAACTATTGGTGAATATAGGCCGTCCATTTGGGGCCGCTTTGAAATTATAGGCGAATGTTAAAAAAATATTGTGCCCAAAAATTATATGCCATTGGCGATGATCCTAGCCATTGGACCCAATTTTCATAAACCAATTGGCGATGATCCCGGGCATTGGACCCAATTTTCATAAATGCGGGGCGATATGATCATTCCCATGTGGCCAATATATTTTCCAAATCAGGGGTCGACGACAAGCGACATTCGCCAATTGGTGAATAATCACCACTAAAGTTTTCGCTTCCCCTAATTTTCAGCATTTTTCAGCAACTGAAAAATCATCTTTAAAAATTAAAAAAAATATCAATTCTTATTCAAAAAAATTATTAAAAATATTAATCATAAACTTCATACATTTTATCACATTTAATTAGTTTACATCATCTTCAAATTCCAAACATAAATGTCATTTTTATACTATTGAAGTTGAACAACTTTTATTTTGTTAGCCTTTTCCTTTGTAAAAGGGTGACAACTTATTGTGCTTTTACCCACCAGAGAAATGGAATTATTAGTAGATGGAGTAAAAGATCATCTACTATCTATCATCAAAAAGTTAGACTCCACATATGACATGTTCAAAGCCCTGGAAAACATGTTTGAGATCAACAACACCAAAAGAATCCTTACCCTTAAAAATCAACTCGCTTATATTAAAATGAATAAAGGAGAGACCATCACCTCATATTTTATGAGGATAACAGAATTAAGGAACCAACTCTCTTCAATTGATCACATTTATGATAATAAGGAGTTAACCATGATAACTCTAAATGGCCTCCATATCTCATGGGAACAATTTAGACAAGGAGTAAGTGCTCGTTCCAAACTCCCCAAATTTGATCGACTAAAAGCTGCCTGCATTCAAGAAGAGTGTAATCTAATATCTAGAGGAATCATGGAACCCATAAATGAAGATGTTCAGGTTCTTGTTTCTAGTTTGAAAATGAAAAAGGGAAAGAAGTCATATGGTAAACAACCGTTCAAGAAACCAAGAGACTAATCTACAATACAATGTTATAGATGCGACAAATATGGTCACACTGCAACAAAATGTCCTAACAGACTCAAACATCAAGCTACCCTTGTTGAAGTCAGTAACTCAGAATTGTATTTAAAGAAACTTGTAGTCTTGTATTATAAAGAGCTTCTAGATTGAGAGGGAGTTCACTGATAAAGATAAAACACTTATGAGGTAAGCTTTATGTGATTGTTAATTTGATTATTGTACTTAATGGAAATATTTCTTCATGGCTAAATGGGCCCTGTGTAAATCATGAGGAAGTGATGACTTCCAAATGATTATCACTTGTATTTGTAAAAGTTATTGGAAGGTGATGACCTTACAATGACTTGACCTTCTATTGTGATAGACATCTTGTGATGGCTGAAACTGATCATAATAAATGATATCTTGCATGGTGGATTGAGTTCCTTAAAAGGACCATGGCCTTCTATTGTGATAGACATCTTGTGATGGCTGAAACAAATCATGATAGACGATAAATGTTCCTATGGTAAGTATTATTGAGGGTACATGTGCACATTACCTATAGGACATTTTTGAGTTATAGTGAATATCATGAGGCTTGATATTATTGGTTACACCACATCTCTTGATATCACAATGAGGTAATATCTTCCCTCTTAAAAGTCATGGATATTTTGTGAATTGCATTTTGATGAATTTTATCTTCTCTAGCTAAGAGGGAGTGTTGATGTTTGTAGCTTGGATAAGATAAAATACAATAGATATTAATATTATGATAATAGATCAATTATAATATATATATGTATATATATAATAATAATAATAATAAGTATTATTATTATATATCTACTCATGTATACACATATATTTATTTATTCATATATATTTAGTTTAAAACCTCTCTTGCTAAGAACCAAGTATTGAGAGGTATCCATTATGTTAAAGTGTTTGGAGGCATGATCTTGGCCTCATCCCTTATAGTGTTGAGGTGTTGTAATTAACAAGACTTTTTCCTTAGTTACCATTGAACAAATAGTTGCTTGGTAAACAATGGCAAGTGGAGAGAGAAGAGAGGGGTGAAAAATTCAAATGGAATTTCGAGTAGGAAACAAGCAGAACATGGTCCGACTGATCAAGATGCGGGCCATATGCAGGAGAATGACAGTGGAAAGAAAGACGCGACATATGAAGGGGACCCATAGGCCTTGCAGCCAGATCCAGGTGATCCATTGGGGCTTGCCTCATGACTGTTGGGATGTTGGACTAATTTGTTTGGAGTTAAACCCTCGAGTAAGTCCTCCTTCCCTAAGATCAAAAACATCTTCAACAAAGAGAAAGGTACTATTGCTTTGGAAGTGCCTTCTGAGCTTATTGATCACAACATTCGGAGTATGGCTACTATGCTTGTTGGCAAGTTCATAGGCACAAGACCAAATATTGATTTGGTCAAAACCTTTACAAGGAAAAAATGGGATTTGAAAGGATAGGTTGAAGTCACGGCTATGGCCAAGGGTTTCATGTCTTTTGAGTTCTCCTGCTCATAAGATTTTTCAAAGATTCTTTGTGTGGGAAACTGGTTGATGGGGAGATCCACGCTAATCCTCCAAAAGTGGACTTCCAATCTGGATCTAAACAATGATTTCTTGACCCAAGCCCCGGTCTAGATTAGGATTCCTGAGCTACCTCTGGAATACTGGCATGAGGATGTCTTTGACGGCATAGCCAGCTCTTTCGGTGAGTTGTTATCCATTGATCCTGTCACTGCTGCCAAAAAAAGACTCACGTATGCTAGGATATGTGTGGGGGTAGTCAAAGGATAGGATATGCCTGAAGTGATAGAGTTTCAATCTAGGCTAGGAAGGCAGGTGCAGCAGATCGACTATGAAAATGTGCCTTTTGCTTGTTTCCATTGTAAAAAGGCGGGCCACAAGGCCAAAGTTTTCCCTATCTTCATTGAGAAGGAAAAAATTTGTAAGGCCCAAATCAAGCAAGGTAAGAGAAAAGAGACCTAGAAGCAGCAAAAGGGCCTGAATCAAGATGAAGGATCCAAGAAGGTGTGGAAGGAGAAAGCTCCGGAGGGAACTTCTCAAGGGGTGGATCCTCAAGGGGAAAAACCCATGGGCCCTTCAGTGAGCCCTCCTAATCAAAGTAGGTTGGAGAGTAAGGAAAACCTCGACAATAGGGTTTAGCCAGAGTCCCACAAGGAAAGTGGCAACAGGGATAAGGTTGAAGGTGATGGCGGCCCTCATACGCAAGCTTTTGTGGATGAGGTGGTAGACAAGGATAGTAGGTTCCTTCCTGAGGATGGGGAGTTCATCTTGTAGGAAATTTTTGAGGATTCGTTAGTGCCTAAGACTCAGGAGCTAGAGGGATCCGAGGAGGTTCGAGGCCCCTCCTAGGAATCATTCCTTAGCAGGAGCTTGCTTATCTCCCTAAAGCCAAGGCAAATCTCCAAAATGGAAGCCCTATTTGAGAGTTGCAAAGATGAGAAAGCTGGTCCTTGGATATCTGTCAAGAAAAAAAAGAATAGTAGGGACCCATCGTGGGTGTCTCCAGCTGCTACAAGAAGTAGGGCCAAAGCTGATACAAGGGGTAAAGTAAGAACCCTAGGTAGGTGGAACAAGCATCAAATAAGGAAGAAACAAGAAGAAACATAGTGGATGGGACCCAAAAAACCATCCAGGATACATACCCTCAAAAGAAAATATGAAGATCATATCTTGGAATATTCATGGACTTAATGGGATCCAAAAATAGGAGGTTGTTAGGAATATGATTAGGGATCATAGGCTAGATATTTTTGTGGTTTAGGAAACTAAGATGAAGAAGGAGAAGACTGAGAGTATTGTTTTCAGCAAAAGAATGAAGTCAGCGGCTACTGACTTTGCGGGAGCTTCTGGAGGGCTGTTAGTGATATGGAAGGACAACCTTATAGCGAACATCATCTTTAATGAAGGGAACATTTTGCTTATTCAATTCATGAATTCTAAGGACCAGGAAAGCTAGTTTGTGATGAATATCTATGCCCCTAACACTAAAAATGGTAGAAAGCACTTCTGGAGTAAAATTCACAACTTGATGCCCTTGTTGGGAGGGTCTAAGGGTGTCATTATGGGAGATTTCAACACTCCCTTGTTGGCTATTGAGAAGTTAGGCAGGCTCCCTCCGAACTTGGATAGTAGACAACACCTTGCGGAGTTTATTAGCGAGTTAGCTCTCCTTGATGTTGAATTAGATGGTGGGAATTTCACTTGGTCAAACAGAAGAATTGGATCAGAGTGCATTTAGGTTAGGCTGGATAGAGATTTGATCACTATGGACTGAATGAACTCTTACCATTGGAAACTCTCCACTTTGGTTAGACTTGGTTCAGACCATTCCCCGATCACTCTCACTCTTGAGCTTTGCAATAGGAAAAAGGCCTTCCCATTCAAATTTGAGAAGATGTGGACTGCTCATCTAGGTCTCTTAGATAGAATAAGAGACTGGTGGAGCATTGATGTGGAAGGGAATGCTATGTTTAAAGTTGCAAAGAAACTCAAAAATATTAAAATGGAAATCAGGAAATGGAATAAAAAGGACTTTGGTGATATTTTTTAGACTAAAGAAAGGATAATGGAGGATCTTGTTGGGGTTCAGGACGAGATACAAAATGTGGGTTATGAGGAGGAGAGATTGAATGTTGAGAAGTCTATCTTGGCTAATCTTCACAACATTGTGAGAAAAGAGGAAATGTTCTGGAGGCAGCATTCTAGATCGGTGTGGCTTAAGGAAGGGCACAAAAACTCCAGATTCTTTCACCTCTCTACAATGAAGCATAGGGCTGCCAACAGAATTAGTGTTATCAAAAAGGGGGATGTCTCTCTTAAAGATGATAAGGAGATCACCCAGGAAGCAATCATATTTTTCTCTTCCATCCTCTCCAAAGAAACAAATCTGGGTGTTGAGGATCAGAAAGCTATTCTCAAGTCCATCCCTAGCGTTATTAAGGCTTGTCAGAATAGAGGCCTGGTGGCTATACCTGATATGGAGGAAATCAAGGTGGTTGTCTTCTCTCTGCCTGCTGAGAAAGCCCTCAGCCCAGATGGGTTCCCTACTTTCTTCTTCCAGATGTACTGGGAATTTCTTAAAGAGGATCTTGTTAAAGCGGTGCAGGAATTCTTTGGTGCCAAGAGTATGCTCAAAGAGATTAATGCCACTTTCTTGGCTCTCATTCCCAAAGTTCTAGGTGCAGATACTTTTGACTCTTTTAGGCCTATTAGTCTTTGCAACTCTCTCTATAAGATCTTTTCTAAAGTTTTAACTATAAGAATGATTAAAATCCTTCCAGAGATCATTTCCCCGCAACAAATGGGCTTTGTCCCAGGCAAACAAATCCTGGACTCTATTATAGTTGTGCATGAGGTGATACACTCTTTAGAGGAAGGAAATAAGGATGGCTTGCTACTCAAGCTTGACTTGTCTAAGGCCTATGACAGGGTGGATTGGTCGTTCCTGGATCAGGTTTTGCATGCTTTTGGTTTCAATAACAACATTTGGATGATCATTTCTCAATTGATATCCACCCCCACCTTTGTGGTTATGATCAATGGTTCTCCCACGGATTTCTTCAAATCTTCTAGAGGGCTTAGGCAAGGGGACCCCCTCTCTCCCATCCTCTTTATTATTCTGGCTGAATGCTTGGGTAGACTGATTCTTGAAAAAAGGAGCAAAGGTGATTTAGTTGGTTTGAAACCTTCCTCCGGACCCCTGGTCTTCAATCATCAACAATTTGTGGATGATACCATCCTTGGGGGAGATGCTTCGGTTAAGGAAGCCAGATAGGTGAAGGAAATTCTTAATTCTTACTCTAATGCTACGGGCCAACTAATTAATTAGAACAAGAGCTCAATCTTTTTTGTCAAGACCCCTGAAGGTAGACAAAGGAAAATTGCTAACATCTTGGGTTGTGGCATTGGGACCCTTCCTACCACTTATTTGGGTCTCCCTATGGGGACTAGACCTCCTGACCACTTTTGGGATAACTTAATTGATAGGTTCAATAGAAAGTTGGCTGGCTGGAAGGGCATTATCCCGAGTCAAGTTGGAAAAGTGCTTCTGATCAAGTCCACTCTTCAGAATTTGCCCATTTATGCTCTCAGCCTTTTCTCTATTCCTTCCAAAGTGGCTGCTACTTTGGAGTCCATCCAGAAGAAGTTTCTGTGGGTTGGACCGGAAGGTAATAAGAAGTACCTGCTTGTGGCCTGGGATAATATTTGCAAATCTAAAAAATAGGGGGGTTTTGGGATAAGGAATCTGAAGTAGTTCAACAAGGCTTTGGAAGCTAAACAGATTTGGAGGATATTTATATCTAAAGGTGAATGGAGGGACATATTGGAAAATAAGTATGTTTCCAACATCAACTTAAAGCAGTTTATTAGCAAGGAGGAGGAGCCTAAGGGTTCTATTATTTGGAATGGCATCATTAAAACTAAGGGTTTAGCTTTTGAGAAGGTGAAATGGAAACTTGGCAATGGTGAAGATATCAATTTTTGGCTTGATGAATGGCTTGGTGTGGGGCCTTTATGGAATATTGATCAGTACAATAGATGGGTGATGCTTTGCACGTAAAGATTTGGCTACAGGGTGAGAGACTATAGGGTTAACGAGAATTGGGTTAATTTGACTAAGATCTCCCAGGAGCTCAAACCAGTGATGAATATGATTAGGCTTTGTCCTTTGTATCACAACAAGGATGAACTTTTTTGGGGTCTGACTAAGGATGGAAACTACACTGTGGCGTCGGGCTATGATACTATGCAGAGGTGTGGTCCTGCCCCTGTCTGGGCTAACGCTTGGTTTGCTGGCCTAACTCCTAAAATCAACATCTTTTTCTGGTTAATGCTTCAAAACTGTATTTTGACGATGGACAACCTTATCAAGAGAGGCCATCAGATTCCTAATCGTTGTATCCTTTGTAAAGCGCAATTGGAAAGTTTTGATCACCTTTTCATACACTGTCATTTCACTAGAAACATATGGTCTTCTTTCCTAGCTTTTTTCAAGCAGACCTAGGTTTTTCCTAGTAACATAAATGAGCTATTTCAACAGTGGCATAGAGGAGTGGCTGGGGATGTGATTCAAGGCTTATGGGCTTGGTCTCTCCCTCATCTTTGTTGGGGGGTGTGGAAGGAGTGGAACAATCATATATTCAGGGAAAAAGAAGCTAATGTTAAGGTGGTTTTTCAAAAAAGTTTAAATTCTCTGGTCAAAAACTACACTATTATCAAAGGCTATAACCCGCTTACCAATGCTAAGGAGAAGGATTGTAGCAAAAGGGAGGATTGTAGATGGTCCCTTCCTCTTGAGGGCTGGTGCAAAGCCAACTTCGATGGTGCTGCGAAAGGCAATCTTGGCTAGGCTGGGATTGGGGGTATCATCATAAATGAACATGGAAAAGGCATTGCCGCTATATCGGCTCCTTTGGGAGTGCAAACCAACCATGTTGTGGAGGTGACTGCGGCTCATCAAATAATTAAGCTGGCTATGGATATTGGAGTTAGGAATCTATGGTTGGAAGGTGATTCAAAGAACATAATCGACTATCTAAATGAAAAAAATATGCCGAACTAGACGATAGCCAACTTGGTTAATGAAAGTGTCCAGTTCCTCAAGTCTTTTGAAAAAATCCACGTGGCACATGAGTACAGGGAGGCTAACCAAGTTGCTGATAGGTTGGCCAATTGGGCTGTCAGAAATAATGAGATGAAAAGATGGATGGAAGGACATTTAATACCGCTCGAAATCAAGGAATTAATTGAAAGTGAGAGAATCCCGAGCAGATTCAAAAATATCAAAATCTAATGATGAAAGTTTATGTGTTAAGGAACTTGTGCCGATATATGATGTGTGAAAACATGAGACAAAGTATGAATCACCTGGGCAACTGCCATCTTTGCACGTTAGGGCCTACTTTTGGGTGTTTTTTTCCAAATGCTAAGGGAAGGATCGAGAACATTTTTCATACCAGCTTCTCGCCCAAAACTTTGAAGTGCTCTATGACTAGAAGCTTTGGCTGCAAAACGAGAAGGAAAATGGTGGGGGAATGCCACAAAAGGGAACCTAAGGATGAGGTAGAGAAATGGCAGAGACGGTTGAAGGTGTGGGGTATTTTGAGTAAAGGGGAGGTGACCTCTTTCATTGAAAGACTACATGGCTGGAAACCCTCGGTCACCAAAACAATGGTTAGAAATTGGAATGAGGGGAGTGTTAAGATTGATGGGGTTGAGTTCAATGTGATGGAGGAGGTTATTTCTATGGTGACTTGCATACCTATTGTTGGAAAGAAATTCTATAGAGATCGTCGCATTTTTGGTCAGGCGTTGGCAGAATTCACCAAAGGAAAGGAGGAGAAGAAGGCTCTTGAGAAGCACGACACTTACTACCTATCGTGGTCCATAAAACCACTGTGGAGGTTTGTGTTGAGAGCAATAATTAAATACATTTCTCTGGACACGAGGTTTGATCGCATATACTCCTACCACTTTGTGCTTCTCAATCATTTCAGGTTAGGGACTAAAATCTCTATTCCTTTTTACCTCTACTTGTCCATCAATGAAAATATAAATGATTATAGGGAGAAACCCATTGGCAATCCTGCATTTCATGAAGGCTTGTTGTTGTTGATTTATGAGTTCTTAAAAGCTAAAACCATAGGTAAAGAAATCAAGCAGGGGAAAGGGGGGACAGAGGGCTCTAATGAAGAGCTTGACTCAGGTGAAGAAGAGTATGTCCCTTCCGACACCGAGGAGAGCCAAGACATGCATTCAGACTCGGATGTTGATGCCTCCCCACAAACCAAAAAGGGGAAAAAGAAGACTAAGAAAGAAAAATAGGTTAAAAAGGAGAAACCGGATTCTAAGCAGTGCATTGAGGTCTCTTCTGACAGGGACTATGATGAGGAAGTGGATGGTATGGACACTAAGGGAGACAACACTGAAGCTGAGGAAGATACAATTGGGGAGGAGGAAGAGACTAAGAATAATAAGAAGGGGAAGAGAAACTTTATCATCAAAATGCCTGCAAACAGGGAAGAGGTTACAGATTGTGGCACGAAATAGAGGAAAAAGAGGAGAATGGAAGAGGAGAATAAGGAGGAAGGACAAGAGGAAGGGAAGGATAGTGAAGAGGAAGAGGAGAGTCAGGGGAGAGAGGACGATCATATGCAGGCTGGTGAAGATCAAGGGGCCAACTAGTATGCTTGCAAGATAACAGATAAAGAGAAAAATGTGGTTTGGAGAGACTTCCACAATGTGTTTGTCAGAATGGGCCTAAAGAGAGAAATGATGAGAACCCTGGTAAAGGAAAACAAGGAAGGCAAGATTCAAATGGAGGACATCATAGACCCTTCCTTGGTGATCCTAAGTGACATCACCAGAGAACATCCTCAGATGGATGTCCTCAATAATGCCAAAAATAGTATCATTGATAGCTACAGGACAACCAAATGGACTTTCCATGAAATTCAGGAGATAAAATTTTGGGTGGGAATGCAGGAAAGGGAGGGAAACAATAGAAAGATTACGCTAATAGAGGAGAAGAATGAGATGGAATTCAAAATGGAGGATGTGAAGAAGAGAATGCAGAGCTTGGAGGGGACTTTGCAAAAAATTGTGGAGCAGAGCCACAACATTCTCAAAGCCTCAAATGATAACATAAAAGCCTTGATCAGTAATTTTGAGGAACACATGAACAACAAGGAGGAGTCTCCAAATAGTAGCAAAGATAAAACTCTGGAGGAAGGGCCGAGGAAGACAACTAGGTCTAGCACCATGAAGAAAGACACGCAGGAACCTGACAAGGATCTAGCTGACCTCAAGGATGTAGCGGACAAGGCGTCTGAGCTCGAGATTCGAGTGGCGGAGATCCTCAGAGAATTTTCTTGATCTGCTCCCCGGGTTTTTTTGGGCCTAGCCTGGCTTTGTGCTATCTGTTTCTGGTCCTGTTTCCTGGTTTTTACTGTTCACTTTGCTGGTGGATTGTGTCTGGCCTATTTTTTGCTATGGCTATCGTATCTTAGTGTTCTGTAACTGCTATATTTCTGTTTATGCTTAATACTGTTTGGGTTTCAGGGCCCCTTTAAAACCTGTTTTCCTTAATAAAAAACAAAACTTTTTCCTTTGTGGGTACATTTAGAACCATTTAACTTCACTAATAAACCACGACTCCATTAACCATGTAATTTTTTTATTAAATGGTGATTATGTATTTTCAGTTAGGCTATTCACCTACATTTAAAACTCTAATTCCTAAATGTTGTTGTTCCCTTATTCTAGGGAAATATTCTATATTATACATTATGAATTTTTTAAAATTTGCTTGAGATCACCTCTTCCTCTAAAGAAAAAGTAACAAATAGGTGCTTTTGACAACGAGATTAGGAAAAATAATAGTTTTTGAGTTAATAATTTAATCTCATAATTTATATTGTTTGGTTTTAAATTAATTTTAAGTGGAGGCTTTTCCTTTAATGCACTAATTTTCCTAAGTTGGATTAAGCTAATATTTTTGCAATCAATTTTATCTCCAAACTATTAGTGACAAGTAGTAGCTATGTTATATCCTTGTCAATAATAACAATGCATAATTTCTCCATTTTCCATTTTTATTTTCTATTATATTTGGCATTACCTTAAAGATACTATAATTAGTCTTGTTTCGTGCAGTAATTGGCTTTGAATTCAAAAATTACCATTTATTAATAGTACATTATTCTTATTATCAAGTTAGTCTCATCCCTTAATACTTCCTCTCACTAACAATAGAATAATTGGCATAGTGAAGTTCAAATGGACATAATCACAAGTCGGATAGTAGCCCCTAGACCTAATCATGCACATGGTCTTGTTGCTTTAAAAAAAATACTATTTTCAAAACTAAGAATTTTTAAATTTGACCATTACTTGCTATCTTGCTTGTCAAAACTTTTGAATTGAGCCTCTCAGCTTCTGTATTATAAGAAAAGCCCCATGCCATTACCATCATAATATAAAAATACATGAGAGAGATGTTCTAAAGAGAAAGGATCATTATTTTTTATTCTTGGATTATATATACATGAATAAATACTAATAATTTTGACATTTGGTTTTCCTTTTCTAATGTGAATAATATACAATATACTTTAAAAACATGTGTGTTTTTATAATGGGTCTCTATAGGATGCTCTAACATATTTAGATTCAAGTGTATAGTTGCAAAACATAAAGACACTTTAAAAGTATTTGAAAATGACACAAAGACACTTAAAAAATATTTGACACTTCAAACATCTATGTTGACTTCTTTTAACATTTTTGTGTTGATAGCAATAAATGGACCACTCCACTCTTAAAAATGAACGTAATATGTTATCACCTATTTTGAAAGACTATTATCTATGCAACACCTAACTTTCTCTAATTATTGTAATTATTAATTAATTAATAATTGTTATATTTATTATATTTTGATTTTTAGTTAATTAATTTTAATTTTTGATTAATTAATAATTACAATAGATGGTACATTTTGGGTATTGCTTAAACGTTGCCTTTTGAAAATGTCACTACTTAAAAAAGATTAATGATGGTTTGGTGGACATTTATGACACTCTAATTGTGAAATTAAAATAGATTTATTATTTATTTAATCCCTCATTTAGCCATCATTCTTGCAACTACGTGATTATAGGCTTTTTTCTCTATATTTTTTCTGAAGCCCTTGGCTCTTGCTTTCCAGACTTCTATAATAAGATCTCAAGCAATATTGAACACCATTCCTCAGAAATTTGACTTATTTTAAATATATCATTAGGTACAATGAAAACACAAGTGGTAAAAAAACATATGATCCTTGAAAGAGTTAAAGTTGCAACTACTCCTTCGACTTTGGTGTTTTATTCCTTAATGAATAACTTATTTCCTTTATATAGGATAATTGGCAAGCCCAAAGCCTAATTATTGGAATGATGAATAACCAGTTAAGTATATGGGTTTAAAGCGTTTATCATATGATTTATAGAGATTATGTGTAGAGCTTGAGACTCAATAAGTGATTTGATGAATCTTTTAAGGTTATTAATTATTACAAATGAATTTTAATGATGTCATGTGGTAATTATAGGCACAATACATGATGGGAAAGTGTAAACGAAGTATCGATATAAAGGTTATAATCCTCCTTCCAAATTATTCTCTCAAATTCCTTAGGAGAGTTTATGGCAAGTAGAATAGGCTAGTCATGGAAATATCACTTGCAAGCTCGAGATTGGTAGTGGTTGCCACTTTCTCACTATCAATGTAATCACTAGAGTTAGTTCTAACATGTGCCCAACATTATCAACATAGGAGAAAGAAGATCATTAGACATACATGAGAAGTTGTGTTATAAATAATTCCATACATGATTGAGAAGGTTTTTGGGGTATCAACTCATAGGAAGTATGTACAAATTGATATCAAGAAGGCCAAAACTCATTACAAAGGACAAACAAGTTGTCGTAACATTCATCAACAATCAATTGCTTCTAAATCCTAGGAATCTGTCATTAAAATGGCTAAAATATGACATAGGAGTGAGTTTAGGGAAGATACCCAAGATTTGGTTAGACTCCTCAACAAGGTGTATGAATACCAAATTGCTAGGGATTCCCACCCTTGGATACATGCTACTACATTTTGAAGATAGTATTTGATGAGGAGATAGATTGAGAAATTATTATCAACAATAATTTGGACAAATAGTTGAAATATGTATTAGAGAATTCATAGGTTTTCCATGACTTCCAACTTGGTGTACTTGTTGGCTTATCACTTGCCTTTTTCCCAGGGCTAAAGATAGTTGAATCCCTTCAATCAAGGAAAGTAAAAATATATGAACATTTTCAATAGCTAGGCTTAAGAGGGAGCTAAATGAATATTGTTTGGGAAATGGTACCTTCACCTATAACATGATTAGGCAATTGGAAAGTGATTTTGTAAAAAGTTTGTTAGAAGAAGCAATCATAGAACTGAAGAGTTGTGGAAATTGGTATATCTAGTTAAAAAAATCCTACATTGAGGATGCTACCTACCACAAAGAAACCAATAAACGACCTAGGTACCTTGGGGATAAATTGATCCAATTATTATTATGTAGGCAAAAAAGATGAAGTGCACAAAATGATAGAAGGGAAACCCAAATCTGACTATTCATTCCTTATCAAGATGAGTGCTTATTCTTGTGCAAAGATAGTTGAATTGGAGATGAAAACTCTAGCCATGAACACATGGGGATATTGAGACAAATTTGGATCTTGTAGGGAAGATCAATTCAACCATAGGGTCATTTTACAAACATGAGCCAACTCTCAGAGACTTTTAGGAAAAATGCATAAACAAATATGAGGTAAGGGTCAAGGATTACTGTAGATTATTTCCAAATTTGAATAGCCAAGTTGAAGATATACAATCTCTATTTAATAAATTAGATTGCATGATTGCACACAATTCTCCCCTCATTTATAACACTTCCTTTCAAATCTTACTTTTCAAAACATGTTTAAATAAAAACTATAAAATTAACCATACATTTACATTAAAACAAAAAAAACATGAATAAAGAGAAAAATATTTTAAAAGCTCAACAATAAAATAAATTTAATTAAATCCAAATTATTGCCCATATTCTAGGTTTCAATTTTGTTCTTTCCAAATGCCCACAACTTTATTATGCACATAATTTCATCCAAGTGGGAGAAAGTCCTAAGAGATTTGAGACTAACTAAATAATAAGGATATGATACTAAGAACAAAGGATAAGCATTGGGTTCATACTCAATTTTATGCATAAAGCAAGACAATTTGCATACTAAATTATGTATTCAAGAGAATGTTAAAAATAAAGGCAAATAGAATAGAAAGATAAACAAAAATAATGCAAATTTCTCCTCTAAAACAACATAACCATGTTGGAGATATACTAGGTTAACACAAATAACCTTCAATTAAATTTAATTTAAAATGGAACAACATAAGTTGTTTCACTAAATTGTTATCTCAACAACAACTATTTTTCCGAATCTCATAGTTGGACAAAGTTGTTTGTTGCTTACTCTTTAGAGAAATAGATTATGTAATGAAATTATTTAAAAATTATAATGCATAATTTAAAATCTTCTCCTAAAACAATTACTATAGATTTTTAGAGGGATGATTGGATAAAGGGACGTGGTTCCTGCTCCGTGGCTTGTGCCATTTCTAGTTGAAACTTTGGCATGGCCTCTGGTGGCAAACAAATAGGAACTAATATCCCTTCAATTCCATCACTGTTTTGATGAGGAATGAGAAAGCTAGAGAGACCTAGCACAACTCCTATCCCACCGTTGGCAGGGCCACCATAGACTGCCTTGCCCCACCCAAAATCCACATCTCGAAATCCAAGCTTGGTTAGATCAGAAACCATAAAACTTCCCACCACAGTAATATGTGGTCTACCCTTGACCTCCATCAAGTCTATCACCGACTGTATGTATTCATTATTAACGACCCTTTTAGCCCTTTTAATTAACTCCACTGCATAGGCCAAGGGTTTGTTTGCCAACTCTCCAACTGTAGTCTTGGCACAAGCAAGGCTGATTGAGTTACCATAGTAACCTTGTGGAAGTGGGGGTTCAAATTTAGAGCGAGCATCTATTGGAAATATGAAGCGTACCTCTTGCCCTACCTCCATGTTGAGGGCTCTAGTTCTTAGACGCCATAGAAACCCTGATAATACTTCAAAGGTTGGGGTTTTCTTGGGTACATGTCTTTTCAAGGACTCAGTTTCCTTAGGTCCAAAGAAGAAGGAAGTGTGGACCATTTCATTTGTAGACATAATTTGTCCTGGTACTTGATCATATTCATAGAGAGGGAAGTTGATTGAGGGTTTCGAGCGGGGTTTTAGGATTTCTCTTTCCCATATTGGAGGGATTGATGGCTCGCTTGCTCCCATAGCTATTTCGCCTAAAGCTTTCATGAACTGGACCATTCCCCTTCCATCTGCCATGCAATGACTCAAGAACATGGCAAATATAAAACCTTTACATTTCAAACGCGTTACCTACAAATTCATCACAAATATACAAAACCATGAGAAAATTGAAACTCCAATTACTACCCATATCTTTCAACACATAACACCTCAAGAATCCTATCTTCCCCAAGATGCTAACACTGTAAACTGAACAATCTTTCAACAACATAACACCTCAACAATCCTATCTCCACCAAGATGCTAACACTATAAACAGAACAATCTGACAAAAACCCAAGATTTAGAAACCTGAATAAGGAGGAGGGGAGAGTTGATGACAGTCTGGGGGCTGATAATGTCATGCAGCAGGTCATCAAAACCTGGAATGGGCGGTTGAACATCTCCAAACTCAGCCAAAATAACATCTGCATCTGCTTCCACAAACAGAACTCCTTCCCCTGTACATTCCACAACCAACTTCCCAGCAGCCGCCTCTCTGAGCCTTCCAGCAAAAGGGTAGTAATGCACCAGAACTTTTCCCAGAGCTTCTCTGATAACTTTAGCAGGATCTTGGTGCTCTTTCAGAAAGTTGTGCTTATAAAACTGAACTACAGGGGCGTGAAATCTGAGCGATGCTTGATCATCTATGTTGGAAAGATACAGAAATTCTGTGGGAGTAGGCGAAGAAGGAGCCACAAGGATGGCTTCCTGCCTTCTCACATTGAATTTGAGAGCAGCCATTAAAACAGAGCTTAAGAACAGGGGATACAAAACTTCAAGTTTTATAACTTTCAACAGAGCTTTAAGCTTTACTGTGACAAAACAGAGGAGGATTCAAAACTGTACAGAAATTTCCCAAATCCAAACACATTTATAAGGGACGTTGGGTAGGTTGACAATTAATTTGGTTCCATTGACAGTTTGTTTAGAAAAGCTAATTTTTCGGCACCAGATGCCTAATGTGTAATTATACGCTGATTTTAATTAATAAATGAATATGACTGTCATTTTCTTTTTCGGCTGGATGATAGTTCAGTAATGGATCATAAACGTAGAAGATTTGAATTCTGTCTTATTTAGATGTTTACAGCGTAGAAGTTTTTTGAAGTTTACATTCTTTCATATAACATAGTGGATTTATTATTATGTCTCTTATATAAATATTATGTTGTGTACTGGCACATAAATATATTATAGTAGATGTATTATTATGTCTCTTATATAAACAATTGATGTGTTGTAATGATACAAATAATTGATGCATTGTTTATTATATGTAAGTTGTTTACTTAAGATACATAGTCCCGCATAAACAATTATTGTTATTGACTATATTGTATCATTTATTTAATCCTTTTCCTATATTCTGTTAATTGTCTGTAGAGAAGACTTATTCTGATATTAGAAAAATTAATACTTAATTACAACATATACATTATCTAATCCTTTCCCTTTTTAACTCTTCATAAATCGATAAATGATTGTAACAATACATATGTACAATGTGTTAATGAGGCACTAAATATATATCATTGAGTCAAATACATGAATTCCAAGTTAGGCATTCACTACAACAAATCTTTGTCATTAGATCCCTTTTTTGCTCTGTGTTTTGCTTCTACTATTCATCAGGCTAACACTACTCTTAGCATGATTTGCGACGTCTATAGTTGCGCCAATATTAGTGCTTGATTAACACCTCTTGAATGAGTAGACACATAATTTATATTTGAAGATACAAAAGTTTTGATTTCATACATTTATCTTATACTTCATTGAGTAATTTATTGATTATAAATTATATTTTATTATTATTTTTGTTTTCATAATTTACCAATTAATTCATCACAATCTTTTATAGAAATTCTGTATATATTATGCAATGTACTTTAATTTAGCATGCTTCTTCACTTAGTAGTATCAACTCACTTGAGGACGCGGCTAGCTTCCAGATAGAATGCACTATTGACCAATTTTGAAAAATCCGAAAACACAACAGATTTTAGTGAAATTTTGAACATTTGTTCTTCATGATCTGCATGTTTTGAATAAAAAACATCCAAAAAATTTCCAAAAAAACTCACTGCATTTTCGCAGATCCGAAAAATAAATAAATTTGTTTTTAGTGCATTTTATCGAAAGCTTAGCCACCGCCCCAAAGAAAGAGCAAATTGTAAGTTAAAAATATACCTACTTTATTACTTTCATTTTAGATTTCTACACTTGTTTTAGTATTCATTTCTTAAGTAATATTTTAAACCATTTCATCTACTTATGGTCTCTCCCTAGTTACAAAAAGGTAATGCATGCATGGACACCTAAACTTTAAAGAACTTGCTACCTTAAAACCTATGAAAATTAAATATTGAATTTTCAAGAAAACTTTTATAAAGTTGGGTACTAATATCAAGACAACTTTTCAAAGATGGATCTGCTACATCTCATGTTCAAATTTTAGATGGTAGGCATTTTTCCCCATTCGTGACTTGATTCATATTATATTTTAAATGTTCAATTAGCTCAAAACTTTCTATAAACATAGTTTTAGCCTTCGTTTGTAAAGTTAGATTAACATATATTGTTTTAGAATTTCCCATACTAACGCATTTATATAGTGGGCGGACAATTAATATGGTTAGAGTTTTTTGTCCGAATAATTCGGAATTCACATTAAAACCTAATTTCTCGCACTAGAAATCACAACGTCTACGACACCTTTTGTGCAATTGTTTTCTTTAAAATATCAATAAAATATCAAATATTATTTTCTTTAATCAATATAATGAAAAAAAAGTGATAAATAATTTAATCTACAAGTTTTCAATATTTATTAACATACCACATAAAAATTTAATATTTTTAATTAAAAAATAAAAAATACTTTCTAATTTTAAATTTTAGTTAACTAAAATGATTTATATGTATCAATGATCTATATATTATTTGAATTCATTAATTGCCTATGTTGATTTATACCAAATTGTGTAGAAATATTAATTTAATTAAAATAAATACAACTATTTTAAAAAATTTAATAGAAATGCACTCAATGATGTATTAAATTAGTGGTTTGAAGTTTGTACATATGATTTTAAAAAAACTGTTGAGGGAGAACAAATTCTTATGTGAAGTAGGTGAATACATTTTAATTATATTTATATATGTATAGGCGAGTTGGTAAGGTGGTTAAAAGTAAAAATGAGAAAATGAGTATGAAAATTGTAATATAGAAGTTTTTATGACGCTTGTATACTTTCATATAATAAAGAGTTAATGTATTATAGTGGATGTATTAGTATGTTTTCTATAAATAATGTATGTGTTGTAATGATATATATATATATATATATATATATATATATATATATATATATTGATATTAATTGTTTATTTAAGAGATATAATTTTTGGATAAATAATTGTTGCATTTTCTACAATGTATCATTTATTTAATCTATTCTCTACAATGTATTAATTGTCTATATAAAAGATTTATTCTCATTAGAAAAAAAAAACTTAATTACAACATGTAAATTATTTTCCGAACCTTTCCCTTCTTTAATCTTAATCTAAAATTGATGTGATTGCACAATACATATGTAGAATGTATTAAAAAGCAATTAAAAAATACCATTGGGTAAAACATATGAATTCCAAGTCAAACATTATATCAATGAGAATTTGTGTGACAAACTTAATGCTACAAGAGAACATTATAATGAGAACTTAATGTCATCCATGAAAAGTACGTAACTTTACTTGAACAATCTAATGTGGCCTTTTTTTGTTTGTTGTGAAATTAGTGTATAAATAAGTGCCACCCTAAATACATGTACATAATTTAGATGAATTGTTTTAGAAAAATGTTTAAATTGAGACTCATCAACATACATCTTTAAATCTTTTTTCATGTCATATATATCTTGCATATGCGCTTCAAAATATAAATAATAATTTTACCCTTTTATGGCTTTCTCCTCCATCTTGTTACAACTTTAAACTCATCATGACATATAAATCTTCTTTTATTTAATTAATTGCTCGATTAAACACGAAATGACATGACTTCTCCCAAACCAAAATTCAATTGAAATAACATCACCATTTCCATGTCTCTCTTCTACATTTCAATAGTTATGTCATAACTAAAATCTTTGCTAAGGTACCATTTGACTATATAGTTCATTTGCAACATTCTTTGACCTATATCTACTTAGATGATCTATCATGGACCTTCTTATGCCCAATCTATTGTTGTTACAATAGACACATGAATTTATAGTTTTGTATGTGTACATGTTATTTTCATTTGTTTTCTTTAATGTGGGTTTTCGTTAAGACACAATTTGGTACTCTTTATGGGTTAATTTCACTCTTTTGAATGAGGAACTTATGGGTGATTGGAGATCATTGAATGTAAGTAAAAATCATTTTTTGTATGCCCTACAACCATTGCATATCCTGATTGGCCATTGAAACTCGAATGTGCTACCTTGAACAACTTCCCATGCATCAATTACTTTATCCTTTTGAGTAGTTGAGTGTATATACCGATGATTCAATCATTCATGCCTCATTATGATCAATAAGGAAACCAAGTACACACACACACACACACACACACACACACACACACACACACACACACACACACACATGCACACACATGCACACACACACCCGCGCATGTGTGCACACACACACACACATACAACTTAGTTAGTTTTAAGTGATTTTTTGTTGGCATGTTGACTATACTAGTGTATATGACTAAGATTAGTGTTGTCATTATGGAAACAAAGTCATATAAAGTTTTGGTGTCAACGCACTTACTTAGAATATTAGAATTTGGCTAAGTATGGAAGACAGAGAAGTCAGTGAAGCACTTGATGAACAAAGCATTAGTGCACGTGCATATGACCGAGTTTTGGTATACGCCCTTGCAGATAAGCTTTTGAGTATGTAATCATGATAATTCTAAGAACACATGGTCAGATGAGTTAGTATGAAGAAGTTACAACGAGTTGAAGTGACACAGTCACTGAACGATAGAACAGAATAGAGCATGCAACCAGCAAATAGTATTTTGATTAGCGGTTATTATTTTGTTTTGTAAAGGCTATGGGCCTATTGTATTTATGCTATAGACTTGTTAATATCATTGTATGTAAACACGCTTGAGCCAATTCATTTGGAAGCATTGTATGTAATAGATTATATGCCGACTTAGTAAATAGTTTTGATTGAGCCTATATATAAGACATGCGCTTTTGTATTAGAGCATGTGATGGATATAGAAGATGAAATATAAGAGAAGAAGTATGAAAAGTATGTGTTAAGAGCAGTAAGAATGTTATATAGCTTTACAAGAGGTTAAAACATCAGCACACAAAAGGAACTGATCAGACAAGCAGTGTCACAAGATCAGTTCACATTGCAGATATAGTGTGTATCTGATATTCAGGAGGTTGTAGCCTTCCTTATTGAGCAGCAAGCTCTGGCAGTGAGCCTTCGACCCCTAATAGGGTTTGTTACTTCAAGACTCCTAACAGGGTCCGACCATTGACAAGGTCATTGTACTAAAGAATTGTAATGACTGCTCCTAATAGGGCAAAGGAACATTAACAGGTTCATAATACACAAGTACAATTATTAGTGGGTATTAATTCCCACCGAGGTTTTTCCTTTGGCCAAGGTTTCCCCATAATCATATCTGGTGTTGTGTTATGGTTGAATGCTTATTTGCTTTGATATTCATTTCAATATATAAGTAATTGAGTTAAGTTTCAAGAAGTAGAAAAACATTAATATTATAAAACACTGATTCACCCCCCCTCTCAGTGTTCCCATTCCTAACAATTAGTATCAGAGCTTTGGTCCTCTGAAGATAAGTTTAACCACCTGAGGAGATCATAGATACAAGAGAAGTGAAACATCTAAAGAGGAATCTTGAAGCAGCTCTTGAAGATCTTGAAAGATCTGAAAAGGAAATTGAAGAACTGAAATTGAAGGTCAGTGGTGCACACACTAATACATTTGGGGTGAAATTGCGATGGCAATTTGCGACGGTGGGCAAATGTTATGTGTTTTTGGCTTTTTTTTTCAATTATAACCCGACAACATCGCAACTACAACGTTAACGAGATATAAGAAAAAAAAAGAGAAAACATTGGTCATTTCTATGTTCAATAGTGCAGAGAGGGATTTTTGTAGCCGTTGGGTAATTTGTATGTTGGACGAGGAGAAGTGAAGTGTCGTTTGGGTCTCATTTTCACAATTGTGGTCGAAGATCTTGATGCTCTGCATGGATACCAAATAACTTGAGACTCGGCATGGACAACATATTTTTAGCTTGACTGTCGGTTACCTCCGAGTTGTGATTTATCAAAGGTATGTTCCTCAAATACCCTTTAAATTTTTTAATGCCTATTTATTGACAAGCAGAAGTCACGGTTTCAATACCAGTTTGCAGTGACCAAGCACATTACAGATGCCTTGTCACCTTTATTCAATCCATCTTATCCGCATTAACATTTTTCAAAACAAAAGAAACAAAACAAACAAAGCAAAATGTTACATTTCCCTCACCGAGATGTGGAACCATCTATCGGTTCATAGGGAATACAAATTTTTGAGTGCCGACAGTCGGCTAGGGCACACCGCGAGACCTCCATTCCCTTATTCCTGTACTTCTTCAATGCTTAATCAAGTTGACCCAAACTAGATGCAGATGAAAGATGTTAAGTTCTAACGTGTTTTCATCTGTTTAAAACTTTAACTTTGACTCTTTTGAGTCTACACAGATCTAATATACAGAGATAAGATTAAAAAAAAACCCTTTACACCATTCACAGTCCTGATTTTAAATCAACACAAGTGCACAGAAAAAAAACAACAGTCGCTTATTGATCTAATGCAGTTTCAATTTATTGTCTTTTGAATAATTGCTGTTACAAAGAATTCCTCCCTTCCTCTTTTTTTTTGAATGGATCGACTGATCCCCTTTTTAACAGTTTTATCAAATAGTTATGAACCGAACTTGAAAAATTCCATAACCTTTGCCAACATACTCCTTGTCTATGCCAAAATAGGATCTTTGGAACAGGGTATGGATATCCATAAAAGCATAATGAAAGGGGGGTTTTCATGAGATATTATAGTTGGAAATTCTGTTATAGACATATATGCAAAATGTAAAAGCATAGACAAGGCACATAAATTGTTTGAGAGAATGCCTAAAAGAAACGTGGTCTCGTGGACTGCAACAATTGCAAGATATGCACAAGATGGATTTGTTGAAAAGGTTGTAGAAACTTTCAATCAAATACACTTGGTAGGCGTAAATCCTAATTTCGCAACCTTTGTCAACATTCTCTCTGCCTGTGCTAAAATGGGAGCTTTGGAATAGGGTATGGACATCCATCAGAGCATAATGGAAGGGGCTTTTCAGTTAGACATTATGGTTGGAAATGCACTGGTAGACATTTACGCAAAATCTGGAAGGATAGATAAGGCACATGAATGGTTTAATAGATTGCCTCAAAAAGGTCTCATGGATTACAATGTTTGCAGGATATGCACAAAATGGATTTGTTGAAAAGTCTTTATAAACTTTCAAACAAATGCAACTAGGAGATGTAAATCTGAATGCAACTTTATAAAGGATTAAGAAATTTTGTCAAATGTTGTAGTTGCAACTGCCCTATTAGACATGTATGCAAAATGTGGAAATATAGACGAGGCACATGAACTCTTTGAACAAATTCATCTAAGAAATGTGGTATCATGGAATGCCATGATTGCATGATATGTACAAAATGGATTTTTTGAAAAGGCTTTAGAAACTTTCAAGCAAATACTATTGCTAATGATTTATTGCTGCTCTATTTTGGTATTTGATGATTTTCCATGCTTAAACATTTAATGTCATTATGGTTATATGAATGGATTCTTTGCCTTAGAACACTATCATCTTCAAAATCCTATATGAAATCTATATGACCATTTCATTTCTTCAATATGCCCTATGGATGTCCCTATCTAACTATATATCTTTTAATTGCATATAATAACTAATTTATGTGCTTTTTCATGACTATGTTTGACTCATATAATTGTGATCTCTCTAGCACTATGATGTCATTTAATATGTCTTGCTAAAGCTTGTAAATTTTGTTCCTTTTGCCATGTCATGTAATATGTCTTTCCTTGTAGCTTATATGTTTTGAAATTGCTGTTAGGCCTTGTAGCTTATATGTTTTGATTGCTGGAGAGCTTCTAGAGCTAAGCAAGAAGACCATTGCACGAGTTATAGCCGCGTGCTCAGGTATGAAAATTGTATATTTTTTAATCTAATGTATATTTTAACTAGACTTTTAGCTTATATGTTTTGAAATTTCTTTTAGTGGCTTAATGTTGTAAGGTCTCTTGAAATAAGACCTTCAGGCGGTTGGTCAAAGTTCTACAAATAATCTTATCCACAAATTTGCCTAGAGCAATTGACTGAATGTTATAAAAGGTGATTGGGTTAAATGTCTTAGGAATAAAGTCAAAGAAAGTATTTTTAAAATATTAAAGTATTTAACTAGGTCTAAGAAGATTTGTGTACTTTCAACAGTTTTGCTTAGTTTGTGAAAGTTGTAGACCAAAGTTTTCATAGCCTGATTTTTGCTTCCTGTGAAGAACGATCATGTCAGATAATATAAGTGAAGAACAAAATAGGGAGACAATCACTAGATTGTGGTCTAACTTGAAAAGAAAAGATGATGGAAAAAGTTATTGTCCTTGCAAAATTTGTAAGGGCTTAAACTGTAGAAGACTGCTAATCAAAATAGTTAAGAGACATTGTAGGGAGAATGGTCACATTGAAGGGGGGCATGACTATCATCCATTGGTAAGTTCATTATATCATTTTAACAATTTATATACATATGAAATCACTTGATGATGAGTTGATGATCATGGTTTATTTATGTTAATCAATTTTATATAGGTTGATCTCCCCAAGGAAGTACATGATATGAACCACAACAATCCGAAGAATATGGTTTTCGAAGTGGAGGAACATGGAGGTGCGAATATCCAAGGTGAAGATAATGATCCCATGGAAGATGACTATCATGCGCTAGAAAACACAATTGAAGATGATGGTATAAATACATTGATCCATGACACATTTAGTCCAAGCATATTTGATCATGATGATGATGATAGCCTCGATGTACCTCTACTTGATAAGGCATACGAGCCCCTATACAAAGACTCCCAAACAACTCTTCTCTCTATTGTATTGTTGTTGTTGACTTGAAGGTTATGAATGGTTTATCCAACATAACAATGTCACGTATGTTAAGGTATGTCATATATGTCTTTATAGTTAACAAAGGGTGAATAATGTACCAATAATATTGTTTATATCAACAACTTATATTTTTTGTTGTAGATTGATAGGCGATTTTCTATTACCACCATCAAATATTCTACCTCACTCATATCAAGAATTATTTGCTGTTATGAAAGATATTGGAATGGAGTATCAAGCAATACATGCTTGTCCCAATGATCATATTATATATTATAAAGAACATGAATTTGCAACACAATGCCCTGTATGTCATACGAGTAGATATTGAACAGATCAAATAACAAAAAAAGTGCCTCACAAAGTTCTTCGTTACATCCCCATTATTCCACGGATGCGACAATTATTCAGGTGTAGTAGCTTGGCACAATTTATGGATTACCATGCACACAATAGAAGTTGAGATGACATTATTCAAATCCCTACAGATGGTTCAACATTTATGCACATAGAGGAAAAGTGGCAACACTTCAAAGAAGAACCTTGTAATCTCAGGCTTTCATTGGCAGCAGATGGTGTCAATCCATTTGGAGAGATGAGATCTGTTTACTCGGTGTGGCCTATTTTTGTTATCAACAATAACATTCCTCCGTGGATGTCAATAAAGAGGGAGCACATTATGTTGGCAATGATTGTTCCAGGTATTTTATCGTTTGATAGTTATTAATTTACATGTACTTACAAATCTTGCAGTAAAATGGTCACAATAATTATGTAATGTTACTGTTCATTCAAGTAGGTAAATATCAAGTTAAAGATATGAATGTATATATTGAGCCTCTTATCGACGAGTTGGTGGAGTTATGGAACGGTGTCACTATGTATGACATGTCTAGACCAATAGGACAAAGACAATTTCAATTCCATGCAACACTTGCATGGACAATACATGACGCCCCAGGGCTAACACATTTTTGTGGTATGTTATAGTGAATTCAAGTTGCGCATGATAATTCTAATTATAAAAATCAACATATTTAATAATCCAATTATATCATTATCTTGTAGGTCTTCAAACAAAGGGAAAATTTGCATGTCCAATTTATGGTCCAAAGATGAAATCTCATCATTCAAAAAGTTTAGGAAAGCAGGTGTTTGATGAGTGTAGACACTTCCTCCACAGGAATCATAAGTATTGAAGTATGGAAAAACATCTTTTCAATGGGAAAGAAGAGACTACATCAAAGCCACGAAGAATGACACCTCGCCTATGGAAGTTGGAATATAATAGAATTAATCGTCGAGGTAATGTCGTTCCACCTAATGGTTTATGTTTGTAATTTATATATTTCTATTATGATTTTTGTTTATTAATTATGTAATTGATGATCATGAAGGTCATCAAGGCACTACTGAAAACCTTCCAAAGGGACTAAAAAGCTATCCCAGACAATTTAGTAGGTTGCCCTACTACGAGCACCTACAAATTGCGCATTTGTTTGATACTATGCATATTGGAAAGAATATAACATAGACATTGTGGAAAATATTGGATGGAAAGTGTGACAAAGAAAAAATTGTCAAAATTTCATGAATACAATCATGCACTAAAGAATTTCATTCACTCAAATAGAAATAGAGATCAGATTAATATAAGTGCCCTTCCTTGGTTATTAACAGAGTAGCAAAGTGATGCCATAAAACAAGTCATATGAAAAATTCAATTTCCCATAGGATTTGTTGCGAACATAAGCAATCTCATATCAAAGAAAAGTGAATTTGGGCTAGGGCTCAAAATGCATGATTGGCATACTTTCATCAAGGTAAGTTATGTTCTTTTGTATTTACAATATATTCATAAACTACATGTACTGTTCATTATGTTATGTTAGAAAACAATGAAATGATTGGTTTATAATTACTGCAGTATGTGCTACCTCTATCTCTCCCAGAGCACTTCAACAATAACATCAAACAAGTGATATATGATCTTGGAAAATACATGAGGTAAGCAGTAATATCTATTCAATTTGTTGTATATATTTATTATATTCACGATTTGTTTTTCTTGCTATGTAATCTATTGTATATTATTTTGTAAAGTCTCGTATTTATATATTTTTTGTGACTTGAATCTCTTAATGTGGGTGGTTGTCATCTAAAGAAATCCATAAAGAAGATATAAACTATTGGAAGAGAAGAATTCCTCATTTACTGTGTGAAATGCAAAAGTGTCTACCTCCAACTTTTTTCAATGCACAAGAACACTACCTCATACACCAAGTTGAGGAGATTGAATTGTGTGGACCTATACACACTAGGTCAATGTGGATGGTTGAGAGGCACTTGAAATCTTTGAAGGCTTTGGTTTGAAAAAGAGCACATCCTGAGGGTTCTATGGTAGAGGGATATATGGTATACCAGACTATGGTGTACATTACTGAATATCTTCCTAAGTTTGCATCAAATATCCATGTAGATCACATTTGGGATCTCGACCCTTTTAAAAAATTTGAAGGGGAGTACTTGATGGGGAAAGGTAGATTGAGGAAAGTGAGAGGTAATAAATTATAAGATGTTATTGTAATAAATTATTTCTTAATCTTCAAAATAAATCAGTTGTAAGTCATCTATTTTTTTTGTACGGTTGCTCGAGAGTGGGATGCACTACATTTGTATATTGCAAACAATCTTGATTGGATGATGGTATGGAGTGAATGATGTCAACATTCTGGTTGCACATTAGCATGGGAAGGTGTATCTTCATTGGTTAAAGAAGCTCATCGTTATAGAGATTCCAATGTTACGCAAAGGGAAATAGATTTAGCATATGGTTTAAGAGATTTCCAGGTACGTACAAATTTATTAATCACCCGTATGTTTATCAACTCACGATACAATAATTTTGACATGTTTCACATATTATTGCAGGTTAAACACCACAAGGGTATGTTCTGTAATGGTCAAAAATTTTGCGTCAAAGTGTTGGATGACATAAAGAAAACTTATGATTCTGGAATAACTGCAGTCTTTTAAGTGACTAATATTTCATCTAGAAACGACTTACATCCTCGAGAGTCTAAAAATTGATACTATGGCATTTTGGATGATATACTTGAGTGCGACTTTAGTTCCTTCAAATTAGTACTCTTCGTTGTCAAATTGTATAGGCTACGACTTAATCCAAATGATCCTGATAGAACTGTTATTGAACATGATAATGGATTTACAATGGTTAATACAAGGTCATTTGAGCCAATTGGGGATGAGCCCTATGTTCTTCCAAGCCAATGTGAGCAGGTATTTTACTCAGAGGTTCCACATAAACCAGGTTGGTCATTTGTTGTTAGACATGAATCAAGAGGAAGGCCGATAAAGTATAATGCGATGGAAGAAGAAGATACCGAAGAAGTAGAAGATGATGTAGATGATGATCATGATTGACAGTTATTGGATGATGTTCCTGACACAAATTTTCAAGAAGAAGAAGAAGAAGATGATGATGATGATGCTGCTACTGATGATGATGATGAAGATGATGTTGATGTTGATGATGATGATGTTGATGATGACGACGACGATGATGATGACGAGGAGGAGGAGGATGATGATGATGATGATGATGATGATGAAATTTAGAGGTATGCCATCAATCCTTAATCTATTTAATATTCATATCTTGATAGAAATATATTTGTCTTATATGGTTACATAGTTTATTCATTATCTATTTAAAAGCTACAAGTTTCAACTACAAATAGAATACTGCTAATCTAAATTAAGTATTAATCTAAATTAATTAAATAAAACTATTTAAAACACATATTGATGCATGAATGTATTGAGCCTTATTTTCTTTCAGGTCAAAAGCATTTGTAAGTGTTTAGTTTAGAAAAGGAAATTCATTAAATATCTATAAAAGGGAGTTGTACCTATATAAAATTCATAGGGAAAACATAATATAAGTTCTTAACCAATTTGTTGGTTAATAATTCTGCCTCTATAGGTGATGCAGAGACCCTAGGTGGACTTGCAATCATTCATAACAAGGGGGACTTCCATAGTGTTCTCACAACACCAACCAAGCATCTTCATAAGATCACTCTCCTTGATCCAAGCCAACTCCATAACCTATCAGAGTGCACACCAAATCCTTATGCCACTTTAGGTTCTACATCTTTGGAATAATCCCAATGTCCCTCAATCCATCCAATGGATTCATCCAAGCAATCTGATCAATAAACTATCAAATGCTCACAATGCCTCAATATGCTCCAAACTTGACTTCACCTTAACTAGGTGTTTCCTCCACCTCCACACACATCAAACAACTTCAAATAGAATGTCCCCAAGGTTACTAAGCCCTCAACTCATCAGCTGATACAAAAACCCAGTTTTAGCCCTTCACTAGGCCTACTTCCCTAGTAGCCCTACTAGTTCAATTTTTCAAGGATTTCTCAAACTTTTCCCAAAACAATCAGAAATATAAAAACATATCTGGATACCCTTTTTGAAGTTACACAACATACTTTAAGGGTTCATGCTACTCCTTTGGACCAAATACCCAAACAATTGCTGCTGCTCTGTAATTTGCCCTCCTATTAGCCCTCCATTTACAAAGCATGTACTAATAGATCATATCCCCAAACCTTGGTCTTCATAGAATGATCTTGGTGCCCCTACACCAATAGGGGAATAGAGTCAATTAATAAAGTAATTTTTAAGAGGCAAAATCTGTGAGACAACGTATTCTTTACTTATATTGGCTAAAGCTCACTCCAGGAACAAGGGAGAGAAAACCCTAGATGCATAAACAATGAAGTCTTTCCCATATTAAAGGTAAAAGGAAGATGAAGGAAATAAGGAAAACCTATCCAGTTGATGTGCATGAATCTTGCTTTGCTTGGATTTGACATGATCTAAGAAGAGTTATCCCACGTAATATTTGTTGTCATGACTTTTCCATCACGTCCAACCCTTGAGAACAAATTTTTAACACTTTTTACACCATCTATGTAATTGCATAAACTCTTTATTCCTCTCATAATTGGAAGTGTGCACTTGATCTATGTATAGGAATTCTCCTTGAGTCTCTATTGGAGATTTGATGACTATGGCAATCATTATAGGGGTGTAACAGCAAGAGAAAATCCAAAAAATATAGCAGCAATTGGACTACTCTAAGGCTTTGTTAGGTATTGACCTTAACATGTGCTCATAAGTTAGGTATTAACCTTAACATGAAAGTTTTATGGTCATATTTATAAGATAATGAGATCCCTAAAGATAATGTGTATGAATAAAAATTTAGAAACTTACTTCTACTAAAAAGTATCATTAATAAACTTTGGCTTCACCATACAATCCTTTTTCATTCAATAAATTATGTCCTTTGTTTGCAGAAATGAGGATACATTATTACCTAAATCGATTGGTTTTAGAAAACCTCTTTTGGAGTGTCTTTATTTCTCATTCAACATATTGTCTCTATGTATCATGATCATCAAGAAGGCTTGTGTTTCACTATCACACATTGCTGCAGATTGGAATTTATTGCATTCTTCCTTATGTGCTATTTCTTACTATCCTCTTGTTGCTATTATAAGAATAGCTTTTCTCTTAATTGGATAGTGAATGCCTTGGGGTTGTATGCATAGGCTTGCCATGTCACTTTACCATAGCCTCTTGATTGGTTCTTCTTCTCCTCAACATCACTATTTGCTCCTAGACACCCATTGTTATGCATTTTTCCTTCCTCCATTGTCAAGTTGTTCACACCATGTGAAGATTCCCCATTTCGTTGGCACATGCTCAAGTGAATAAGTTCTATTAAGGAAGGACTCTTTCTCAATTTCAATCCTAATGGAGTGCTTCCCTGCTCATCCATTTGGTTTTCAGCATTCACTCTATCTCCTCCACTATTCATCTCCTGCTAGGAATAGACAACCAAACTTTGTCACTCACATATCACATTATTGAAGCAAAGTTGACACTTAGAATAAGCAATACCCATCAAATGTTTGTCCTAAAAACTTATGAACATATCCTATTAACTTACCTGTTGAACCAGGTTCATATACTTGATACGTTTAGAACTTGAAATCTCTTGTGAATCTACATAAGAGTTCTTCATGTGGGCTTAGATTTTCTCGTTACTGACTAGACATGAAAAGAAACTATTTGGCAATATATCTATGGTTGCCTGTGATGCAGCAAGGAATGGCAATGGACCCTCTACTCAAGGCAATGATCAACAATCCTTTGGTCAATCTCAACACCTACCCATAGGGATAGACCTTATGCTTTGGTCTATCAACTTACTCACTTGGAAAATGAGTAAACAACAAATTATTTTAGTTCATCCACAAGACACCCTAGGCAAGATACATTCAAACTTCAGTGGTTACTAACATGAGTTTATCTCCAACCCAATCCTGCACCTCCAACTCAACACAAGCTTCACAAACCTAACGGCCTCATTAGGTATGACACCCTTGAGATGAACAAGAGATGGGTACTTAGGCTAGGAACACCTTCAAGACACCAAATACTCTGTAATTACTTGATTTCCAAACGCATAATCCAAGGTGAGTTGATGGATTAACAAGAAACACAAAATTAATTCATTCTTACTGTCCTAGAGATGACAGTCAATGGTACCCTTCAATTGTCTGTCCTTCAAATACAATATGGATTCAACATCATATAAAACTCAAGAGGCATGAAATACCCCTAAATGGATCTGTATACACATACCACTCACCACAAATGGATCTATATTCTTACAGTTTAAATTGAAGTATTTATTAATGTCTATGAATAACTACAAAGTTAATGGGTTGAAGATAAAGTATAGTATAGTAAGTCAAGGGAGAGCATCATTGCACCTCTAACCTAACAAAAACTATATAATATACAAAAGGCTTTAAAACAATCAATATCAATATCGAAAGCCAAAATCAAATCAATTTTGAAAGGAATGTATAATATAAGTAATTTTATTAAGGCACATATCTTACATTAAATATTTCCTCAACTTCAACACCTTATGCTTCATGTCACCACTGGTAGGAAACCTCCTTTTCTCAATAGGTATAATATGTAAAATAACTATCAAATGAATGTTTAGAGCTGCTAAGAGAATGAAGTGATAGTTTCGATGATAGGAGAAGTACACATTATTTTTCCTTACTCAAGTGATGAAGTTTTAAGCTTATCTTAAACTGAAAGCTTCATTTATGCATTTATGTGATGCTTATAATGTGAGCCTGATTTAAGTGTTATAATGTGTACCTTTTAATGTTTTTAATTTTTATGTGATGCTTATGATGGATGTGATTATGATTATGATGTGATTATGCTCACGATAATTGAATTACATTTGCAAGAAACTGAACCCCTTTTAGGAGCATCTTGCACAGTCTCATGGATCGACAAGTATAAGTCAATACACCTTATAGACAGTCTATTTAAAACACTTATCAATAGTAAGATTGATGTCTTCTAAGATCTCTCCCATTTACAGGTACCATTGAATAGGTATTTGTCAGAAGTGTCTTCCTTGAGTGAGGGAAATATAGGAATAGAAGAGGAAAGTGAGACATGCAGTTTATCTAGAACAGGGAGATTAACTAGAGGTCAAAGGACTAGAAGGAAATTCAATAAATGCATGAAATTTTTCCTTGCTCAAGGGGGGTCATGTTCTTATGATGATGAGATGAAAGGCGACATCGAGGTGCCCTTGAGGTACCAACATCTACAGAAACATTGGGTACCCAAGGAACTTCCTCCAATAAACACTGATTTTTGTGTTAACGAGAGGATATATCGCATAGCACCATCATCATTACATGGTTTGGGCCTATTTTCTATGGACGGCATAAAGGTGTCTTACAACAAAGTTTCTGAATTGATGGAGTATGTTGGACCATGTTACGATTACAAAAATTGGATGCATATTGTTCAATATAAAAAAAGTATGCGTAGGTATGCACTCTCGGCAAATTATATACAACAGCAAGACAATAATCAAAGTAAAAGTGTGGCTATATACATTAATGGAAGGCCAAAAGAAACAGGGAATATTGCGGGTTTTATAAATAGTACACGACCTGGGTCAACTATAAAGCAACCCAATTGCATATTTGAGGCGCGCGAGGGAAATCGTGTATTCATCTGTGCGATAAAATCAATACGTGCAGGGGAAGAGCTGCTTATTGATTACAATTTGAACCGCATAGATACAAACGAGGCTACTATCATGGGGGGGGTACATACTATTAAACCAACTTCTAATCAATGACTCCAACATACCATTTAGTTATTAAATTTTTGGCTAACATTTTTATACTTGATCTTTGACACAGGGGCACAATATGGAGAAACCGCCTGCAGGGGATGGTAACGATATTCCCAGCTTATCTACACATGAGCAGGTAAAACTCATTGTAATTGTGCAAACTAGATAGAAGCAAAATGTTATTTTTTTAATGTTGTTTTCTTCATTGTTTTGGAGTAATTTTGATAATACTAATACTATTGTTGTCACAGAGGGCCGATGGTCGGAGAGAGGGACAGCAACCTGCAGTCCCTCAGGAGTCCCCCCTTGAGGAGGACCCTTTTTTTATTGATTTAGTAGAGACCGATGACCCGATCGGTTCCATTAAAAAGCTGCTAAAGAAAATTGGAAAAGAACTTTTACATTTGGCATCCATACAGCCTCAGACTCAGGAAATAAAAGAGAGGGGAGTTGACTTGTTGCGCACTTCTGAAAACTTAAAAGTAAGTATTAATGAAATTTTTAATTATAACAAGAGTTCAATAATGGTTTTTATGTTATGCTCTTTTATGGCATTAATTAAAATATGGATGTGTTGTCTTTACAGAGTTATTTGCATAATTTTGAACCCCATTCCCATGATGAGGGTACTGCAGGTGGTTCAGGTAGATCACATGTTCCATTCCCCACTTGTGTTTTCCACTGAATATATATAGGAATGATCATAATCATTGACAATACATGCTCGAACAATCCTTTTTTTTAATGCTCTAACAATCTTGTCCATGCTAGTCCACGTGTTCTATATTTATGCATGCTCTAACAATTTTATTCTTCAACTCCTTTCCATGATTGTATGACAACGCCGCTTGCATCCAGGACAACCACAAATGTCTTTCCAACTGCTATGTCAGCAACATGCAGCCTACAGGCATCAACTGTTGCACCATCTACTGGTACACAAATCCCTCTTTTTCTCTCTTCTGTTATGTGTTTACGATGTAGATCCCTTGATTGTGTTTGTGCCATGGGTGCTCTGCACCAATTTATTTCCCTTGAAGTATTATTTCTTGGAGGCATTTGATAATGGTTTTCATTTTTTGCAATAGGAGATGCAACAAGTCCCGATGCAGCATCATTTCCTAGATGTTCCCGTGTTCCTAGTACGGGAATGGTGAAGGATTGCATATTGATCGTTAGCGATGATGAAGGCATTCCCTTAAAAGTAGCCAAAGTTCTAGGTACTTTAAAGTTATTATTATTCTATAGTGATATAATAGTAATTTAGTTTTTGATCACTCTTCATCGACTAATGACCCCATGATTGTTTTGTAGGGAATGATGTTTTCTAGCGAAAACTTGGTGACGAGTGTTTGTGGATATTCGGGCCCGCCCTACGTACATGGTGGAACATCATATCCTAACTAAAACCCCAAACCACTATTTTGATTTCATATCATTGCTAGAATAGTTTTCCTTTTCATCCATTTCTTGAACTATATTAAAGGTAGCTTCACTTCATTTATGAGTCTAACATGTTTTTTTTTACTTAAAAGGTGGAATAACCAAGAAAAAAAGTTGAAGGATGATCTTGTAGAGAGTATGACCTAGCTTTTTGGACCTCGTGCATTCGAGAGAAACAAGCTCCTTGAAAGAGCTGGTTTATGTTTAAAGTATATTAGGGACCAGTATAGGAAAAATTTACAGGTTAACCCCAGGCACGAGTGTCCACCCTATGTTCCTGAGGCTGAGTGGCAGGCTCTGATTTTGGATGGAAAGTATAAAGATGACATGAAAAAAGGAATTACACCAGTACATAGTAGAGCAAGGTATGTGATACTATTGAGAATGTAATTATGTACTAATTAACCTCTATATTTATATGATGTAACATATTTCAAACTTTTCATAGATTGCCTGACACATCAAAGGCAACAAAGGCAAGACTAGAAAAGTACGGGACACACAAGCTCGGCTCTGGTGGTTTTTCAAAACTTCAAGCACGAGTTGTAAGTATTAGTAAATGAAAAATTGTATCAAATTTTTTATATATTGCGAGGAATTTTTTTTTGATGAAACAATGCAAGTAAAATTCACCATACCAAGCAAAAATGCAGGGCTTAGAGTTCAATAGATGCCTCACAGAAGAGGACAAGAGAATTGGCTTCCAACAAGGCTATAGAGCCGTGGTTGAACGACTACGAGCTAAAATTAGTGCGCAAGGTTCTAATAATGATGCATCTGAGCCACAGGTAAATAAGCTAAATGAAATTTATTTCAAATTGAATACTTTACCAATTAGTCTATTTGATGTTAAGTTCCAATATAAAGTGAGTATATCTATTTTAAGCAAGCAATGATAACAATGCATAGGTTATTGGAATGCGGCCTGACAATCCTTCTACACAATCTATGCATGATGAAGGTTCACATGATGTGCATCCTAGTGGTGGAGGTATACATTTGCTATTAAATTTTTTATATGTAATTGCAATTGGTGTTTGGATTAACGTAACATTTTGTATGGCAGCTGTAGAGGATCGAGGGGTCGGTGTTCATGAACATGTTGAGGTTGAGTCCAGACAAAATGATGTGGCTAGATCAGGTAAAGAGCACCACAGTTATGTTCTTTAAAATAATTAAATACTTGTAACAATTATAATAAAATATTTTTAATTTAACTCTTTTATTTGTTATTGCAGAGGACCCCCCTTTCAAGCAGCATAGGAATTTGAGATCATCAAGAACAGAGAACAAAACAACTAACGAGGGGGGAATTGATGATAACACTGATGCTCCTCTTAGAGCTTACATAGAAAAAAAAAATTAGAAAGAAAAAAAAGAAATGATTGTCATCTACATACCTTAATTGATAATGACTGAATTTTATGTCTCAATGAATTTAATTATGTGATAATGAATGTTCATGAATTATGTGTTAATGCATAATATTGATGAATGTTGCGTGTTAATGAATCTAATGTGTTAATGAATGTTATCATGTGATATTGATTGAATGTTACATTTTATTAATGGTTGAAAGAATGAATGAATGTTAGATGTTAACGGGGAATGTAGAGTGATGTTAGGGGGAGGGGGGTGGGGCCAAATGAGCTTCCACCTTCACATGGTTGGCCCTGTTTAGTAGAGAATATTAAACTATTCTCGAAACAAAGTGAAGCTCAATAACATACTAAATATTTCTCTATTTTGTCAAATTTATACTTTTCAAAGTCTTTTGAAGATTTGTATCTGATAGTACTCTAATACCCTGTGACTACTCTAAGGTTCTTGGTGCATTATCTTTCTTTACCCTATTGACTGTGTGCTATTGATTTTGACAGTCTTCATGGTCTATGTGGACTCTTTTTTGTCTATTAGCTGCCTTTACTAAACTTTATCATTGGCATGAATACAAACTATTTAGAAACTTTCCATCCTTTGTCATTCCTAATGGCTTTTGATTCTGTTCTCTCTAGTCTATTAGTAACTGCCCCTTCTACAGTCATAGAACTGTGTTTTCTATATGCTTCTCTTAATGCAGATATTGAAGGAAACTTCTAATATGCCTGGAACCTAGTCATAGATGGTCATGAACACCTTTGTCCATGCTACTGTATTTGAATCTGTAGCTACAAATGATGTCTTTTAACCTGTATTTATGTTCTGAGGCTACTCTACCATGTATTGCCTTATGACATCACTGTACTTAATCTCAATATAGGGTTTCTTTCTTTCAATTGTTGTCATTTGCTGATCTTTAATGAAGATTTAAGGTTTGGTCTATGGTGCATAGACTGTGGTGTATGAAGCCATTGCCTTGATTGTGGCTCTTTGAGACCTTCATGTTCCTTTGACCACTGTCAAAGATGCTATGACTAGCACTTTTTATGGCTCTGTGACTAAGACAGTTCTTTAAACCTCTGAAGCTGCTCATTATGTATCAAGACCTTTTTATGAATGAATAAATTTGATCACTGTACATTTCCAAATGACTATCTTGGGCATTGTGTATTGAGGACTCATTTGTGCTTTTGACTTAAACTTGATAGTGATCTTCACGGTTTGAAGGAAATTTGCATTGACTGTGTGTATTGACCTTACTGTTAGTCCTGAGATCTTGAATCTCTGATTTATCACCAATTTTCCCTGAGTTTGGACTGTTGTCCTATGCATCTAAGGCTTCATGCTTTGAACTATCATGAAGTTCTAAACTTGTAGCTTTTTTATTGCATCCTTGGATCTCAGCACTGTCTTGGGACTGTGTTATCACCAATGATATGATTATCATAATTTACATGTCTTCAATAAGAAAACCCTATTCTCTTTGCTCCTTTGATTAGCTAAGGTTTACAGAGTTGTGTGCTATGAACCTTCTCAACGAGTACTATTACTGCTTTTTATACTACACCTAGTTTTCTCTTGGCTTTACTTGACTGTCTTTTCTTTTTATTTCTTGATCATGATTCACCTTTGAACACCACTATTCTTCTGCACTATAACCAATAACTCCCCTTCATTCTTCTTTCATGAATATCTAGCTTCTTTTATGCTTTGTGGCCCTAAAGAGGGTGTTGTCCTTTTAGAGTTCTGGGTTGTCTTTGATGATGTTAGGATTGTGTATGAACTCTATTTATTCTCAAGGCTCTTTTGATTTCATTGAGATTGTGCACTCTATTAAGAGATTTTCACAACATTAATCACTGTCCATAATCTCATGGACTTAGCCTTGAATGAAGGCTTAGTGTTCACTGTTATATATCTGAGACCTTTCCAAATCTCCGCCCTTAATGCTTGATGTTTACTATTTTTTTCTTTTGCATTATTGACTGTCTTTGATAGGTATGAGACCTATCTTAAGAGTGAACACCGTTGAGGTTTGACCTTTGGCATATAGAGAAATTCATATTGATTCCTTATGACTTCTATAATCCCCTTTCATCATTTTGTTATTTTAGTACCACGAGCATTCGGGATTCTTTTGAAGCTTTTTTGTTGGGATTTTGAAACATGGATCATTGGTTCAGTTGCAATCTTCATTATCAAATGGGGGAATATGATTCCTAAGGTATGTAACTATTGTCCTTTTATTTGGGTTCATCCTAAACCTCAATTATTTGGTTGAAATATGCTTTACATGTTTGACTCTTAGTGTATTGTTACTAAAGGGAACAAATCTACAATGATTGCTGAGAAGTAGAAAATTTTTGTTCATTGCAATCAACATTCTATGTTGTTTGGTGTTCGATCAAAGTAATTAGAATGTATGCTTTGAATCGTGAGATCCAATGGTCTCTCATCTTCAAGATAGATTATTGGCCAATTAATTGTGAATGTATTGGCCAAATTGATTAATTTTATCAACATCATTGCTGCACAACCTTTTTTTAAAAAAAAATTATCTTGAATCCATCGCAATTGCGATGTTTACCTCTAGAATTATGATGGGGTCACTGTATTGGCGACGCCCAAATGCCATTGCAGTTTCTTTGGGTATTCGTCATAATTGTGACGTATACACATAGAATTACAATGGATTTTTTGTATTGGCGACGCCCCAAATGCCATCGCAATATCAGGCAAGCGCATCATAAGTACTTTGGTATTCATCTCAATTGCGACAAGAATATAAGGAATTGCAATGGGGTTGATGTCACAATGAAGGGGCTGCATAGCGACGGATTGAAGTTGTAATTGTGACAGAGAAGGACAGACACCGTAATTTGTGACTAAAAAATAGCGATGTCTATTACTGGTACAATTGCAACACATGGCTGTCTCAATTGTGACACATAGCCATCGCAAATCGATGCCAAATTTAATAGTGACAAGTATTCATCAAGAAACTCAGAAAATACTTGAAGGAATGTTGAAATAATGATTTGGGGAAAATGGTCAAAAAGCCGAATGAAGAAAACATGTCTCTAAAGGATTAGATTGAAGAATTGGATGAAAAGCTAATTAACAATCAGGAAGCCTATGAAGAGAAGATCAAAGAGAACAAACAGTTGGATGAAGAACTTAGGCAAGAAAACATGAAAATCTTGGAGTTAGAAAACATCAAGAAAAAGGTGGAATCTGAATTGACTGAAGCAAAGAATCATATTGAAAAATTGCACACAAGTAAGGATCTAATAGAATCACAGTTGTATGCACAAAAGATTAAGGGAGATACCACTGGTATTGGATTGAATAAAGCACAAAATCAAATCAATGATATACGAGAAAGAATAAAAACACCAGAAGAATATACAGAAGCTAAGAAGACTAGAAATCATACTGAATCTAAAGCTGAACCATCTAAGGATGAACACAAGCCAGTAAGCTGAACTTGTTATGCCTGTAACAAGCATGGACATATAGCAAGAGATTGTAAAGAGGTAAGACCTTTCAATGGTTATTGTTATTCATACAATAAGTTTGGTCATAGAGATATGAATTGTAGATCAAATCAAAGAAATTGGACTCAGTAAAATCAAAGAAATAAACCACAACAGAATGTTAGAAGTGCTCAGAACATTACATGTCAAATATGCAATTACAATGGTCACACAGTTAGACAATGTAGTATGGTAACTCACATAAATGCACAGAGGAATATAAGGCCTCTAGTCATTTGTCACTCTTGTAACAAGGTTGGACACATCTCAAAATTTTGCAAATCACAAGCGCAAAGACAAGAAAGACCTAATAAGTCACAAGGATCAATTTTGGATGAATTTGGAGAAGTCAAGTTTGTGAAAGCTACAGAAGATGCGAGCAAGATTTAGATGGAAGTAAAGCAAGATAATGTTGATGACTATGTAGTGGATGCATCCGTAATAGATGCACCTTCTACTTTTGGATGAATGACCCTCATGGTCATAGGGGGAGCTAAATTAGCTCTAGACCCCTACGCAGATGGTATACTTGTGTGTGTGAATTTTGTACCTAGCTGTAGACACAACACTTCAGTAAAACATTAGAGGTTAGCAGAAATCAAAATCATGCAGTGAAATGGAAACTAATCTAACCAGATGATTTACTACCTTCTGGTAGATGCGAGTATGTATTCTCAGATTGGATCGAGATCAATGACCTTGACGACACCTAAACGGAGGATTTGAATGCAGAATCTAGATATGAGATGAATGCAAATTAATCTATATTTTTGGATTTTCTATGCAATAAGATGAAACAAATTGATATAAATCTACTCTATATGAAAAATTGATATGACATGCAATTAATCTAACAATGATATGCTAAATGATATGAATGCTTAAAATAATGAAAATCTCACAACAACTTTGATTCGCAAAGATTGATTCTTCGATCACCAATTCGCCAGCGTGAGGATGCAATTCATGGATGGATCCAAAATGAAGAGCCGAGGCCTTAATTTATAGAAATCTAGGACTTTGGAGGTGCATGGAAAAAACCATAAATCACTCTTGATAAACTCAGGTTGATTTCTGAGTTATCAAGAAATTAGAGATAGATTAACTCACAAAAATCATGCAAATCAACTTTTTGATTTAAATCAGAAGTTGAGATCAACTTTCAACTCAAAAGAGAGTTGAGTTTATTTTTAAAACAACTTGAATTGATTTTTTGATTTAAAGTTTAACTATTTTTTTGATGTGCATAATTAATTATGAATTAATTTAATAAATAAAGTGATTTACCCTCAACTTAATTGATTTTTAAAAATAAAACAATTGATTTATGGGTTAATCAATTATTAAATCAAACTTTTATTCAAAAACTATATTATTAAATTTGACAATTGACATTAATTAATTAAATAAATTTGATTTATTGTCAAAATGAAATAATACAATTTAGGAATAAATATAATTAAATCTAATTAAATAATTAAGTGGCAGTATTGAATTTAATTAATTAAATATTTAATTAATCAAACTTTAGGATAAATAGGATTTATTGCCAATTAATCATTAAATTAAAGATAATTAGGATAAATAGGAATAAGGAATATTCCTCGATGCAGAATTTAGGATAATCAATTAAAATTTGATAATGTGCCGATGTGCCTTAGGTTTAGGACTTTGATGTCAATTTGGTTTGAATTGTCGATGTAGGAGGTTAATGAACTTATAGCCCATTTTGGGGGTATTACATTTTTCCCCTCTTTGAATTGTTGTGCGAATCACAGTGGTTCAAAGAAAGTTTGTGTATGATGTTTGAAACTGATGTTTGAAATTGGAATTGATATGAAACCGATATTGTGATATGAGATAGAAGTTGGTTGAAAGATTCGAAGATATTAGGTCCTGAATGACCAAAGATAATGTTAACTATAACAACAATGAACCGATGATTGCGAAGAAGTGTTAAAAATGCCTAATTCTGAACCTTATGATTGCAAAGAAGTGAGTGACCGATTATAGACCCGATTGTCGATAAGAATGACATTGGTATCACATCTGAACCCTTCAGTTACGAAGAGCCAAGGAAATAACACTAATGAACTGATGGCTACGAAAGACTGATATAGTTTACAAGATTAAGAGAATACCAGATTGATATGGATCTCGATGAATCTGATATGCCCCAAGTGATGATTGATTTGCCCCCAGCGATGAGGTCTTTTTGATGAATCAACAACTAGATGTGGTTGTTGTCTTGATTACTGAGGAAAGATATGATCTCAAATTTAGATTACAGACTTTGAATGATGTGCAATACCATGCCCCCTTTGTGATAAAAATTGAAATATGACAAGAGAAGTTAGCGTTTGAATAGTTTTGAAGCATGTTAATTGATTTAAGAAGTGGTTAAACATTTTCGAGAATGCATTCTGCATCGTTTGGAGGTCCAGAAGACCAAGTTTGACTAGGTTTGACCATGAGTTGACCATGGTTGACCAAGTTGAAATTTCAATAGTTTGATGTAAGATAATCAGTGAAGTTGAATACTGGATTTCTATGATGATGGAAGGTCGATTATGCAAGCAGTAGATCGTCCTGGGTCCTGAAATTTTAAATCATGATTTTGACATAGCAAATGATCTCAGATTTTGATTTTGATCCCAAAAATAGATTCAAAACGTCGAAATTAGCCAGGGGTGCAATTTTCATGAAAAACAAAGCACTTTTGAAAATTAGGTCAAAAGCTATATAAAGGCCGGAAGGGTCATTTTCAATTCATTTCAACCTTTTGACTTTAGAAATCTTGTGGAGCCCTTTGAGGAAAAATGGCAGAGAAAGTGGTAGAAGCAAAGGTACCTGTGAGTTTGCATCGATTTGAGTGTAGCTGGAGACACCAGAGACCTTGGCAGTACGGACATCCGGTAGGTGGACCTCTTTGCTTCTCTGAAAAATCAATTTTTCCATGATTTATAGCATTTATAGCATTTTTCATACACGTTTTAATTTTGAATTTTTGAATGCATGGAAACTTTTATAAGTCTCCAACGAGACTCGTATGACTTTTGAATTGTAGATAGGTTGTCATTTCATTAACCCCCAAGACTCGTATCAGAGGGACCTAAGAGTCGTACGATGTTTTGTCGGGTCCCTCATAACTCGTACAAGGAGGATTGCATTGTCATATCACTATGCTTTGTCGTATGGTATGATGTAGAAACTAGTACGACTTTCCCTGCCAGTCTGAAGTGTCGTATGGAAAACAGTGAGCCTAAAACTCAGTAGTAGGTCAAATTTTTGAATTTCTTGATCTCTTAGCCTGATTGCTGACCTTTTAACCCACCTTCTGACATAGTAATCTGTTCAATGCCTCCACTTATAACCCGTTCTGTGACCAAATTACTTATAGGATTCCCTGTTTCTATACTATGTAGGTCATATATCCAGATGTTCATGTACGAATTTCACATCCAGCTACTCAAAGATTATGTGTGTCACTGCCAGACCCTACGAGGGTACACCTTGCTTCCTGTGGATTTGAGAACCTCATTCATTTACCTGAGATTAGGGTAAATCACAAACTTCTGACTACTCTGATCGAGAGATTTCATTCGGAGACCCAGAAATTCCACCTGCTAACTGGGGAGACCACTGTTACCCCCGAGGATGTGTATCGTATACTGCACATTCCTTTCCATGCAGGCCGATAACCAAAGTATGTGAGTTTGGGGAACTCAGGTTTATTAGCATTTAGACGTCTCTTTGGAGATGATACTCAAATGACTGCCTCCATTTCATGGGAGACTTTAGTATAATGTTATGGACAGACGCACCGGCTAGAGTGCATTATTGCCAGGATGATAGGAGGGATTATCATGTCTGACCATTAGCAAAATGGTCTATTGATGGGCTGGGCCCCGATGGTTACACGTCTGATGGTGACACCTTCTGAGTTGGCTTGGGGTCAGTGTCTTTTGGTCCATATGTTCTCTGAGATGCACGAGGTAGTGTATTAGGAGAGAAAGTCTTTTGCAGCTGGGACTTTAGTTCTACAGATCTGGGCATGGGAGCATATCCCCGTGTTGAGACCAGTATGCACCTCGCAAAGGTAGCCACAGGAGCCTATCATTTATATATGTGCTGGATATGTCATATAGGGATAGATGGGTCATGTGAGTACTGGAGGTGATGCCTCGATGATATGACTTTTGTTCGATGGAGACCATATGTGGGTATAGAGCCTTGGCCTACTACATGAGAGCAGTTTATTTTCTTCTTCCAAAGTCATGTGCTAATTGGGAGGTCATTCTCCACTTTAGAGAGATTCATTATCACCCGGGTGTGGCAGCAATATGGGTGAGTGCAGGATGCACCAGAGGATTATGCCACATATGCTTGGATAGCTCATGAGCTAGGACTAGGATGGACCATGAGGCTCTCTTATGCCTTGTGTTCACAGGAGTATAGTGCTATTGTCGATAGAGATTGGGAGTACAGACCAGAGGTACTTGATGCTGGAGTTACAGATGGATTCATTGCCTGGCTTGCTGACCATCCTATCCATAGGTTCTTAGATCCTACAAAGCTTATACCTTCCCTGGAGGAGGCTATGGATGTGACTGGAGCACCATTGAGATAGGGTCCCAAAATCACATAGGTTCCTATTGTGCATCCCACACCTTCAAGACCTAGAGTGATGGCTCCTCTACAAAGACCATCAGGACAGATGAGGCCCCCTCGTCCCCCTCGTCCCACTAGTTCTACAATAGGTAGATCGACAAGTTCTCATAGATGGACTAGGGGAGAGGGTGGTACTCTAGGGAGTGTTGGAACAATTGATGAGGTACTTGTAGTAGAGAAGGTTGTGGGTGGTGGTATGGATCCGATAGAGGAGGATAAAGGATTTGATTTGGGTGCAGAGGTTAGACACCATAAGGTGTAGAGAGACTACAGAGCAGACTGCCCCAGATACTGAGATGCCAGCAGCCGATGTTGATCCTACTGTTCCTCTTACTCCATAGGAGACTATCAGATGAATCAAATTACAGGTCAGGGACCTGAAGGTTCACAGTGTGCGGTGGGAGGAGAGATATATAGAGGCCGATAGACAACACACTGAGCTTCGTGCAGAGGTGTAGAGATTACAGGCTGAGGTGATTCATCAGACCACATGGGCAGCTTACTATGTGTCCACATATTACATTATTGTTCCTGCTGCATAGAGAGTCCCTACGTACTCCTAGTACATGATGGCATTAGAGGGAGCCAGAGCATCTAGAGCAGAGGCAGTACTAGATGCACCACCTCCACCTCCACTAGATGTAGAGGATCAGGCTGATAGTTGATCTGTGTTGATATGTTCTGATATACTATGCTCTTTTTGATCATTGATATACTGTTCTAACTTTGATAGCTCACATGAGTGTATTCTTTTGTACACTGTGCCAGTAGTGCACCCTTGACTAGTTCAAGATTTTTGATATATATGAGATCGATATTGTGGTTATGACTTCATTTGTACTTGTCATGTTTTGTTTTATGATGATATCATGTGATGCTTATGCTATGAGTAGTGTAGAATGTATGTATGGATATATGCAATGCAATGATTTCTTTCATATGTATGGATGTAATGCAAATGTGTTTTGATTATGAAAAAGATGTACATGTATGATTTATGCTTATGCACATGGATGTATTGTAATGCAACAAGTGATTATGATATGAAATGTAAATGCAATGATACACATGATATGTTTTGCAGGAATTGATGAAGACAAGTACTCAGTCTTATGTCAAAAAGGATGTTTAACCTAGGAGGATAATTGCTTGTGATTCTATGAAGAGACCTTCAAGGTAGGTTTCGGCTCTTGTTAGATTTGAATAGGTGATGGAAGAATCATTTAAGCATTGAAGTTTATGTAGCCATTTGTGAGATCATGCAAACATGCAAAATGCAAAGAAACATGTAAAAATGCAATCTAAGACCTAGGACCTAGTCACTGATCATGTGTTGGTCGATTTCATCATTGAATTTTTAGGTAACCAGATAAATCAATACAATGCCCACTAGTTATGAAACCATAGACATATGAATATCGATTTGTATGCGCAGGAATCAATACAACACCCATTGATTAGGAAACCATGGATATATGAATATTGATTTTGTTTTCAGAATGTCGGATTAGATATAAGCACTAAGGCATAAGCGCTAGGATGACTTGAGTATCATGTCCATTTTGATATAGCAATTTGTATAAGCATCAAAACATAAACATCGTGATGACCTGAATATGCCTTGCATTATAAACACATCAAGCAGTCAAGAGATCATTCTAAATCCAATGTGAATTACCCGTAGTGACCCTTTATCATTCACATCCTTAGGTAAGATCGTGTTTCACAGTAGGAGAACTCACTCACTCAAAAAGACAATAGCTAGATCAAAATTCCTTGGATTTTTTGGGTATCAATGGTCGAGGTACGCATGGCCATCTAATTCAAGATAGAGGCCCTTATAGTTGGACACCATTTCAATCCAGAATTTCCAAAGTTGTTAGATTTTCACATTCAAACAGAAGACAAAGAAAATGTTATGCCCCTAGTCATCACTCTCTAAATCCTATAAAGGACATCATTGAAGAGCTCAAAGAGACACAATGTGCAAAAATCTCAATGTGAATCAGTAAGCATACAAGGAGATAAAAGCATGGAAAAAACATAGATTGTTTTTAGTTTGTGTTGATGTTTGATTGCGTTGTTGTAGATGCAAAATCCTTTTTGGAGAGGAGACTGACTAACTGACTTGGATGAAGCTTCAAAGGACTCTGACTGGATATGATACGTCTAAGATACATTGGAGGCCATAGGATATGACTTTGATTGCCCCCAAGTTTGAACATTGATAGGATATAGACGCTTGAGCTGATTGGCGTATAGACTGACTTATTGAAAATAGGAATGCGGGAACAAATTGGGAGATATGTACAAACTAAAGCAAGACTGAAAGCTGGGAAAGACCAAGATTGCGCTGATAGATGGAGCATTTTGAAACAAGTGGCACCCATTTGCCGGGTTTTCACCATCTTGGCAAAGATTCTATTTTTGCTACCAAGGCCCCTGTTTCCAAGTTTTCACCAAGGCACTTTTTCTTTTTCTTATTTTTTTTGTATTTTTCATTTTTTTAATTTTTTTGTATTTTTGTTATTTTTAACTTTTTTTGTGAATCATCAAGGCACCTATTTCTAGGTATTCACCAAGATGTTCATTTTTTTCAGGACCTTTTCCAATTTAAAAGATTTTTTCAGGACATTTTACCATAGATTGAATGCCTTAGGCGTAGAATTTCTTCAGATGGAGAATGTTGATTGGTTCTCAGAGCTGTTCTCCTTCATTCATTGAGAGTTGATAGGCACCAGAGCCAAAAGTAACAGTGATAACAAAGGGACCCAGCCAGTTGGGTTCAAACTTCCCCTTGTGTTTTTTATGTGATTGATTTTTAGGATTCTCTCTCAAGACTAGATCACCAACCTAAAATTCTCTGTGTCTGACTTTCTTGTTGTAACCTCTAGACATTCTCTTCTGATATAATTTGAGATGATCATACGCTACTTGTCTGTGCTCATCTAGTAGTTCAAGTTCTTGAAACCTAGACACTCTGTAGTCATCATCAGTTACTAGAGCATGCATTCTGATTCTTAGTGATGGGATTTCAACCTCAATAGGTAGTACCACTTTAGATCCATAAACTAAAGCGAAAGGTGTAGCCCCAATGGGCATTTTGATACTTTTTTTGTAGGCCTAGAGAGCTGGATTGATCATGAGATGCCAGTCTCTTCCTATTTTATTAATTGTACGGTGCAAGATTTTTCAATAGATTCTTGTTAGAAGCCTCTGCTTGTCCATTCCCTTGAGGATAGTAGATAGATGACCAATGTTGTGTAATCTTGAATTTAGCACATAAATCATCTAGATCTTTATTCTTGAATTGTCCACCATTATCTGTGATTATGGAATGAGGTATCCCATATATGCATATGATATAGTTCAATATGAACATATATATTTGTTTTCTAGTTGCTTGTGTCAAAGGGATGACTTCTACCCATTTTGTAAAATAATCTGTAGCTGTGATTATATGGGTATGTCCATTAGAAGAATGAGGATGTATAGCTCCTGTAAGATCAAAGGCCCATTCATGAAAAGGCCATTGTGTAGTAAAGGGAATTAGATCTCTTCCTAGAACATGAATTAAGTTTCCATGCACTTGGCACTTTTGACAGTTCTTAGCAAACTTGGTAGACTCTTTCTCCATTTCAAGCCAATAGTACCCAACCCTAATAAGTTTTCAAGCTAGTGTTAAACCATTCAAGTGTGACCCACAAATACCATCATGGACTTCCTCTAACACACGTTGAGACTCTTCACATTCTAAACATCTAAGTAGCATACCATCTAGACCTCATTTGTACAGATCATGACCAATGATGACATATCGGGAGGCATTACGGATAAGGTATCTCTTTTCATGGTGGTTGAAGGTATCGAGAATGGTTTGGTCTTGGAGATAGGAGAATAGGTTTTTGTATCTAGATGAATCATGACCAAAAATAGTGCAGATCATATGAGTTTCAGGGGAATCATATGCAGGATAAGATAGTGCTTCCACCAAGAACTCGTAGCATAGCTCATGTTCTGGCTGCTATAATAAAGTAGATAGTGTTGCCATTACATTGGCAGCCTTATTCTCTATTCTAGGTATTTGCTCAAATGTGATAGATATGAAATACTTCTTTAGATCATCTACCATTCTCTTGTATGGGATGAGCTTTTCATCTTTAGTCTGGTACACATCATTGACTTGATGGATAACAAGTTGAGAGTCTCCATGAATGTGTATCTCTGTTACTCTCCACTCAATTGCTAGTTTCATGCCATTAAGAAGGGCTTCATATTCTAAAATATTGTTTGTGCAAGGGAACTTTAATCTGAATGCTTTAGGTATGGAGTATCCTTGAGAAGTTATAAATAATATGCCTATGCTTGATCTATTCTGTGTATAGGAGCCATCAAAGAACAACTGCCATTCTCTAGAAGAAAGAGTCATGATAGAGGAATCTAGAAATTCCATTTGCATTGGTGTATCATCAATCATAGGTGCATCTGCTAATTGATCAGCAACAACTTGTCTTTTTATAGCTTTTCTTTCAACATATTCAATGTCAAATTCACTTAAGAGCATGACCCATTTAGCTAATCTACCCATTAGGGCAGCTTTGCTCAGTAGGTATTTTAGTGGATCAATCTTAGCTACCAAATGGGTGGTATGCACCAACATATAATGTCTCAATTTTTGTGATGCAAAGATCACAACCAGACAAGCCTTCTCAATCATAGAATAATTCTTTTCGTATGCCACCAATGTCCTACTGATATAGTATATAGCTCTTTCCTTTTTGTTCTCATCATGTTGTGCAAGCAATGCCCCCAGTGATGTATCTGTAGTGGAGACATATAGGATCAAAGGCTTCCCTGGAATGGGAGGCATCAAGATAGGAGGATTTGATAGATACTTCTTGATATGGTTAAAGTCATTCTCACATTCTTCATTCCACGCAAATGTCACACCTTTATGTAATGTTTTTGTAAAAGGCTATGATATGTCTGCTAGCTGAGATATGAAGCATCTGATAGATTGAAATATTCCTTGCAATGTCCTCATTTGACTGATGTTTTTGGGAGGTTGCATCTCCATGATAGCCTTTACTTTAGCTGGATCAACTTCAATGCCCTTCTTTGAAACTATGTATCCTAAGAGCTTTCCAGAAGTGACACCAAAAGCACACTTCTTAGGATTTAGTCTGAGACTAAATTTTTCCATTCTGTCTAGTATCTTGCTCAAGTCATTTAGATGTTTATTTCTAATCATATATTTTGCTAAAGTATCATCAACATAATCCTCCATAGTCCTATGCATCTTGTCATGAAAAATAGATGTCATGGCTCTTTGATATGTAGCACCAACATTTTTAAGCCCAAATGGCATGACATTCCAACAGAAGGTGCCCCATGCACATGTAAAAGTAGTTTTCTGTTGATCCTCTGGAGCAATTTTTATTTGATTATATCCAGAAAAAACCATCCATTAAATAATACATCTCAAAGCCCGCAGTCATGTCCACTATCATATCAATGTTAGGTAGTGGAAAATCATCCTTAGGGCATGCTCTATTTACATCTCTAGAGTCTGTGCACACTCTGATTAATTTATCTGGTTTTGAAATAGGTACAATATTAGAGATCCATTCTGCATAATCAATAACTCAGATGAATCCGACTTTTAGGAGCTTCTCTAATTCAACTTTTACCAAGAGTGCAACATGAGGATGCATCTTTCTTAATTTTTGTTTAACTGGTTTTACTCTTGGAGCTATAGATAAATGGTGCATTATAAGATTAGGATCCAACCCTAGCATATCTGAATATTTCCATGCAAAGTTGATCTTCTTCTTTGTTAGGAATGTTGTAAATTTTTGCTTCTCTTCTTCTGATAAAGATTATGCTACATGGATCAACTGTGGTTCCTCTGCTATTCCCAAGCTAATAGATTGAGTGGGCTCAATTAGAAGTCAAGATCTATCCTGTAAATGACTCAGAAGGACATCAAATATCTCATCCTTAGGTGCCTCAGAGAGGTTTTCACCTTTGAATACATCTTTTATTTTTACTTTTGTAGGTTCTGAGACCGCCACAAAGTGGTTTTCACCCTCAGAACTCCTTTTCTTTTTATTCTTATTCTTATTTTTCTGATAAGATACTTGATGTCTAACTCCGTTATGCTAACGCTTGGTTTACTGACGGAAATTTTCATAGGCTCAACTGCATTGAGGTAGCAAGAAAGGGCATAGTCATTTGGGAAGGTATAAATACCATGGCTCGGATTTGTGGAGGTTTGATCAAGAAGTTCAGGATTTTGGATAGTTAAAGTGGTGAAAGATTGGGAAAGAGTGTTTACGGATATGGATCTATCATCATTGGTCCTAACCCGATGCTCGAGTTCAAAGGTGATATTACAACTTAAGACATTCAATTCGTGAATAGGCTCAATGTCATTGTGATAGTCCACTTCAACCATTGGTGGATTAGACTCAATAAGTTCATCATTTCACTCTAGACTTACATTGGGTTTAGGTGCATATTGGTGAATAACATCAACATGTTTCTCTGTAATAAGCTGATCTTCTTTTGGAATGGCTCCCCATTCATAGTCATTAGATTCTTCATCTATGCCTCTAGGAAATCTAAGAACATGAGTAAAGTCAGGATGAATACCCCAAGAAGGGTTACCCTCAGATTCTAATTTGAATTCATACTCATGGGAATCTGTCTCAAAATAACTACCACCTTCCTCTTTGTTTGTTTGATTGTCTTTGAGATTAGCTGGTTCTTTTGTTGCAACTACCTCTTGGTTTATAGTAGGTTCTTGTGTTTCTACTACATTAATTCTTTTTATTGGATCATCTTCAACATCAAGGAGGTCTTTGATTTCTTTAAGAAAATGCTCATAAGGAATGAGCTCATCAGTGGTGCCAGAATCATCACTATCAGATTGTGCAGTTATTTCTTTCTTTAGTTGATTTCCTACGGAAGGCTCAATTTGTTCTAGAACATGTGGGGAGTTCTTGCTAAGATAGAAAGGCTTCTTCGTGTATCCTAGACTTGTTGTATTCTTGTTGGCTTGACCATGATGTTCAAGAGGTGATAGAAGACCTTTACCCTATAGTCCTAGAGGTCCTTTTCCTTTATATCCCATCTTAGCTATCAATTTATCCCCTGGGCCATATGACTTAGAAGGAACCTTCGATACTTTAGAGTCACTAGGTGGGACAACTTGGGATTTAGGTTCATCTTTGTAAAGACATGCAAGCACAGCTTCATCTTCTTCAAATTCTTGCTTAGGTAATTTCTCTGCAACAAATTTTCCTTTATATGTCTCAAGAGGTTCCTTAGAATCTGGTTTGAACTATTTTTGAGTTTTCCCATAAGACTTAGGTGAGATAGGGAGAGATGTCAAAGACAAGACTAGCTCTATAGTATATTCTCCCATACCATTTTCTTTGATATTGACCTCTTTTGCAATGTCTTCCATCTTAGAGGTGGATGCTACGTCTATTTTCTTAGTGGAAGATTCTTTGTTATTAGGAACAAGTTTATCCGCATTTGCCTTCAATGCATTGCAAGTTGTTGACATGTCAGCTGGAATGGTTACCTCTACTTCATCACAAGGAAATTTCAAGCACTGATGGTATGTAGAAGGAATAGCTCTCATCTCATGTATCCAGGGTCTCCCTAGAAGGATTTTGTAAGCCAAAGGTATATCAAGAACTTGACATATAGTATCTCTGATGACAGGACCTATTTTGATAGGCAAGACAATTGTTCCCTTGGATGATCTTTCCTCTTCATCATATGCTTTGATAGTCATTTTCTTTCTAGGATCAATGGCTATTTCTAAAAATCCCAATTGTGTGATCAAGCTGTAAGAACAAATATTCAGACCAGTGCCTCCATCTATCAACACACATTTGACACGATGGTTTTGGATCAAGAATTCAATATGCAAGGGCTGGTTATGCGGATGAATCAAGGAGTTATCATCATCCTTTGAAAAGGAGATATACTGTGGAGACGTAAGATGACCAACCATAGTCTGGAATCTATCTAAATCAAGGTTATCAGGAACATTGGATCTGAGTAGAGGTTTGTCTAGAATGGCTCTATGAACTGGAGATATCCAAAGCAACTCAAACATGGAGATTTTAGCATTAGTATGTTGGAGTTGTTGAATGATACTGTACGAAGTAGGCCTCGTGTCCTTAGGATTTGAAGATTTAGATGTTGCCCTCTATTTAGAAGCGAAAGATAGATTGAAAGGCACCTTAGGGACATTTGATTGATCTGGGATTTGTCCTTGTAGGTGTGCTTGAGCTTGTGATCAAGTAACTACGTTAGCTGATTGATTTTCTCTATCTCTTCTTATAATTGTGATGACATTGCAATGCTCAGATAGGCTTGGTTCAACCATATTGATAACAGTATTATTTCTAGGATAGGCATAATTGACCTTAGCACCCACATTAGGCTGAGAAGATGAATCTCCTTGACTATGCTTTGGAAATGGTTTGGTGAATGCTGTGTGATCATTATTGCTTTTAGGATTATCAATTGTGATTTCTCCATTATCAATCTTATCTTGAATGGTATGCTTCAAGCACAAGCAGTTATTAGTTTTATGACCTTTACCTCAATGGAAATCATAGAATTCATTCTCTCTCCACCATTTCAACTTAGGATTAGGATCAGATTGTCAGATCTCAGGTAAAGAGATGATGTTATTAGGTAGCAGATTTCTCATAGCTGATTCCAAAGATTCTCCAAGAGGAGTGAACTTTCGTTTATTATCAGCAAACCAAGATTTGTATTCTGGCTTCTTTTGAGATGATTCAGACACCTTTTGTTCTGAAGCTTTGATGGCTTGAGTAAAAATGGTTAGATTGAAAGAAGGTGCCTTAAATGGGGTATGAAAATTATCAAAAAATCCATATGTGACGATGCCCTTATTCTTGTTCCAATTTTTGTTCTTATCCTTAGAACTAGATTCATACTTGTCCTTTTGAAGTGCGACATCTCCTTTTTTCACAAGTACTTTTTCAATTTTGATTGCATTATCTACCACCTTGTCAAAAGATGTATGATTTTGCATTTGTAAAGGGTAGTTGATTTCTAGAACAAGATTGTTGATGAAGATTTCCAGCTTCTCAATTTCTGGAATAGGCCTAGCATATAGAGAAAATTTCTTTCTCCATCTTTTGATAAATGTCAGGAATGGTTCTCCTGGATATTGCTTGAGATTGTAGATATCAATCATGATGACTGGATGTTGGATGTTGTAGGAGTATTGTTGATAGAACAATTTGGTCAACTCCTCAAAGGTTTTGATTGTAGGAGGCATCCTAGAGAACCAATGAATGGCCGCTCCTCCCAGAGATCGAGGGAAAAGATGCATTAGATAGGTTGATTCATGCATGAACTCCATAGATTGAGTACATAATTCTCTGACATGGTCTTGAGGATTAGAGTTTCCATCATACTTATCATATTTCAGCATTTCCACTCTTTTAGGGAATGGTGGCATATACAAGTCTTTATCAAATGGAAAAGGACATAGGGTCTCCATGGAGAACTCCTTAGGTTCTTTTTCTTTTTCTATTTTGTTAAGTTTTACTTGCATGGCATGCATTTGTTTCATCATAGCCAAAATACGAGTTTCTTCCTCATGTGTAGTGATATCTTCCACATTAAAATTAGGAGGAAGTTTAGCTCCTTGATGAGATAATTGTAAAAAGTATGTTTCTCTATCTTCTTTCAAGAAATGCTTCATCATTTTTTTGAAGTCATTGTCATTTTGATACCGAGCAATTTCTTCAGGTGTGGGTTCCTGATCTGCACCATGTTGAGATTGAGCTCTTTGAGAGCCATGGTTTGTCCTTGCTTGAGACATGGTAGGAGTTTTAAGACTCCCTAGGATAGATCGAGGAGGAGTTTGTTGATTACCTCTATGAGTTGATGAAGGGGATATGTATCTGGTTTTTAATCAAAAGTTGCCAAGACCGTCACCTTCGTAAAGACTAGAATTATAGAGTTGCTCAAGAGTTGGACCCTTGATAGTGGTTATAGGTAAGGTATGGGATGCTTCTCCAGATTTCTTGTGAGAGGAAGCTCTAGTTTCCACCATTAACCTTGGGTGAAACAAAAGAATATGATGAAGACAACTGAAGAAAGATCTGATTCAAGAAGATCAAATGACACAACCTTGTCAAGGTTTGATTGATTGAAGCTTAGATTAGACATAAATGAAGGAGATTGTGCCCTGGATGTATGGGTAGATGCCCAAAAGATAGCAGACATGAGTTCACAACACTTAGCCATTTTGAAGATGGATTGAAGGTTGATAGTTATGACAAGGTTTTGACACAAGATGAAAAGGACTCAAATCGATTAAATAGAAGGCTAAATCAGATTCAAAAGGCCACTTTAGGAAAATGATTGGATTCTCAGTAGTTGCTTCTTTGTTCCTGACACACTGATTTTCTTGACAGACTCTGGAAATAGGCTGGAAAAGCTGGGTCTCTGACAGTTCTAACAACTTTCTGGCAATTTTTCAAAATTTCTCAAACAACTTTCTGCAGGCTCGTATGACAATGGGTTGGCTATGAAATGACAATTGACAAACTTGTATTATAGTTGCAAAACTCACATGACAGTTGATAGCAGGGTTTTTGACTTTTTGAATTGATTGGCAACAAAAATCGTACGACAATATACCAGATACCATACAACAATCTAGGGGTAATGAAATGACACTTTCCAAAAGTCGTACGACTTTCTGACTTTAGAAGATGATTTTTGACTCCAGAAAGGTGTTTGACATCAGATTTTGCAATTTTTTAGATTTTCAGTTTCAGATTGTTCACAAAATTATCTATCCAGATTTGAAGATTGTATCAGATTGAGTCATTCTTAGTAACCAGATAGATAAATAGGCACACAAAATAGTAAGCAAGTGATTTCAAGCACGTTTGAAAACAATGAACAGGGGACAAAGAAACCCTGTGCATGAACAACCAAGTGACTGAATGTGCTAACCCCTAGGAGTGCTAATAGTGTATGTTCCAAAAAGTTTTGCGATAACGTACATATTCCTAGAAAATGAAAATTTGGCCTCACTAGGGTTTTTAGTAATGGTCTGACTTTGCAAATTTTGTGATCTCAAGAGGGAAAACTCTGACAATTCAGGTGCATCGAGGTTTTGACATAGTTTGAGAAATTAATCAATCAAGAGCTACTAGGGAGATCTGACAGTCCAACAAGAGACCACACTTGTGAAGATTTCCTCCACAAGGACATTTATATAGCGGCTACTGCTACCACGATGAAAATGGCTATTACTACTTGAGGTTCCATCAACGTGGGTGACCCAGTTAAGGGAATGTCCACCATGGTTAACCCTCTCTAAAGGTGACTCATAAAAGATACCACATGGAGACTGGTTCTAGATTCAAGGATTTGAGTTTCTAATACTACCCAAAAAGGGAGTAGAGCATAGTCCTCTAGCCTTTTCACTTTTAACCCAAAAAAAGAAGACATATTAATCTGACACGCTAAGACCAAGATTATCTCACAAAGATCTATGATGTCAACCACTTATGATCTATCAACCTCTCCGGAGAGAGAATGTATCAATCAGAAGCTGAAGATGCACAAATCTAGTTGAATGTGAGACATTCTCAATAACCTCCCTACCTACAAGGGTTCCTTCATTGAGAAGAGTTTCGCTAGAAACCCACTCCCTCAAGAACCACAAATAGTGTTCATAGGGCCTATTTACTATGTGTAACAAAGATGCTGAAAAGAAAATCTATGTTCATTTTTATAGCCCAAAATGAAATCTATGATATGAAAGCAATAAAGGTCACACAAGCTTGACATGCAAGAGTTCTTTTTAATCCAAATTGAAATGTTATCAGCAGAGAAGATTACCTGAATTCCTCACAATGTGCTTAGTAGATTCTTACCTATTTTTAGCAACTCTCACGCTTTTTCCCAATTAAAATCAACATAAATCAATCAGAAACAACAAATTTCAATTGTTAATGTTAGTTGTCAGTCCAAATCAGGGAAACAAATTTGGAAAACTACCTGAAAAGGTGAAATGACAATTGAAACCTTGCACTAAAACTCGTACGACAGTGGGTCACCTACCAGATGACAATCCAAAAAATTGTACGATAATGGGTATCATATCATACGACAAAAGAGCTTCCAAATGACACTGTGCTTTTGATGGTACGATCCTCAATCAGATCAACTATCATACAATAGTTGGTACCTCCTAATACGAGTTTCTGACAAAACTCATATGAAAATTGTATGGACAAAAATTAAAAATTGCAACTTGGAACAGAAAATGATAAGAAAATGATAGAAATTGAATGGAAACCCATTTCAGGGCCCCACGATGGGTGCTAGAAATGTGTGTGTGAATTTTGCACCTAGCTGTAGATACAATAGAGGTTAGCAGAAATCAAATCATGCAGTGAAATGGAAACTAATCTAACTAGGTGATTTACTGCCTTTTAGTAGATGCGAGTATGTATTCTAAGATTGGACTGAGATCAATGACCTTGACGACACCTAAATGAAGGATTTGAATGTAGAATCTAGATATGAGATGAATGCAAATTAATCTATATTTTTAGATTTTCTATGCAATAAGATGAAACAAATTGATATAAATCTGCTCTATATGAAAAACTGATATGACATGCAATTAATCTAACAATGATATGCTAAATGATATGAATGCTTAAAATAATGAAAATCTCACAACAACTTTGATTCACAAAGATTGATTCTTCGATCACCAATTCACCAGTGTGAGGATGCAATTCGTGGATGGATCTAAAATGAAGAGTTGAGGCCTTAATTTATAGAAATCTAGGACTTTGGAGGTGCATAGAAAAAGCCATAAATCACTCTTGATAAACTCAGGTTGATTTTTGAGTTATCAAGAAATTAGAGATAGATTAACTCACAAAAATCATGCAAATCAACTTTTTGATTTAAATCAGAAGTTGAGATCAGCTTTCAACTCAAAAGAGAGTTGAGTTTATTTTTAAAACAACTTGAATTGATTTTTTGATTTAAAGTTTAACTATTTTTTTGATGTGCATAATTAATTATGAATTAATTTAATAAATAAAGTGATTTACCCTCAACTTAACTGATTTTTAAAAATAAAACAATTGATTTATGGGTTAATCAATTATTAAATCAAACTTTTATTCAAAAACTATATTGTTAAATTTGACAATTGACATTAATTAATTAAATAAGAATTTAATCAATTAGTCATAGGATATTTGATTTATTGTCAAAATGAAATAATACAATTTAGGAATAAATATAATTAAATCTAATTAAATAATTAAGTGGCAGTATTAAATTTAATTAATTAAATATTAAAAAATATTCAATTAATCAAACTCTAGGATAAATAGGATTTATTGCCAAATAATCATTAAATTAAAGATAATTAGGATAAATAGGAATAAGGAATATTCCTCGACACAGAATTTAGGATAATCAATTAAAATTCGATAATGTGCCGATGTGCCTTAGGTTTAAGACTTTGATGTCGATTTCGTTCGAATTGTCGATGTAGGAGGTTAATGAACTTATAGCCCATTTTTTGGGTATTACAATACTAACCCTCAGAGTATTCACCTTGGGTTATAATTGTTTGGATACTAGTTGATGATGTATGCAAGATTGCACAACTTGATTGGTATTAGAAACGAAGATTGGAATTCTCTATTGCATTCCGTATTATGGTGGCAAACATTAATTGCATAAAGTTGTTTTAAAAGTCACCGAAGATCCATTATCCACACATTTCCATTCAAGATCGAGCCTTTGGAGAGCATAGGAGATCAAAGCAGTTAGTGTTGGAAGATTACAATTGATTTCATCAGCGGAAGAAAGTTAAGTTTGTTGCAGAACCCTTATTCAGTCACGACGGTTCTGAAACCCTTTGGAAACCTATTTGAGTGATTGATCAAGTAAGTAATGGCCACTCTAGTTGTGTTTGATGTTACTGAAAGGAAGAGATACACTTTCAAGAAGCACCCCTTTAAGTTAGTCCTAGATGATTTGGAAGGGGCATTCTCTAGAACTTCTATGGGAGTTATGCACGTAGAAGATATACATGCATACATATAATGCAAGAAGGAACCTGTAGGATTGTATAGGATTAGGTCGCACTTAGAGTCAATGATGAAACCAGACATGACATTCATGGATGAATTCACACACCTTGCAAATCACCCGATTATTGAATATGCGATGACATATGAATTCTATGAGTCTGAATGGATCAAAATCCTACTGAGGATAATACATGATGATCTATTTTGGATAGGAGAAGTTCCAGTTCGCATCACTTTAGATCTCATTTATGAGATGATAGGACTATCCAAGATAGGCGCCATCCTTCCTACTGGTAAGGATGTTAGGAAACTAGTTGAGCAAGCCTGTAACTCCCGTAGTGTTAAGTGCGGCATGACCATTGAGCCAATTGAGGAGAAAGACATAAAGATAATGGCTATGATTCTAGGTTATCATTTCTAGCATGCAAACAAAGTAAATAGTGTGTCCGTGGCAACAATTCTGGAAGCTATTAGAATTGTAAGGGAAAATGGAGAGTTCAACTTGTGTGAGATCTTGCGTGCATAGTTGATGGATAACATAAGGGCTATTAAGCATGACAAGAGAAAGATATTCAAGTTTGGGTCATTGATCATCTATATGTACTTCCATATTGTTGGTAAAGTATCAGATCTTTATCTTGACAAGAGTCTACCCACAATGCCACAAATTTCATTGAAGGCATCATCTGAGAGCACCTTGAAAGATTTCATGGACTTAGAAATAAAAACATTTAGAATCAGAATGCAAAGAAGGTATAGGATACCTGAGAGTATAGTTAAAAAGTATAAGGACAACATTTGTTTTATGGTGGAGACATAGATCACATGCATGGAAGTAGTGGAACCTAGAACTAAGTGGATCCATCCACTTGGTTATGAAGTGGAGGAACATATTTTGGAAGCTTATGCAAAAGTCCTCTTGTCAGCGCCTAAGGATCCCAATGAACCAAGATGGGGTACTTATGAGGAAAAGACAAGACAAGTAGATTCAGTCTTGTACAGTGCTGCGACCAAGAGAAAACCATCAAAAATCACATCAGACATACTGAAAATTCATGGTGTCACACAAGAAGACCTAGATAAGGCAAGGGAAGCCAAGATTGCAATGCAACTTGAGAGCGCACCCTCTTCTAAAGTGAAAATAGAGAAGACTAATGATCCCAAGGAGAAGAAGAAAAAGATAGAAGAAAACACTCCTGCGCCCACACCTCTATTGATATGGAGTCCACTCCACCTCCTAATCCTAGCAAGATGCCTAAGAGGAAGAAGCAGACTGGTGCAAGCCACCCATCCTCTAGAACAACAAGAAGCAAAGGCAGAAACACTCAAGCACCTCCCGAGGTAGGATTCATACTGAATTTAGAAGTGTTGAGAACCAGGATAGTAGATGAAGGAAGAATTGATCAAATTGCTAATTTCTATGATGAATATCATGAGATAGATAAATCAGAGATCCATAGTATGATCATAAAGCACATGATTAAGTTCAAGAAGATAGTTCTCGAACTTAAAAAAAAAATTCCAGATAATGTTTGGAACATTCTGGATTCTTTGAAGAGACAAGCCATAGAAGAATATTTTAGAATAAGGGAAAAGACTTTAGATGACAACCTCCCTATTTGTTCATTTGAAGAAAATTCATTGTTGCTAGATTTGGTGAAGCCTCACCTAAGAACCAAATTGAAAACTCTGCAGATTATGAATAAGGACTATGAGTTGGTTGCTAAGGAGATAGAAAAGGCATTTGAGAGAGTGTTCTTAGAAAGACACATGTATCCTCCTATTGTGCCTGCAACCCAAGTTCCCTGTAAGCAAGCGAAGGAGTCAGAGACCCCTGATGCACCAATGATAGGTCCACAGGATTCTACGCCCACAGTGACAACACCTATTGAAGAAATGGAGTCTACGCCCATGCCTGAAACAAAAGATGACACTATCATAATTGATAATGTTGAAATATCAATGGCGGCTACAGATAAGGACTTAGATAAGTTTGAGGAAGTATTTGTAAGCACTGAGGAAGTAGAGATTCTATGCGCTGATGAATCTCCTAAGAAGCAAGAAGAAGTGTAGATCGAAGATTTAATTGGATATGAAGAAGAAAAGGAAGATGAACCTGTAGATGAGCCCTCTGTTGAAATACTAGTAAAGGTAAAGAGTGAAGTTATGGACAACACACTCCTTACCCCTAAGACCTCAATGTCATTGTTGTCAAGTTTGATCCCTGATACAACAAGTTTAGACTCATGGGGAGAAGAAGATCTGATGAAAATAAGTGTGTTAGCAATGGAGAAAGAAAAGGAGAAACAAGTAATGATGAATCTATTATTTGTTGAATCAGCAAGCATATTGAACATGCTACTACCTTAGGACAAGAAATTAATAAAAGTTCATTTAGTGGATGATGTAAGAAACATCCTATCAAGTTTTAAAGAAAATTTCTCAAGTCTTGAGGAATCAACATCTAAAGTTGTAGAAGAGAAATATCTTAAGAAGAGGCTGAATGAATTGATAGGTAATTTTACACTTGACCTCAATTCTCGTAAGGTTAGTCAAGCTATGTTAAAGGAGATAGTAGAAAAAGGAAGAGAAATAATTGTTGATTGTATGAACAACTTGACAAACTCACTTCAGACCTTACCAAGAAGATTCAGGAAGATGAATCCATGATGATAGCTATGAGAAAATTAGTAGAAGACCCCTCCCAAGATATCAACATGTGCAATAATGTATATCAAGGTCAAATAGACAAGATTGAAAAGACAGAGAAAGAGATAGCTAAGATAAGGGCTAGGCAAGCACAGTTAAGACATGCACTTGCACCCTCATTGGATGTACTCAATCAGAATATCAAGGAGATAGATGCCACTATTGTGACATATGATCCAGGTCCATGTACATAATTGCAAAAGATGGAGAAGCTAACCTATGCACTATGCGCCCATCTACAGATAGTAGATGCACTCAAGGCATTTTGGCACTAATACATTTGGGGTGAAATTGCGACGGCCATTTGCGACGGCAGGCAAATGTCATGCGGTTTTGCCCTTTTTTTTTCAAATATAGCCCGACACCGTCGCAATTTGCGACGACAATACATTTGTCACTGTCGCAATTGTGACATTGTCGGGATATAAGCGCAAATTAAAAAGGAACGTTGTCATGTGTGTTTTCAACAGCGCCGTAACCCTCCGCGAAATCACATCAGGATATAAGGGCAAAAAAAATAAGAACGTTGTCATTTGTGTTTTCAACAGCGCCATAACCCTCCACGAAATCACATCGGGATATAAGGGCAAAAAAAAAAGAACATTGTCATTTGTGTTTTCAACAGCGCCGTAACCCTCCGCGAAATCATAGCTACAATTTCTGAGTACGTTGGGTTTATTTTTCTTTTGTCATTATTATGTAATCTGGTATTCAACTGTTAGAGAGCTAAAATACCCAGAAATGAGGACATATCTATGTTGAATTTATTGTTAGCGGCTTTGGTTATTTAGAAGTTTAATTTTATTTGTTCATCTTTCAAGCACAAATGTTTTGTGGACCGTAACGTCTTCATTGTTTTGGGTATGCAGTGAAACAGCCCTAACTTGCAATTGCGATGTTGTCGGGATATAAGGGCAAAAAAAAAAAGGAATGTTGTCATTTGTGTTTTCAACAGCACCGTAACCCTCCGCGAAATCACATCGGGATATAAGGGCAAAAAAAATAAGAACGTTGTCATTTTTGTTTTCAACAGCGCCAAGAGAGATTCCCTCCGCGAAATCACAGCTACAATTTCTGAGTACGTTGGGTTTATTTTTCTTTTGTCATTATTATGTAATCTGGTATTCAGCTGTTAGAGAGCTAAAATACCCAGAAATGAGGACATATCTGTGTTGAATTTATTGTTAGCGGCTTTGGTTATTTAGAAGCTTAATTTTATTTGTTCATCTTTCAAGCACAAACGTTTTGTGGACTGTAATGTCTTCATTGTTTCGGGTATGCAATGAAACAGCCCTAACTTGTGACTACCTTCACGGTACTTGTGTACATTATCATGTTGTCTTTACAGTGACTGTCCTCATTCAAGTGGCAATTACACAAGGGACAGTCACTGTGAGATGTCCTCATTTGTGACAAGGACAATCACACTTACGACATCTCATAGTGATATTCCTTTGTGTAATTTCCACTTGAATGTATTGCTATTGAACCACATTAATGCTTTTCTTCTTCAAAAAATGAGGATAGTCACTGTAAAGACAACATGATAATGTACACAATTACCAAAAAATGATCTTGTTAATTGATGTAACACTTTGTCTTGCTCACTCCCTATCCTTCACTAGGGTCTCTTTAGGCCAATGTTTTGACTTGATAGGGTACTTAACTATCCCTACACTCTTTAGGTATCTCTACCCAAGATCCCACTCCTTCAACTAGTGCACACCAACAAGAAATACAATGAACTTTGCTCAATACCAATCTAGCTACTAGGACACTCCTAGTCTTGTCTTCACAAATTGAAACACATTCAACTAGAACTTTACTCCATGGAGAGGCTGGCCACTAGGACCTCTATTGGTTTCAATATTACTCCTTCACCTATACTTTTCATCAGTACTTCAATCCGGTTCATCAAACCATGCCAATTGCACCCAAAAATAGGCTGCTAGCAATTAGGCCTTTGTCAAGCCTTTTTGTTTATATTAAGCCACCTAAAGGGCTTAGGATTCAGATGCCCTTTATTGAGAACTCCAAGATATCTAAGGTCTTCTCCTCCTAGATTTTTTGTACACCAACTGCTACAGCCATGCCTAAAAACAAGTATTTTGACACAACTTGGATAGTCTGACTAAGAGTTTGTTTTCTTAGCAGCCAAAGAAACTCACCCAATCTTCTAATTTGACTTGGGGCTTCTTTAGATGTGTGTCTACCTCTCCATGAGATTTTAGTTGAAGCAACCAATGCATTCAACTTGTTGTAATCTTCTTGTAATGATTTGTCATCCCTAACTGTGCTCAACTGACTCACCTAGGACATCATTGCAAACATAGAAAATGAGCTTCCCAAGGCCCCTCCTTCCAAACATATAGTACATGGAGTCTCCTCACCCATTCCAAGAGCCCGTACAAAATTGACAATGGAATGATGAGCTAAGACTCCATTTGTTCAACCTGCCTGGTTCAAACAAATGATAGGGTACTTAACAAAAGAATTAACAAACTAGTTGGAATGCTTCAAAACTCAAAAAAAACACAACACAGAATAAAAAAACAACTTGTACTAACTTTTCCAATAGACACTGCGAGCTATCTAATCCATTAATCAACTGAAAACAAAGAAACAAAAAAACTCAAGAATTCACTAAAACCGTGTTACTCTACAAATCTTCTTAATTCCAAATGTTTTTCCCCCCAACCTTTTGCACAGATCGATGGAGGCCTCTTATAGTTGATCTGATGCCTAATTCAATGGTTTCATATAGTTACATAACCATCTTACTCGAAAATGCTCCCTTGCACAAATGTTGTCAATGTTGTGAATGACAACATTGACAACTTGTTACAACCTTTGGGATTTTGGTTCAAAAATTATTGTTCAAACACCATAAGACCCTAACCATGACTTAGTTAGGCTATTTAGACCTCACATAGGCCACTTCTACACTTCTTTGCCCAATTTGACCCCTAAATGCTTCATTCCCACTTTTGCCACAATATTGGTAACTTGGGTACAAATTGGCACTTGCCTTCACAAAGGTCACACATGAGGACATCTCACAGTGATCGATTGTCCCTTGTGTAATTGCCACTTGAATGTATTTCTATTGAACCACATTAATGCTTTTCTTCTTCAACAAATGAGGATAGTCACTCTAAAGACAACATGATAATGTACACTCACTGTAAGGACAGTCACAAATGAGGACATCTCACAGTGACTGTCCCTTGTGTAATTGCCGCTTGAATGTATTGCTATTGAACCACATTAATGCTTTTCTTCTTCAACAAATGAGGACAGTCACTCTAAAGACAACATGATAATGTACACTCACTGTAAGGATAGTCACAAATGAGGACATCTCACAGTGACTGTCCCTTGTGTAATTGCTGCTTGAATTACACAAGGGACAATCATTGTGAGATGTCCTCATTTGTGACAAGGACAGTCACACATGAGGACATCTCACAGTGATTGTACCTTGTGTAATTGCCACTTGAATGTATTGCTATTGAACCACATTAATGCTTTTCTTCTTCAACAAATGAGGACAGTCACTCTAAAGACAACATGATAATGTACACTCACTGTAAGGATAGTCACAAATGAGGACATCTCACAGTGACTGTCCCTTGTGTAATTTCCGCTTGAATTACATAAGGGACAGTCATTGTGAGATGTCCTCATTTGTGACAAGGATAGTCACACATGAGGACATCTCACAGTGATTGTCCCTTGTGTAATTGTCACTTGAATGAATTGCTATTGAACCACATTAATGCTTTTCTTCTTCAACAAATGAGGATAGTCACTCTAAAGACAACATGATAATGTACACTCACTGTAAGGACAGTCACAAATGAGAACATCTCATAGTGACTGTCCCTTGTGTAATTGCCGCTTGAATTACACAAGGGACAGTCATTGTGAGATGTCCTCATTTGTGACAAGGACAGTCACACATGAGGACATCTCACAGTGATTGTCTGTAATGTCCCCTTTTTGGCTAACTTGGAAAACAGGAACAATTACTCCACTTCTCAGACTTACTCTATCAGATACTTACAATTAAACTAAGTAATGGAGGTTACTTAAGATATCAACCGCTATTTCAGATTCAATCACAATATGTGTTTAAGATGATATTGATACCAATATGTTTAATAGCATTGTCGGATATAATGATATGAAATATGCTATGAATATGATGTTTCCTATCACTTATAGTGATAGTATAATGATGGTATGTCTGATATAAACAATATCGATATACAATCAATAAGTATTGCTTACAGCAATGTATTTGCTGTGTCTGATATGATGATGTAATTATGCAAATGTGTAATATCGCTATGAGTGATATGTTGCTATTTCAGATTCTGAATTATATGCTTGCAACTTCAAATATTGATGCTGTTTCTGACTATCCTTTCTATCTATGCAATCATGGTGTTGTCTCTGATCTACAATGATAAACTTGAAACCAAACTACCAAAGGCAGATGCTCTATTGAGTATATCCAAATATGGATAAGTAAATAAAGTTCTAATGATGCCTTGAGTGATTGACGAGATTGCATTCTTATATTGTCTTTAACAAATGAAGAGATGCTATGAATGAGACGTGTCTTGTTTCTTCCTCCATGTCCCTTTGTTAATCACACCTTTCCATAATCCGACAGTTCACATAATATTATTTCATTATTTTCTGATCATAGATAACTCCCAGATTGACTCAATATCAAATCTTTTTATGAAGGTAATCTTCCCTAATTGGTAGTGCAACCAGTAGTTAACATCCATTGTGTTTGTATTAGTTTGGTCTAACTATCATTAGTATTTAGTCAATCGATATTAACTCTTGCCTTATCCCATATTGTTATGATGATATCCAATCTTTCTACTCTGATATAAGTCGATATCATTTTTTGATAATTGTCCATTTATTGGTTGATTGCTGGTAATGGAGTTTGATCTTCAAATTGACTTCCATTCTTGTTAATACTTAAGGATACATTGTACTTATTATCCATGACTGATGCCTCATTCATCAATAGCTTGTGATATAATCACTGATGCTTTTGTGTTTCTACAAGATGTGGTTTATCTCAGACAATCGATAATCTTTCAATCCTTTAGTCGATATCCTCCTATGTGGTGTCTATTGATATAGATAGTAGAATTCAATCTAGTTTATGTTATTGTCATGATAACATAGGAAGTGATGGTGCATATTTTCTAGCGGGTCTTCATGTTTGATATTGCTTTATCGGATATGTCATTGTCTAAACTTGTGCAATTAATGATTATTTATAATATATGAATGGTTATCCTTCTTGCTTATCAATACATCTTCTGAAACACATAGCGACCTATCCCTTATTCATATCATGTTGATCTTGACTTCATAGTATTTGGTTCATTAATCATCCTCTCATGGTATCGATGTGTAATGACTAGTGATTGTTGTATCACTTCTTCATTCCTCATCGTGATAGATAATGTAGATGTATATCGATTACAGATATTCGATATTGCTTTAAACGTTATTATTATTATTATTATTATTAATGTTATTTTTATTATTAAATATTATAATTAATGATGTTAGTAATATTAATAATATTATAATAAATATTATTATAGTGATAACATATTGTTTTATATTGAGAGGTTTATTAATATTATTTATATATTAAAATTATTATATCAATAATTGATTTAATATTATTACTTAATATATTATTATAATATAATATATATAATTTATTAATAATTATTTATTATTAATTTATATTATAATTATAATCATAATTATATTATTTATTAATATTTTAATATTATTTAATTAACATATTACTTATTATGCTAACTATATATTATTATTATCTTTTGATAATAATTATATATTATTGTTATATACCGTTAATAATAGATTATTATATATCATCTAATCATTTTATTATTATACTAAGTTCAATATGTCACGGCTCATGACATTGTCCCTTGTGTAATTGCCACTTGAATGTATTGCTATTGAACCACATTAATGCTTTTCTTCTTCAACAAATGAGGACAGTCACTCTAAAGACAACATGATAATGTACACTCATTGTAAGGACAGTCACAAATGAGGACATCTCACAGTGACTGTCCCTTGTGTAATTGCCACTTGAATTACACAAGGGACAGTCATTGTGAGATGTCCTCATTTGTGACAAGGACAGTCACACATGAGGACATCTCACAGTGATTGTCCCTTGTGTAATTGCCACTTGAATGTATTGCTATTGAACCACATTAATGCTTTTCTTCTTCAACAAATGAGGATAGTCACTCTAAAGACACCATGATAATGTACACTCACTGTAAGGACAGTCACAAATGAGGACATCTCATAGTGACTGTCCCTTGTGTAATTGCCACTTGAATGTATTGCTATTCAGCCACATTAATGCTTTTCTTCTTCAACAAATGAGGATAGTCACTCTAAGGACAACATGATAATGTACACTCACTGTAAGTGTACATTATCATGTTGTATTACAAATGGACCTTATGTTGGTCGGGATATAAGTGCAAAAAAAAAAAGGAACGTTGTCATTTGTGTTTTCAACAGTGCCGAGAGAGATTCCCTCCGCGAAATCAAGCGGGTTATCATTTGTGTTTTGAACAAAGTGGGTTGTCATTTGTGTTTTGAACAGCACCGAGAGAGATTCCCTCCGCGAAATCAAGCGGGTTGTCATTTGTGTTTTCAACAGCACCGAGAGAGATTCCCTCCGCAAAATCACAGCTACAATTTCTGAGTACGTTGGGTTTATTTTTCTTTTGTCATTATTATTTAATCTGGTATTCAGCTGTTAGAGAGCTAAAATACCCAGAAATGAGGACATATCTGTGTTGAATTTATTGTTAGCGGCTTTGGTTATTTAGAATGCTTCCCCACAATACTTAATTACACAAGGGACAGTCACTGTGAGATGTCCTCATTTGTGACAAGGACAGTCACACATGAGGACATCTCACAGTGACTGTCCCTTGTGTAATTGCCACTTGAATGTATTGCTATTCAACCACATTTATGGGCCCGTTTGGACCACGACACACAGTAGCATCTATAGAGAAGAATATCCCAAGTGTAACAAGTTGTAAGAATATACCAACAGTTCTAAGAAGTTCCCTAGCACGTAGTAGCATCTATAGAGAAGAATATACAACATGAGGGCAGCCACTGTAAAGACAACATGATAATGTACACTCATTGTATGTGTACATTATCATGTTGTCTTTACAGTGACTAACCTCATTCAAGTGGCAATTACACAAGGGACAGTCACTGTGAGATGTCCTCATTTGTGACAAGGACAGTCACACATGAGGATATCTCACAGTGACTATCCCTTGTGTAAGCCACTTGAATGTATTGCTATTCAACCACATTTATGGGCCCGTTTGGACCACGGCACACAGTAGCATCTACAGAGAAGAATATCCCAGGTGTAACAAGTTGTAAGAATATACCAACAGTTCTAAGAAGTTCCCTAGCACATAGTAGCATCTTCTAATTGTCTATACCACTTCACAAGGTATTGTTTGCACACATTGTTTTTGGTTCTTTTGACGACCCTTGTTTTGAAATTGCTATTAGGCCTTGTAGCTTATATGTTTTTATTGCTGGAGAGCTTCTAAAGCTAAGCAAGAAGACCATTGCATGAGTTATAGCTGCGCGCTCAGGTTTGAAAATTGTATATTTTTTAATCTAATGTATATTTTAACTAGACTTTTAGCTTATTTTTGCTGTATATTTTAATCTAAAGGGAATCATGGATGTGAACTTGAAAGAATTTTGTACTTAGTTCTTATGGAGAGAATAGTAGTAGTTTACGGTCTAATATCAAATAGAGTTTTCCAATTACAGAAAGTTAATGAATTCTAATAGCTTATATGTTTTGATTGCTGGAGAGCTTCTAGAGCTAAGCAAGAAGACCATTGCACGAGTTATAGCCGCGCGCTCAGGTTTGAAAATTGTATATATTTTAATCTAATGTATATTTTAATCCTTTTGCCATGTCATGTAATATGTCTTGCCTTGTAGCTTATATGTTTTGAAATTGCTGTTAGGCCTTGTAGCTTATATGTTTTGATTGCTAGAGAGCTTCTAGAGCTAAGCAAGAAGACCATTGCACTAGTCGTAGCCGCGCGCTCAGGCATGAAAATTGTATATTTTTTAATCTAATGTATATTTTAACTAGAATTTTAAAATATTAAAGGATTTAACTAGGTCTAAGAAGATTTGTGTACTTTTGACAATTTTGCTTAGTCACTGAAAGTTGTAGACCGAAGTTTTCATAGCCCAAATTTTGCTTCCTGCGAAGAACGATCATGTCAGATAATATAAGTGAAGAACAAAATAGGGAGACAATCGCTAGATTGTGGTCTAACTTGAAAAGAAAAGGTGATGGAAAATGTTATTGTCCCTGCAAAATTTGTAAGGGCTTAAACCGTAGAAGATTGCTAATCAAAACAGTTAAGAGACATTGTAGGGAGAATGGTCACATTGAAGGGGGGCATGACTATCATCCACTGGTAAGTTGTTCATTATATCATTTTAACAATTTATATACATATGAAATCACTTGATGATGAGTTGAAGATCATGGTTTATTTATGTTAATCAATTTTATATAGGTTGATCTCCCCAGGGAAGTACATGATATGGAGGAACATGGGGGTGCGAATATCCAAGGTGAAGATAATGATCCCATGGAAGATGACGATCATGCGCTAGAAAACACAATTGAAGATGATGGTATAAATACATTGATCCATGATACATTTAGTCCAAGTGGATCTGATCATGATGATGATGATAGCCTTGATGTACCTCTACTTGAGAAGGCATACGAGCCCCTATACAAAGACTCCCAAACAACTCTTCTCTCTGCTCTATTGTTGTTGTTGAACTTGAAGGTTATGAATGGTTTATCCAACATAACAATGTCACGTATGTTAAGGTATGTCATATATGTCTTTATAGTTAACAAAGGGTGAATAATGTACCACTAATATTGTTTATATTAATAACTTATATTTTTTGCTATAGATTGATAGGTGAGTTTTTGTTACCACCATCAAATATTCTACCTCACTCATATCGAGAATTATCTGCTATTATGAAAGATATTGGAATGGAGTATCAAGCAATACATGCTTGTCCCAATGATCATATTATATATTATAAAGAACATGAATTTGCAACACAATGCCCTGTATGTCATACGAGTAGATATCGAACAGATCGAATAACAAAAAAGGTGCCTCACAAGGTTCTTCGTTACATCCCCATTATTCCACAGATGCGACAATTATTCAGGTGTACTAGCTTGGCACAATTTATGGATTACCATGCACGCAATAGAACTCGAGATGACATTATTCGAATCCCTGCGGATGGTTCGACATTTATGCACATAGAGGAAAAGTGGCAACACTTCAAAGAAGAACCTCGTAATCTCAGGCTTTCATTGGCAGCGGATGGTGTCAATCCATTTGGAGAGATGAGATCTGTTTGCTCGGTGTGGCCTGTTTTTGTTATCAACAATAACATTCCTCCGTGGATGTCAATAAAGAGGGAGCACATTATGTTGGCAATGATTGTTCCAGGTATTTTATCATTTGATAGTTATTAATTTACATGTACTTACAAATCTTACAGTAAAATGGTCACAATAATTATGTAATGTTACTGTTCATTCAAGTAGGTAAATATCAAGTTAAAGATATGAATGTATATATTGAGCCTCTTATTGACGAGTTGGTGGAGTTATGGAACGGTGTCACTATGTATGACGTGTCTAGACCAATAGGACAAAGACAATTTCAATTCCATGCAATACTTGTATGGACAATACATGATGCCCCAGGGCTAACACATTTTTGTGGTATGTTATAGTGAATTCAAGTTGTGCATGATAATTCTAATTATAAAAATCAACATATTTAATAATCCAATTATATCATTATCTTGTAGGTCTTCAAACAAAGGGAAAATTTGCATGTCCAGTTTGTGGTCCAAAGATGAAATCTCGTCATTCAAAAAGTTTAGGAAAGCATGTGTTTGATGAGTACAGACACTTCCTCCACAGGAATCATAAGTATCAAAGTATGGAAAAACATCTTTTCATTGGGAAAGAAGAGACTACATCAAAGCCACGAAGAATGACACCTCGCCTATGGAAGTTGGAATATAATAGAATTAATCGTCGAGGTAATGTCGTTCCACTTAATGGTTTATGTTTGTAATTTATATATTTCTATTATGATTTTTGTTTACTAATTATGTAATTGATGATCGTGAAGGTCGTCAAGGCACTACTGACAACCTTCCAAAGGGACTAAAAAGCTATCCCAGACAATTTAGTAGGTTGCCCTACTACGAGGACCTACAAATTGTGCATTTGTTTAATCTTATGCATGTTGGAAAGAATATAACAGAGATATTGTGGAAAATACTGGATGGAAGGCGTGACAAAGAAAAAATTGTCAAAATTTGTAATGACATTCATGAATCCAATCATGCACTAAAGAATTTCATTCACTCAAATAGCAATAGAGATCAGATTAATATAAGTGCCCTTCCTTGGTTATTAACGGAGCAGCAAAGTGATGCCATAAAAGAAGTCATACGAAAAATTTGATTTCCCACAGGATTTGCTGGGAACATAAGCAATCTCATATCAAAGAAAAGTGAATTTGGGCCAGGGCTCAAAATGCATGATTGGCATACTTTCATCAAGGTAAGTTATGTTCTTCTGTATTTACAATATATTCATAAACTACGTGTACTATTCATTATGTTATGTTAGAAAATAATGAAATGATTGGTTTATAATTACCGCAGTACGTGCTACCTCTATCTCTCCCAGAGCACTTCAACAATAACATCAAACAAGTGAGATATGATCTTGGAAAAGACATGAGGTAAGCAGTAATATCTGTTCAATTTGTTATATATATTTATTATATTCGCGATTTGTTTTTCTTTCTATGTAATCTATTGTATATTATTTTGTAAAGTCTCGTATTTATATATTTTTTGTGACTTGAATCTCTTAATGTAGGTGGTTGTCATCTAAAGAAATCCATAAAGAAGATATAAACTATTGGAAGAGAAGAATTCCTCATTTATTGTGTGAAATGCAAAAGTGTCTACCTCCAACTTTTTTCAATGCACAAGAACACTACCTCATACACCAAGTTGAGGAGATTGAATTGTGTGGACCTGCACACACTAGGTCAATGTGGATGGTTGAGAGACACTTGAAATCTTTGAAGGCTTTGGTTCGACAAAGAGCACATCCTGAGGGTTCTATGGTAGAGGGATACATGGTATACCAGACTATGGTGTACATTACTGAATATCTTCCTAAGTTTGCTTCAAATATCCATGTAGATCGCATTTGGGATCTCGACCCTTTTAAAAAATTCAAAGGGGAGTACTTGATGGGGAAAGGTAGATTGAGGAAAGTGACAGGTAATAAATTATAAGATGTTATTGTAATAAATTATTTCTTAATCTTCAAAATAAATCGGTTGTAAGTCGTCTATTTTTTTTTTGTACAGTTGCTCGAGAGTGGGATGCACTACATTTGTATATTGCAAACAATCTTGATTGGATGATGGTATGGATTGAACGATGTCAACATTCTGGTCACACATTAACATGGGAAGGTGTATCTTCATTGGTTAAAGAAGCTCATCGTAATGGAGATTCTAATGTTACGCAAAGGGAAATAGATTTAGCATATGGTTTAAGAGATTTCCAGGTACGTACAAAATTATTAATCACCCATATGTTTATCAACTCATGATATAATAATTTTGACATGTTTCACATATTATTGCAGGTTAAACACCACAAGGGTATGTTCTGTAATGGTCAAAAATTTCGCGTCAAAGTGTTGGATGACACGAAGAAAACTTGTGATTCTGGAATAACTGCAGTCTTTCAAGTGACTAATATTTCATCTAGAAATGACTTAGATCCTCAAGAGTCTAAAAATCAATACTATGGCATTTTGGATGATATACTTGAGTGCAACTTTAGTTCCTTCAAATTAGTACTCTTCGTTGTTAAATGGTACAGGCTACGACTTAATCCAAATGATCCTAATAGAACTGTTATTGAACATGATAATGGATTTACAATGGTTAATACAAGGTCGTTTGAGCTAGTTGGGGATGAGCCCTATGTTCTTCCAAGCCAATGTGAGCAGGTATTTTACTCAGAGGTTTCACATAAACCGGGTTGGTCATTTGTTGTTAGACATGAACCGAGAGGAAGGCCGATAAAGTATAATGCGATGGAAGAAGAAGATACCGAAGAAGTAGAAGATGATGTAGATGATGATCACGATCGACAATTATTGGATGATGTTCCTGAGACAAATTTTCATGAAGAAGAAGAAGAAGATGATGCTGCTACTGATGATGATGATGAAGATGATGTTGATGTTGATGATGATGATGTTGATGATGATGACAACGATGACGACGACGACGATGATGATGACGACAATGACGAGGATGATGATGATGATGATGATGATGATGATGATGAGGATGATGATGATGAAATTTAAAGGTATGCCATCAATCCTTAATGTATTTAATATTCATTTCTTGATAGAAATATATTTGTCTTAAATGGTTACATAGTTTATTCATTATCTATTTAAAAGCTATAAGTGTTATAATGTGTACGTTTTAATGTTTTTAATTTTTATGTGATGCTTATGATGGATGTGATTATGATTATGATGTGATTATGCTCACGATAATTGAATTACATTTGCAGGAAATTGAACCCCTTTCAAGAGCATCCCGCACAGTCTCATGGATCGACAGGTATAAGTCAATACACCTTATAGAAAGTCTATTTAATACACTTATCAATAGTAAGATTGATGTCTTCTAAGATCTCTCCCATTTGCAGGTACCAGCAAATAGGTATTTGTCAGAAGTGTCTTCCTCGAGTGAGGGAAATATAGGAATAGAAGAGGAAAGTGAGACATGCAGTTTATCTAGAATAGGGAGATTAACTAGAGGTCAAAGGACTAGAAGGAAATTCAATAAACACATGAAATTTTTCCTTGCTCAAGGGGGGTCATGTTCTTATGATGATGAGACGAAAGGCGACATCGAGGTGCCCTTGAGGTACCAACATCTACATAAACATTGGGTACCCAAGGAACTTCCTCCAATAAACACTGATTTTTGTGTTAATGAGAGGATATATCGCATAGCACCATCATCATTACATGGTTTGGGCCTATTTTCTATGGATGGCATAAAGGTGTCTTACAACAAAGTTTCTGAATTGATGGAGTATGTTGGACCATGTTACGATTACAAAATTTGGATGCATATTGTTCAATATAAAAAAAGTATGCGTAGGTATGCACTCTCGGAAAATTATATACAACAGCAAGACAATAATCAAAGTAAAAGTGTGGCTATATACATTAATGGAAGGCCAAAAACAACAGGGAATATTGCGGGTTTTATAAATAGTACACGACCTGGGTCAACTATAAAGCAACCCAATTGCATATTTGAGGCGCGCGAGGGAAATCGTGTATTCATCTGTGCGATAAAATCAATACGTGCAGGGGAAGAGCTGCTTATTGATTACAATTTGAACCGCATAGATACAAACGAGGCTACTATCATGGGGGTGGTACATACTATTAAACCAACTTCTAATCAATGACTCCAACATACCATTTAGTTATTAAATTTTTGGCTAACATTTTTATACTTGATCTTTGACACAGGGGCACAATATGGAGCAACCACCCGAAGGTGATGGTGACGATATTCCTAGCTCATCTACACATGAGCAGGTAAAACTCATTGTAATTGTGCAAACTAGATAGAAGCAAAATGTTATTTTTTTTAATGTTATTTTCTTCATTGTTTTGGAGTAATTTTGATAATACTAATACTATTGTTGTCACAGAGGGCCGGTGGTCGGAGAGAGGGAAAGCAACCTGCAGTCCCTCAGGAGTCCCCCCTTGTGGACCCTTTTTTTATTGATTTAGCAGAGACCAATGACCCGATCGGTTCCATTAAAAAGCTGCTAAAGAAAATTGGGAAAGAACTTCTACGTTTGGTATCCATACATCCTCAGACTCAGGAAATAAAAGACAGGGCAGCTGAGTTGTTGCGCACTTCTAAAAACTTTAAAGTAAGTATTAATGAAATTTTTAATTATTACAAGAGTTCAATAATGGTTTTTATGTTATGCTCTTTTATGACATTAATTAAAATATGGATGCATTGTCTTTACAGAGTTATTTGCGTAATTTTGAACCCCATTCCCATGATGAGGCTGGTATTGCAAGTGGTTCAGGTAGATCACATGTTCCATTCCCCACTTGTGTTTTCCATTGAATATATATAGGAATGATCATAATCATTGACAATACATGCTCGAACAATCTTTTTTTTTAATGCTCTAACAATCTTGTCCATGCTAGTCCACGCGTTTTATATTTATGCATGCTCTAACAATTTTATTCTTCAGCTCCTTTCCATGATGATATGACAACGCTGCCTCCATCCAGGATAGCCACAAATGTCTTGCCGACTGCCATGTCAACAACACACAGCCTAAATGCACCAACTGTTGCACCATCTACTGGTACACAAATCCCTCTTCTTCTCTCTTTTCTTATGTGTTTAAGTGTTATGTGTTTACGATGTAGATCCCTTGATTGTGTTTGTGCCATGGGTGCTCTGCACCAATTTATTTCCCTTGAAGTATTATTTCTTGGAGGCATTTGATAATGGTTTTCATTTTTTGCAATAGGAGATGCAACAAGTCCCGATGCAACATCATTTCCTGGATGTTCCCGTGTTCCTAGTACGGGAACGGTGAAGGATTGCGTATTGATCATCAGCGACGATGAAGGCATTCCCTTAAAAGTATCCAAACTTCTAGGTACTTTAAAGTTATTATTATTCTATAGTGATATAATAGTAATTTAGTTTTTGATCACTCTTCATCGACTAATGATCCCATAATTATTTTGTAGGGAATGATATTTTTTGGCGAAAACTTGGTGACGAGTGTTTGCGGATATTCGGGCCCACCATACGTACATGGTGGAACATCATATCCTAACTAAAACCCCAAACCACTATTTTGATTTCATATCATTGCTAGAATAGTTTTCCTTTTCATCAATTTCTTGAACTATATTAAAGGTAGCTTCTCTTCATTTATGAGTCTAACATGTTTTTTTTTACTTAAAAGGTGGAATAACCAAGATAAAAAGTTGAAGGATGATCTTGTACATAGTATGACCCAGCTTTTTAGACCTCGTGCATTCGAGAGAAACAAGCTCCTTGAAAGAGCTGGTTTATGTTTGAAGTATATTAGGGACTAGTACAGGAAATATTTAGAGGTTAACCCAAGGCACGAGCGTCCACCCTGTGTTCTTGAGGCTGAGTGGCAGGGTTTGATTTTGGATGGAAAGTATAAAGCTGACATGAAAAAAGGAATTACGCCAATAGAGAGTAGAGCAAGGTATGTGATACTTTTGAGAATGTAATTATGTACTAATTAACCTCTAAATTTTTCCTATATTGGTCTCTAACATATTTCAAACTTTTCATAGATTGCTTGACACATCAAAGGCAACAAAGGCAAGATTAGAAAAGCACGAGACACACAAGCTCGGCTCTGGTGGTTTTTCCAAACTTCAAGCACGAGTTGTAAGTATTAGTAAATGAAAACTTGTATCAATTTTTTAATATATTGCAAGGAAATTTTTTTTGATCAAACAATGCAAGTAAAATTCACCATACCAAGAAAAAATGTAGGGGTCAGAGTTCAATAGATGCCTCACAGAAGAGGACAAGAGAATTGGCTTCCAACAAGGCTATAGAGCCGTGGCTGAACGGCTACGAGCTGAAATCAGTGTGCAAGGTTCAAATAATGATGCATCTGAGCCACAGGTAAATAAGCTAAATGAAATTTATTTCAAATTGAATACTTTACCAATTAGTCTATTTGATGTTAAGTTCTAATATAAAGTGAGTATATCTGTTTTAAGAAAGCAATGATAACAATGTGTAGGATATTGGAATGCAGCCTGACAATCCTTCTACACAATCTATGCATAATGAAGGTTCGCATGATGTGCATCCTAGTGGTGGAGGTATACATTTGCTATTAAAATTTTTATATGTAATTACAATTGGTGTTTGGATTAATGTAACATTTTGTATAGCAACTGTAGAGGATCGAGGGGTCGGTGCTCATGAGCATGTTGAGGTTGAGTCTAGACAAAATGATGTGGCCAGATCAGGTAATTAAAGAGCGCCACAGTTATGTTCTTTAAAATAATTAAATACTTGTAACAATTATAATTAAATATTTTAAATTTAACTCTTTTATTTGTTATTGTAGAGGACCCCCCTTTGCAGCAGCATAGGAATTTGAGATCATCAAGAACAAAGAACAAAACAACTGATGAGGGGGGTATTGATGATAACACTGATGCTCCTCTTAGAGCTTACATAGAAAAAAAAATTAGAAAGAGAAAAAAGAAATGATTGTCATCTAAATACCTTAATTGATAATGACTGAATTTTATGTCTCAATGAATTTAATTATGTGCTAATGAATGTTCATGAATTATGTGTTTATTTTCATATTGATGAATGTTGTGTGTTAACGAATCTAATGTGTTAATGAATGTTATCATGTGATATTGATTGAATGTTACATTTTATTAATAATTGAAAGAATGAATGAATTTTAGATGTTAACGGGGAATGTAGAGTGATGTTAGGGGGAGGGGGGTGGGGCCAAATGAGCTTCCACCTTCACGTGGTTGGCCCTGTTTAGTAGAGAATATTAAACTATATTCTCGAAACAAAGTGAAGCTCAATAAGATACTAAATGAGTCAAAATGGTTATCAAGGTCCTCTATCCATAAGATACTTGTAGTCAAAATGGTTATCTAGGTCCTCTATCCATTCCATAATTTCTTCACCATTCAAACTTCCTCCATAACAAGGAATGTGCTCTAGGTTAGTCATGAAGCCTAGCATGGACTCTCTGTCAGATAGAGCCACTATTTCAGAGCCTTTTCTGTGCATTTCCTTCAAGCACTGTACAGTGTACGGATGTGAAAGGGAGGGAAGACCAGTGTGGAAGTTAGAGTATTTATATCTTATGCTTTGAGAGTTTATTTGGTAGATTCAAGACACCTTATATCAAAGTTATTCCTTTTTCTTATCTGTTGTTCTGTCAAACCCTCATTTTTTGGGTTATTGCATTCAAATGGCCTTAACTTGCAAATAAACCATAGGATATCCTCTGTTCTTTGTAAAATGCAAGTTAAGGGGGTTTATTTTCATATTTTAAAAGCTTTGGAACAGGATACTAAGCTAGAGAATTTCAAGAGCAAGCCCTAGGTCAAGAATCTCAATGTTCTTGACTAGGAGTTGATGGATTATGCAAGATCAGAGGGTAGCGGCAAGTAAAGGACCTCAAACCTTGTTGAATCTAGATCTTTAGAGCATGGTGGACATCTTCAAACTCTGATCTTGGTTTCATGCACCCATTTTCAATGCCTTGTTTTGGAACCCACACCCAAAGGCATGCATTAGGTCTGCGGACTCAATAAGGACATTGATATGCTGGAGTGGAGTCAAGGTCTGGGAGTTGGAGGATTGTTAGAACATCAAAAAGGGTACTCAAAAAACATATAAGTTCATAAGGTCCTTTGTCAAATTGAAGAGTTATTGCTGCAGAACAGGTTTTGGAGACCTACTAGAGTCACTAGGTCTATTTGGACCCGTTTGGACCATGACACACAGTAGCATCTATAGAGAAGAAGTTTGGTATGCAATGGTCTTGAAACCTCCTGAGAAATTCTTGGTATGCATTTGTGTGGTGTAAAAGCTTCGTTGAAAGAGAAAAAGAAGAAAAGAATAGAAATGATTTTTTTTCTTTTTATGTCATATACTGTAACCAGCTACTTATAACTTGCAAAAATTATTATAACCATTTGAAATTGAAACTTAGTTTAATGTGAAACTGAGAACTGCTTTATTAGAGCTTTCTGTGATTTAGATTTAGACATCAAGAACATTGTTTGCCTAATATTGTGATTAATGTTTATTTATTAATATCTCATACTGACAAACAATTGATAATTGTAGGGAAAACGTCATTGGGGGTCTTTGAGGATCCACCAGAAGCCAAGGAGAAAATGTATTCAAATGCTAAAGATGGTGTAACAGTCCTTACAGCTATTGAACCTTGCTGTGTAGATCATCTCCGATTCTCCAAGTTCAACAATACTGTGGTATTCCTTTGGATACTTATAATGGTAAATTTTAGACATCAAGTTCTTTTCGTATGAAACTACTACATTTGTAATCTGTAGTTTTAAACTTTTAGTTTATAAATGTTCATCAGCTTTAGTTCGTATGCTGCCATTTCAAGTATGATTAATGAAGTTACCTTTATCACAGGATGAAAGTGAGCAGTCAGCATACTGGTACGGAGCTGGCAGCATTGATACGGTGACTAGGGCATCGTTTAATGGTGGTATTGTGTTTTCCCGTATTTAGGGCATCGGCCTTTTGAAGCATTGCCTTCATCTTTCTTAAGTCTGAGTTTTAAGTTTGTTTATCTCTCTCGACGCTGTTGAAAATACAAATGACAACGTTCTTGTTTGTTTTGCCCTTATATCCCGATGTGATTTCGCGGAGGGTTACGACGCTGTTGAAAACACAAATGAAAACACAAATCCCTTGTGTAATTGCCACTTGAAGGAGGATAGTCACTGTAAAGACAACATGATAATGTACACTTACAGTGAGTGTACATTATCATGTTGTCTTTAGAGTGACTATCCTCATTTGTTGAAGAAGAAAAGCATTAATGTGGCTGAATAGCAATACATTCAAGTGGCAATCACACAAGGGACAGTCACTGTGAGATGTCCTCATTTGTGACTGTCCTTACAGTGAGTGTACATTATCATGTTGTCTTTAGAGTGACTTTCCTCATTTGTTGAAGAAGAAAAGCATTAATGTGGTTCAATAGCAATACATTCAAGTGGCAATTACACAAGGGACAATCGATCACTGTGAGATGTCCTCATGGGTGACTATCCTTGTCACAAATGAGGACATCTCACAATGACTGTCCCTTGTGTAATTCAAGTGGCAATTACACAAGGGACAATCACTGTGAGATGTCCTCATTTGTGACTGTCCTTACAATGAGTGTACATTATCATGTTGTCTTTAGAGTGACTGTGCTCATTTGTTGAAGAAGAAAAGCATTAATGTGGTTCAATAGCAATACATTCAAGTGGCAATTACACAAGGGACAATCGATCACTGTGAGATGTCCTCATGTGTGACTATCCTTGTCACAAATGAGGACATCTCACAATGACTGTCCCTTCTGTAATTGCCACTTGAATGAGGACAGTCACTGTAAAGACAACATGATAATGTACACATACAATGAGTGTAAATTATCATGTTGTCTTTACAGTGGCTGCCCTCATGTTGTATATTCTTCTCTGTAGATGCTACTATGTGCTAGGGAACTTCTTAGAACTGTTGGTATATTCTTACAACTTGTTACACCAGGGATATTCTTCTCTGTAGATGCTATTGTGTGCCGTGGTCCAAACAAGCCCATAAATGTGGTTGAATAGCAATACATTCAAGTGGCAATTACACAAGGGACAGTCACTATGAGATGTCCTCATGTGTGACTGTCCTTGTCACAAATGAGGACATCTCACAGTGACTGTCCCTTGTGTAATTGCCACTTGAAGGAAAAAAGCATTAATGTGGTTCAATAGCAATGTATTCAAGTGGCAATTACACAAGGGATAATCACTCTGAGATTTCCTCATTTGTGACTATCCTTACAGTGAGTGTACATTATCATGTTGTCTTTACAGTGACTGTCCTCATTTGTTGAAGGAAAAAAGCATTAATTGGTTCAATAGTGATGCAGAGTAGTTAGGGCTTTTAGAATATACAAATATACATCCTTAACTCTCATTCCACCAAGGAAGAAGGAATTCCAATGGTTGAAACGTGAGTTAAGGTCTTTACATCAGTCAAACCCTGAAAATGAGGGTTTGTAAACAATGCACAGCAAATTTGAAATAACTTAGATATAAAACAAAGAGAATCAATCAAACCAACTTCCAAAGCATCAGATGTCACTATTACAACTTCCAGGCAAATTTTATCATCCAACCACCATCCGTACAGCTGTACAGAGTTCATTTTTCACCAGAAATGCACTAAAACAGGGTTATTTTTATTTTTTATGAAAGCAAAATGATTACAATACTGGTTCTCTGTCTGTCTTCGACCATTTGAAGCCTAAAATAGGCTCTCCAAATGTTGGTTCAACCATCTAGGTGGTTAGAATAGTTTATCCAACAAATGTCAACTTTGCTAAGCAACTTTTAAAGTTGCATTACAACTTTGCAAACAACTTTGCCGAGAAGGTTAAAAATGTGTTGTGAAACTTTAGGAACCTTATTAAAGTTATTTTGGACCTTCAAACTTCTTAACAACATCTAAAAGACACCTAATAAACACTTACTATGCTCATTTCATCCAAGGACTCAAAAGATGCCCAAGGTTTATAAGTCACCAAGGGGTCTTGTGTCCAACAAGTGGATGTTTATAAGGAGATAAAATCAATCCTTAATATTTATTACAAACCAAGAAAACATCTAAAACTCCTATTCTAATTTATTGTCATTCAAAAAGACTCTGATTTGTCATTCAAAAAGACTCTGATTTGTCAATCAAAAGGACCTTTCACCAGTCAATCCTTCAAAGCTCCAAGGTGAAAATCTTATGTTCCAATTGATAGGATTTGACTCCTTGGCTTCATGGAAACTTCCTTCAATCATGGTGTCTTTGGCTTGCATTAGGGATGCCCCTGTATCAAATAGCAATGCATTCAAGTGGCAATTACACAAGGGACAGTACATGCCCATTAAAGTTGGTGTTTTGTTATCCAGCATGACAATGGAGACAACATACTCTGTGTCAATTTTACTGATCAAATTTCCCTCCGCCAGGCAAAGCAACAATCTGGGTATGATAAGGTGAAATTTTGTAGTCCTTTTGGGTATGATAACAGTTCCAGTTTCCAATAAGATGGTTCATTTTTATAATCTAGCTTCAATTTCTCTTGTGAAAATCTTTTTTTCATTTTATGGGTGGTAAAATATAATTATTATGCTAGAGGTGTGTACTTATGGATGATAATGAAACAAAATGATAAGATTTAAGACTCTTGTTTTTTTTTTAAATAGCAATTTAAGTTTCCTTCTATTATAAATTACTATTTTTCTATTTTTTAATGTATCTTTCCAAATCTTTTATATCAATTTTATTTATGAAATATAAATATATTAATAATGTTTTAGTGTTTTTAGGATTAGTTTATATCAATTCTATGTATCATCATTCATCATTCAATTGTCAGTATTATTAATTTAGACTGTGCAATTGTAGAACTACTCGAATATGGGTTGGATGGATACTCAAGCAGGGGAACCCTCCTCAAATATCTCAAGCAGTGAACTTGGAAAAATGTGTCCTGAAGGAACCCTTTCCATCAGAGAGATAAAAGTACAAACAAGTAAAAGAAGCAGGCTCTGCAAATATGTTTTTGAGAAGAAAAATGATAGATTATTCGAGTATGGTTCATGAGGTATATCTAAAAAGACATTTTTTTTCTTATTATAATAAAAGAGGAAGTTGTGAATGTCAAAGTTGAGTGAAACAAAAATTATTTTCATCAAATTTTGTTAGGCTTGCTTTTGGGAATAGTTTCTTACAATATTGCTATTAAGATTTTTATTGTGTAGTTTTTAGATTAGGTTTATAAAATTATATTTCATGAGTAGTGATTCATATTAATCAATTAACGATACTTTTGGAAGGTATTTTCAATGTGTCAAATTTTGATATTTTTACAAGAATTAGATTGTGTAATTTTTTTAATTAAAGTCATTGACTCATATTTCATAAATAATAGTTCTCATGAATCCATCTCTTATAAGATTGAATAGTCTATTTAGAAAGTATTTCTGATAGTATGTCAAATTATGATATTACTATTACCATTAGATTGCATGGCTTTGAAGTCAACCTCGTTGACCCATATTCTTCTCTGTAGATGCTACTATGTGCTAGGGAACTTCTTAGAACTGTTGGTATATTCTTACAACTTGTTACACCTGGGATATTCTTCTCTGTAGATGCTACTATGTGCCGCGGTCCAAACGGGCCCATAAATGTGGTTGACTAGAAATACATTCAAGTGGAAATTACACAAGGGACAGTCACTGTGAGATGTCCTCATGTGTGACTGTCCTTGTCACAAATGAGGACATCTCACAGTGACTGTCCCTTGTGTAATTTCCACTTGAATGAGGACAGTCACTGTAAAGACAACATGATAATGTACACATACAATGAGTGTACATTATCATGTTGTCTTTACAGTGGCTGCCCTCATGTTGTATATTCTTCTCTGTAGATGCTACTATGTGCTAGGGAACTTCTTAGAACTGTTGGTATATTCTTACAACTTGTTACACCTGGGATATTCTTCTCTATAGATGCTACTGTGTGCTATGGTCCAAACGGGCCCATAAATGTGGTTGAATAGCAATACATTCAAGTGGCAATTACACAAGGGACAGTCACTGCGAGATGTCCTCATGTGTGATTGTCCTTGTCACAAATGAGGACATCTCATAGTGACTGTCCCTTGTGTAATTGCCACTTGAATGAGGACAGTCACTGTAAAGACAACATGATAATGTACACAAGTACCGTGAAGTTAGTTGCAAGTTACGGCTGTTTCATTGCATACCCAAAACAATGAAGGTGTTATGGTCCACAAAATGTTTGTGCTTGAAAGATGAACAAATAAAAGTAAACTTCTAAATAACCAAAGCCGCTAACAATAAATTCAACACAGATATGTCCTCATTTCTGGGTATTTTAGCTCTGTAACAGCTGAATACCAGATTACATAATAATGACAAAAGAAAAATAAACCCAACGTACTCAGAAATTGTAGCTGTGATTTTGCGGAGGGAATCTCTCTCGGCACTGTTGAAAATACAAATGACAACGTTTCTCTACATTATCATGTTGCCTTTACAGTGACTGTCCCTTGTGTAATTGCCACTTGAAGGAGGACAGTCACTGTAAAGACAACATGATAATGTACACTTACAGCCCGTGTACATTATCATGTTGTCTTTAGAGTGACTATCCTCATTTGTTGAAGAAGAAAAGCATTAATGTGTCTGAATAGCAATACATTCAAGTTGCAATCACACAACGGACAGTCACTGTGAGATGTCCTCATTTGTGACTGTCCTTACAGTGAGTGTACATTATCATGTTGTCTTTAGAGTGACTGTCCTCATTTGTTGAAGAAGAAAAGCATTAATGTGGTTCAATAGCAATACATTCAAGTGGCAATTACACAAGGGACAATCGATCACTGTGAGATGTCCTCATGTGTGACTATCCTTGTCACAAATGAGGACATCTCACAATGACTGTCCCTTGTGTAATTCAAGTGGCAATTACACAAGGGACAATCACTGTGAGATGTCCTCATTTGTGACTGTCCTTACAATGAGTGTACATTATCATGTTGTCTTTAGAGTGACTGTCCTCATTTGTTGAAGAAGAAAAGCATTAATGTGGTTCAATAGCAATACATTCAAGTGGCAATTACACAAGGGACAATCGATCACTGTGAGATGTCCTCATGTGTGACTATCCTTGTCACAAATGAGGACATCTCATAATGACTGTCCCTTCTGTAATTGCCACTTGAATGAGGACAGTCACTGTAAAGACAACATGATAATGTACACATACAATGAGTGTACATTATCATGTTGTCTTTACAGTGGCTGCCCTCATGTTGTATATTCTTCTTTGTAGATGCTACTATGTGCTAGGGAACTTCTTAGAACTGTTGGTATATTCTTACAACTTGTTACACCTGGGATATTCTTCTCTATAGATGCTACTGTGTGCTGTGGTCCAAACGGGCCCATAAATGTGGTTGAATAGCAATACATTCAAGTGGCAATTACACAAGGGACAGTCACTGTGAGATGTCCTCATGTGTGACTGTCCTTGTCACAAATGAGGACATCTCACAGTGACTGTCCCTTGTGTAACTACCACTTGAATGAGGACAGTCACTGTAAAGACAACATGATAATGTACACAAGTACCGTGAAGTTAGTTGCAAGTTACGGCTGTTTCATTGCATACCCGAAACAATGAAGATGTTACGGTCCACAAAACGTTTGTGCTTGAAAGATGAACAAATAAAATTAAACTTCTAAATAACCAAAGCCGCTAACAATAAATTCAACACATATATGTCCTCATTTCTGGGTATTTTAGCTCTATAACAGCTGAATACCAGATTACATAATAATGACAAAAGAAAAATAAACCCAACGTACTCAGAAATTGTAGCTGTGATTTCACGGAGGGAATCTCTCTCGGCACTGTTGAAAATACAAATGACAATGTTTCTCTACATTATCATGTTGCCTTTACAGTGACTGTCCCTTGTGTAATTGCCACTTGAAGGAGGACAGTCACTATAAAGACAACATGATAATGTACACTTACAGCCCATGTACATTATCATGTTGTCTTTAGAGTGACTATCCTCATTTGTTGAAGAAGAAAAGCATTAATGTGGCTGAATAGCAATACATTCAAGTGGCAATCACACAAGGGACAGTCACTATGAGATGTCCTCATTTGTGACTATCCTTACAGTGAGCGTACATTATCATGTTGTCTTTAGAGTGACTGTCCTCATTTGTTGAAGAAGAAAAGCATTAATGTGGTTCAATAGCAATACATTTAAGTGGCAATTACACAAGGGACAATCGATCACTGTGAGATGTCCTCATGTGTGACTATCCTTGTCACAAATGAGGACATCTCACAATGACTGTCCCTTGTGTAATTCAAGTGGCAATTACACAAGGGACAGTCACTGTGAGATGTCCTCATTTGTGACTGTCCTTACAATGAGTGTACATTATCATGTTGTCTTTAGAGTGACTGTCCTCATTTGTTGAAGAAGAAAAGCATTAATGTGGTTCAATAGCAATACATTCAAGTGGCAATTACACAAGGGACAATCGATCACTGTGAGATGTCCTCATGTGTGACTATCCTTGTCACAAATGAGGACATCTCACAATGACTGTCCCTTCTGTAATTGCCACTTGAATGAGGACAGTCACTGTAAAGACAACATGATAATGTACACATACAATGAGTGTACATTATCATGTTGTCTTTATAGTGGCTGCCCTCATGTTGTATATTCTTCTCTGTAGATGCTACTATCTGCTAGGGAACTTCTTAGAACTGTTGGTATATTCTTACAACTTGTTACACCTGGGATATTCTTCTCTGTAGATGCTACTGTGTGCTGTGGTCCAAACGGGCCCATAAATGTGGTTGAATAGCAATACATTCAAGTGGCAATTACACAAGGGACAGTCACTGTGAGATGTCCTCATGTGTGACTGTCCTTGTCACAAATGAGGACATCTCACAGTGACTGTCCCTTGTGTAATTGCCACTTGAATGAGGACAGTCACTGTAAAGACAACATGATAATGTACACAAGTACCGTGAAGGTAGTTGCAAGTTACGGCTGTTTCATTGCATACCCGAAACAATGAAGATGTTACGGTCCACAAAACATTTGTGCTTGAAAGATGAACAAATAAAATTAAACTTCTAAATAACCAAAGCCGCTAACAATAAATTCAACACAGATATGTCCTCATTTCTGGGTATTTTAGCTCTGTAACAGCTGAATACCAGATTACATAATAATGACAAAAGAAAAATAAACCCAACGTACTCATAAATTGTAGCTGTGATTTCGCGGAGGGAATCTCTCTCGGCACTGTTGAAAATACAAATGACAACGTTTCTCTACATTATCATGTTGCCTTTATAGTGACTGTCCCTTGTGTAATTGCCACTTGAAGGAGGACAGTCACTGTAAAGACAACATGATAATGTACACTTACAGCCCGTCTACATTATCATGTTGTCTTTAGAGTGACTATCCTCATTTGTTGAAGAAGAAAAGCATTAATGTGGCTGAATAGCAATACATTCAAGTGGCAATCACACAAGGGACAGTCACTGTGAGATGTCCTCATTTGTGACTGTCCTTACAGTGAGTGTACATTATCATGTTGTCTTTAGAGTGACTATCCTCATTTGTTGAAGAAGAAAAGCATTAATGTGGTTCAATAGCAATACATTCAAGTGGCAATTACACAAGGGACAATCGATCACTGTGAGATGTCCTCATGTGTGACTATCCTTGTCACAAATGAGGACATCTCACAATGACTGTCCCTTGTGTAATTCAAGTGGCAATTACACAAGGGAAAATCACTGTGAGATGTCCTCATTTGTGACTGTCCTTACAATGAGTGTACATTATCATGTTGTCTTTAGAGTGACTATCCTCATTTGTTGAAGAAGAAAAGCATTAATGTGGTTCAATAGCAATACATTCAAGTGGCAATTACACAAGGGACAATCGATCACTGTGAGATGTCCTCATGTGTGACTATCCTTGTCACAAATGAGGACATCTCACAATGACTGTCCCTTGTGTAATTCAAGTGGCAATTACACAAGGGAAAATCACTGTGAGATGTCCTCATTTGTGACTGTCCTTACAATGAGTGTACATTATCATGTTGTCTTTAGAGTGACTATCCTCATTTGTTGAAGAAGAAAAGCATTAATGTGGTTCAATAGCAATACATTCAAGTGGCAATTACACAAGGGACAATCGATCACTGTGAGATGTCCTCATGTGTGACTATCCTTGTCACAAATGAGGACATCTCACAATGACTGTCCCTTCTGTAATTGCCACTTGAATGAGGACAGTCACTGTAAAGACAACATGATAATGTACACATACAATGAGTGTACATTATCATGTTGTCTTTACAGTGGCTGCCCTCATGTTGTATATTCTTCTCTGTAGATGCTACTATGTGCTAGGGAACTTCTTATAACTGTTGGTATATTCTTACAACTTGTTACACCTGGGATATTCTTCTCTGTAGATGCTACTTTGTGCTGTGGTCCAAACGGGCCCGTAAATGTGGTTGAATAGCAATACATTCAAGTGGCAATTACACAAGGGACAGTCACTGTGAGATGTCCTCATGTGTGACTGTCCTTGTCACAAATGAGGACATCTCATAGTGACTGTCCCTTGTGTAACTGCCACTTGAATGAGGACAGTCACTGTAAAGACAACATGATAATGTACACAAGTACCGTGAAGGTAGTTGCAAGTTACGGCTGTTTCATTGCATACCCGAAACAATGAAGATGTTACGGTCCACAAAACATTTGTGCTTGAAAGATGAACAAATAAAATTAAACTTCTAAATAACCAAAGCCGCTAACAATAAATTCAACACAGATATGTCCTCATTTCTGGGTATTTTAGCTCTGTAACAGCTGAATACCAGATTACATAATAATGACAAAAGAAAAATAAACCCAACGTACTCAGAAATTATAGCTATGATTTCACGAAGGGAATCTCTCTCGGCACTGTTGAAAATACAAATGACAACATTTCTCTACATTATCATGTTGCCTTTACAGTGACTGTCCCTTGTGTAATTGCCACTTGAAGGAGGACAGTCACTGTAAAGACAACATGATAATGTACACTTACAGCCCGTGTACATTATCATGTTGTCTTTAGAGTGACTATCCTCATTTGTTGAAGAAGAAAAGCATTAATGTGGCTGAATAGCAATACATTCAAGTGGAAATCACACAAGGGACAGTCACTGTGAGATGTCCTCATTTGTGACTGTCCTTACAGTGAGTGTACATTATCATGTTGTCTTTAGAGTGACTGTCCTCATTTGTTGAAGAAGAAAAGCATTAATGTGGTTCAATAGCAATACATTCAAGTAGCAATTACACAAGGGACAATCGATCACTGTGAGATGTCCTCATGTGTGACTATCCTTGTCACAAATGAGGACATCTCACAATGACTATCCCTTGTGTAATTCAAGTGGCAATTACACAAGGGACAGTCACTGTGAGATGTCCTCATTTGTGACTGTCCTTACAATGAGTGTACATTATCATGTTGTCTTTAGAGTGACTGTCCTCATTTGTTGAAGAAGAAAAGAATTAATGTGGTTCAATAGCAATACATTCAAGTGGTAATTACACAAGGGACAATCGATCACTGTGAGATGTCCTCATGTGTGACTATCCTTGTCACAAATGAGGACATCTCACAATGACTGTCCCTTCTGTAATTGCCACTTGAATGAGGACAGTCACTGTAAAGACAACATGATAATGTACACATACAATGAGTGTACATTATCATGTTGTCTTTATAGTGGCTGCCCTCATGTTGTATATTCTTCTTTGTAGATGCTACTATGTGCTAGGGAACTTCTTAGAACTGTTGGTATATTCTTACAACTTGTTACACCTGGGATATTCTTCTCTGTAGATGCTACTATGTGCTGTGGTCCAAACGGGCCCATAAATGTGGTTGAATAGAAATACATTCAAGTGGCAATTACATAAGGGACAGTCACTGTGAGATGTCCTCATGTGTGACTGTCCTTGTCACAAATGAGGACATCTCACAGTGACTGTCCCTTGTGTAATTGCCACTTGAATGAGGACAGTCACTGTAAAGACAACATGATAATGTACACAAGTACCATGAAGGTAGTTGCAAGTTACGGCTGTTTCATTGCATACCCGAAATAATGAAGATGTTACGGTCCACAAAACGTTTGTGCTTGAAAGATGAACAAATAAAATTAAACTTCTAAATAACCAAAGTCGCTAACAATAAATTCAACACAGATATGTCCTCATTTCTGGGTATTTTAGCTCTGTAACAGCTGAATACCAGATTACATAATAATGACAAAAGAAAAATAAACCCAACGTACTCAAAAATTGTAGCTGTGATTTCACGGAGGGAATCTCTCTCAGCACTGTTGAAAATACAAATGACAATGTTTCTCTACATTATCATGTTGCCTTTACAGTGAATGACCCTTGTGTAATTGCCACTTGAAGGAGGACAGTCACTGTAAAGACAACATGATAATGTACACTTACAGCCCGTGTACATTATCATGTTGTCTTTAGAGTGACTATCCTCATTTGTTGAAGAAGAAAAGCATTAATGTGGCTGAATAGCAATACATTCAAGTGGCAATCACACAAGGGACAGTCACTGTGAGATGTCCTCATTTGTGACTGTCCTTACAGTGAGTGTACATTATCATGTTGTCTTTAGAGTGACTGTCCTCATTTGTTGAAGAAGAAAAGCATTAATGTGGTTCAATAGCAATACATTCAAGTGGCAATTACACAAGGGACAATCGATCACTGTGAGATGTCCTCATGTGTGACTATCCTTGTCACAAATGAGGACATCTCACAATGACTGTCCCTTGTGTAATTCAAGTGGCAATTACACAAGGGATAGTCACTGTGAGATGTCCTCATTTGTGACTGTCCTTACAATGAGTGTACATTATCATGTTGTCTTTAGAGTGACTGTCCTCATTTGTTGAAGAATAAAAGCATTAATGTGGTTCAATAGCAATACATTTAAGTGGCAATTACACAAGGGACAATCGATCACTGTGAGATGTCCTCATGTGTGACTATCCTTGTCACAAATGAGGACATCTCACAATGACTGTCCCTTCTGTAATTGCCACTTGAATGAGGACAGTCACTGTAAAGACAACATGATAATGTACACATACAATGAGTGTACATTATCATGTTGTCTTTACAGTGGCTGCCCTCATGTTGTATATTCTTCTCTGTAGATGCTACTATGTGCTAGGGAACTTCTTAGAACTGTTGGTATATTCTTACAACTTGTTACACCTGGGATATTCTTCTTTGTAGATGCTACTGTGTGCTGTGGTCCAAACGGGCCCATAAATGTGGTTGAATAGCAATACATTCAAGTGGCAATTACACAAGGGACAGTCACTGTGAGATGTCCTCATGTGTGACTGTCCTTGTCACAAATGAGGACATCTCATAGTGACTGTCCCTTGTGTAATTGCCACTTGAATGAGGACAGTCACTGTAAAGACAACATGATAATGTACACAAGTACCGTGAAGGTAGTTGCAAGTTACGACTGTTTCATTGCATACCCGAAACAATGAAGATGTTATGGTCCACAAAATGTTTGTGCTTGAAAGATGAACAAATAAAATTAAACTTCTAAATAACCAAAGCCACTAACAATAAATTCAACACAGATATTTCCTCATTTCTGGGTATTTTAGCTCTGTAACAGCTGAATACCAGATTACATAATAATGACAAAAGAAAAATAAACCCAACGTACTCAGAAATTGTAGCTGTGATTTCGCGGAGGGAATCTCTCTCGGCACTGTTAAAAATACAAATGACAACGTTTCTCTACATTATCATGTTGCCTTTACAGTGACTGTCCCTTGTGTAATTGCCACTTGAAGGAGGACAGTCACTGTAAAGACAACATGATAATGTACACTTACAGCCCGTGTACATTATCATGTTGTCTTTAGAGTGACTATCCTCATTTGTTGAAGAAGAAAAGCATTAATGTGGCTGAATAGCAATACATTCAAGTGGCAATCACACAAGGGACAGTCACTGTGAGATGTCCTCATTTGTGACTGTCCTTACAGTGAGTGTACATTATCATGTTGTCTTTAGAGTGACTGTCCTCATTTGTTGAAGGAAAAAAGCATTAATGTGGTTCATTAGCAATGTATTCCCAGCATCTGTACCTGCATCTCTCTTATATACTACAAGTTACTTGCCATCAGAAATTGCAGTTCCCTCATGTGACATTGATGGTGAAGTGTTCTTTTCAAAACCATCATCTGTGGTTACCAATGCTCCTGTTTTAGGCAATAAGTTTGTTGCATTCCATGAGCCATTGGTCAAGTTTCTTCTACGAGCTTCTGATGCCTCAAAATCTAAGCAGCGCCTACGCATGCCTCGTTGTGGTTGATTATCATTCTGTACATGAATTATAATGAGTAATCAGTTTTGGGCCTTGGAATCTTGTATGTAACATGCACAGGCATTTCATGGCTAAATGAATCGATTTTAAAAGCATCAAGTTTTCTTACATGATGTTGGATACATAAGTAGAACAAGCGTATATCAAATGCCTAGACTTTGGGCCCCTATTCAACAATTTATCAATTTCCTGAATCAACATTTTCAGCTTAATATCAATTTCCTTGATCAAATTCTATTTTATTATTTGCCTTCAGCTAATCATTTTATCCTAAGTCCTTATTTAATTAAAAGGAATATTTCCTCCCCTTTTATTAAATAAAAAGCCCCCACTTTTCCTCTTATCCTAAGTTGCACAGATAAAGCATTATTCTTATTTTATAAAAAGGAGAAAAGGCACTTTTTGTCTCATATGGACACAAAAGTCAACTCTTATTTTATCATTGGAAGATATTTGTGCACATGGATTGCTCCTCTTTTATGCTCCACCCTTGATTAAATCTTTTGCCTCTTAATCTCCATCGTCCGTTGATTTTCATTTCCTATAAAAGAAGAGCTCTCTTCTTCATTTCCATAAGCATCTTTTGAATACTAATGTTATGCTATAGGTTTTCTAGGTGACTTTGAAGCTTTTGAAGATTGGAGCATTCTTAGCTTTTTCATTTACATAGTTGTATTATCATGGCATTCATAGCTTAGTTTCCTTTATGCTTTAGATTAATTCATCTAACTTAATTAGTAGGCTTTGTAATACTTTCATTTAATTTCATAGCTTAGCTTGCATAGCTTGCATCTTCATTTCTAGTATAGCATTTCATTTCATTTCATTTTGATTCTTGAGGATATTGGCATTCTTGCCCTTGTCTTCCTTGAATCTCCCATTGTGTGGTTGACTAGCAAGGTCATAAGCTTTATAGCTCTAGCTGAGAGCAATCTTAAAATCCTTGCAACTCCATTCATAGGGAGCTCTAGGTCACTTTCTCAAGGTTTTCCATTCATGGATTCCCTTGGATGTAATGACTTAGAGAAGTGCACTATTTAGAGTACACATTTTTTGGCACCCACCGTGGGGCTGAGCATTATTGTTTTGTCCTTCATTCCATGCATTTTCGTTAATTTTTCATTATTTAGCGTCATTTTCAGCTCTCTAATTTTTCTATCTCAGAATATCATGTGATACTTTGCCAGTGTCATGCGATAATTCATCATATACTAGCGTGATACTTTACCAGTTAAAGTATCGCTCTCTTTGCAGCATTTTGTCACCCTATTTGGAACATTCTATCACCTGCAGGTACAATGAAGTGTTTCCCTGAAAGATAATATCGCCCCAATATATTATAAAGTATCATATGATACTTTTGGTGATTGTACTATCACCTGTACTTGGCAGTGAGTTATTTCTTGGTTCTTTCTGGCTAAGTTTTGATCTAATTAGCTGGCTGGTTTAGTTTGTTGTTTAGACATATTTAATTTGCAGATTTCATTTGGATTTTTGTTTTGCTAACCATTGTGGGGCTAACAAGTTGTGGTTGTAGGAGCCTCTTGCTTAAATATTTTTTCAAAAGATTGCATGCACAAGGGCTACTAATAGTTTCTGCAGGGCTGCCCAAAAGCATAAAAACCAAAAAAAAAGTGCTTGTTATTCATTTCATTTCAAGTGTGGCATCTACTAGTTGTTTCATTTCATAGGAACATAATATCTTGTTGTAGGAATCTTTGGGTTGTAGGAGAAGTATGCTCTTCACCCTTGTGGTGAACCAGAAAATCTTGACCCATCTTTAGATTTTGAAAGCAAGAGGGTAATTGAATCCTTTGCTTGGTGTGTTTGGGAGAAAACTTTGAGATAGGGGAGTATGCTCTTCACTCTTGTGGTGAAACAAAAACCTTGAACCTCATAAGTTGATCCACTCTTTGTTTAGATTTTAGGATCCTTTAGCGGGCTTTCTCTTGAGCAATCAAGAGGAATGACCCAAGTGGGGACAAGCCTTTTCCCGGCTATTCCGACCCACTATAAACTCAAGGCTATCAAGGACACAAAACCTTGGTACTCTTGTAGCCGTGAGGTCCCAGTCCTTTTTTAGGAGCAAGATGGGTGTTACGAATGGAAGCCCTTACTAAGAATCATAGATAGAATCCACCCTATTTTGTCGCTTAGCTTCTTGGTGCAAGGATCGATCCAAGTGGAATAACCTGGATCACCCCAAGATTACTCACCATCTATGTTCCTTTGGTTGTGTCACTGGCACTTCCACGACAAAGCCAATATCTATTGTGGGCAACCACTTTGTGTGAGGCAATGGGACATCAAGTGTGGGCCAAGTTGTTAAGTATTGAGCCATTATCTTTTTAGGATAGAAAGTGCTTGAAGTGTTCTCACTATGATATACCCATGTAAACGTTCTTGCATATTCAACATCACGGTAGTATTCGTAGGATTTTTAAATTTTGATATCACAAGTGCTTGTCTTGGCAAGGTTTCTTTTGCCCTTGTTTCAAGTGTTTGAAGACATGTTTGATCCCTTACTATTTGCAAACCTATCCATTTACTATTGTCACTGTGATTGAAACTGAAAAAAATCAACCTTCAAACCAAAATTTTGATCAAATTGCCCTTACAACTAAGATTTTTAGCACTCACTAGTCAAAAATTGTATGACACTGGAACAGTATCGCACCCTGTACTAAGAAATATCATGCAATAGTTGGTCACTAGAAGACTATCACACCACTTGTCTGGAAAGTATCACATGGGCTACCTGGAAACTACCACCTGGTATCTGTGAGAAATATCGCCTAGTTAGAAATTATCGCCCTATTAGTCTAGAAACTGTCACACAGAGTATTTTTGCTGTTTGCGTGGTTTATACAATTTTCAGTCTTTCCTTGGTTGACCAAATTTTAGTAGGTCTTGTACCCTGTAGCTAAAAGTCTATTTGTACCTCAGGTTCTTGGCTCTAGACATCTTGAGTAAGTAATCCTTGATTTCACCAAAGATTTTGCTTGTCATTGGTAAGCTAGGAATCATCCTTGTTGACAAGATTCACCTTTAGATTCTTTGATTGCACACTTGGAGAGTTTGAGTACTCTTTTGTCCAAATCCATCTTCACATAAATTCAATTTCAATATATTTTGGGTAAATCATCCTCCTGATCCATATGTGCTAGGATACTGAAATCCTTTTATTATGCACCACTGTGGAAATGTTGGTTTATACCTTTTGTCAGCTTTCTATTTCACTATTTCTCATTTGGACAATTGAATATTTTCACTATCCTAGTTTGACAATTGACGATTCATAAGGTTATCTTCTCACTAAGGGTCTTTTCTTTCATGCCAGTTACAACAAGATACCAAGTGGATCAAGGAAAATGACCTCAAGTAGTTTTTGAACAATTAGCTTTAGTACAAACTCACCAAAAGTGAAAGGGGAAAGAACCTGTCTTTGATCAATCTCCTAGGAGTACTTCAAAAGTTTCATTTGAGCCTAGGAACAACCTTAGTCAGTTGAGTACCTCTCTAGCACCTTCTCAATCAAATATGGACATGAGTTACACCTTGACCAAAAGGGATAGAGAATCAATGGATCAAACTCTTGATGACATTTTCCAAAGACATAGAGATAACATATTATTTGGGGAATCTTCTCATGATAATCAACCAGAGTCACCCACTATCAACACTAGGTATCTAGACGCTCATCAACGAGCTAAAAAACATTATAGACAAGCTCAACAAGATGCACGGTCAGAACATGAAGACCAAAACAACCAATCTTGTGATGCTCATGTGAATGTAGGTAAATTGTTCAATCATTCAAGACCAAATTCTCCACTCCGAACCACCTCACGATATACAAGTGAGAAGCTAAAAAGAATTGAGCGAGAAAAACAAGCCTTCTTGAAGGAACAAGCTGCAAAAGAAGAAAAATTTAGGCTCCTCGAGGAGGAACAACAAGCCTTGTTGGATATAGAGAGAAGAGCCGCACAAGAAGAACAAGATAGACTTCTAGCCCAACAACTTAATGCACAATTCAAAAATAGGGGTACCAATAGTGGAAACAACTCTCCACCATCTACTCCCTTGGGCACCCCATGAGGCAGAAGGTATTCAAGGTCACCCTTAAGATCTCCTAGTCCTAGAGGAAGGACTTTACAACATGCTCACTATAGGAGACAAATGCCTCCTAGGAACTCAAGACAACCCTCCCAACGAGCTCATCATGGATCTCAACATGGAGGAAGTAGCACAAGTTTCGATGATCAAGATTTTATGAGAATGCAACAAGAACCACTATTCCAACAATATTTAGAGAAGTACCTTGATCAAAATAAAGATAGGTTCCTAGAGAGTTTAATTAACAAGGGTGTGAGGGTCCCTTATAATTTTGATGTGGATAGGAGAATCAAGAAATAGAGCCCCTCACAAGAAGAAGAAATTAAGCAAATCAAGAAAATGATGGAAAAAATGATGGCTCCTAAGAGCTCCTTCAACCTTGATTCTATTTGTCCTAATCCTTTTGATAGGAGTGTCAGCATGGACTTTCCTAGGAAAATTGAATTTCCCCAATATGAGAAATATGACAGTAATGGTGACCCACATGATCATGTGCGTCAGTTCTACACCATGAGTTTTGAATTCCACCATGAAGATTCCTATCTGATGAGATTATTCCCAAGGAGTCTAAAAGGTCAAGCTATGGAGTGGTTTACCAACATAACCCCTCCCGTCAAAACTTTTAAAGAACTGGTCCATAGATTTGTACAACATTTTGCCTACAACTTATCAAGATCAGTCACCATGCTCGATTTGTGCAATTTGAAACAAAATCAAGGGGAATCCTTTGTTACATTCTTACAAAGATGGAGGCAATTGTGCTCTCGGTATTCTAGGATAATTCCTGAACATGAGAGAATTGATATCATTGTGAGCAATTTAGTGCCTGAGATGTGGTATGAGGTTCGGAAGATGGTCTTTGATTCATTCGACACCATGGTTGAAACCACATGCAGAATAGAGGATGTCTTAAAAGAGCAAGGTATTTTGACTAAACAAAATAATAACAACAATAGTCAAAATAATAACAACTCTCATAAGGACAAAAGCAATAACTCACACTGGAATAAAAATAAACAAGTAGTCAATGATAGAGTTGTTGACTCTTCCTAACCAAAGGATAAAGGAGTCCTCCATTTGTCCAGTGCGGTTAAAGCTATGAAGCTTAATGCATCCTCTAACCAACAAGAGCATAAACAATGATATCAAGACAAACCCAAAAGGAAAAGTGGTAGTTCTCTAAGCTTGGGGACTCTTATGAGGATGTTTTTAAAATGCTTATTGCTAACAATCTTGCACAACCACAAGATCCAGCAAAATTCTGCATACCTGACATTAAGCCATATTGGTGGAATGAAAAAGCTTACTGCATATTTCATAATGGCATTGGACATGACATAGAACATTGCTGGAAACTTAAGCATCTTATTCAAGATCTTATTGAAAATGGAAAAATTGAGATTGATGGATTGAAAACCAATGCAGATCACAAAGTGTTTAAGGAACCTTTGCTTAAATATGATAAGGGGGAAACCTCTAAACCCAAAGATGGCAAAGCTACAATCAACTACACCTATACATCTGCAGAGAATGTTATCAATATGCTTGAAGTTGTGGATGAGAATGTCAATATGATGGGAAGCAAAGATCCTTATGGTCATGATGTTGATTCTCCTCCCAAATTTGATGAAGAACCTGTGATAGTGCTTAGAGGTCCTCACTCTCGAAGGTCATCCCAAGCTCTTAATGTTATCACCAGAAGCCAAGGTCAAGGTCCTATGATCATTAGAGGTCCTAATTCCAACCAGTCTAGAGACCCAAGGAAGTGACATCCAAGAATGTCACCACCAAGTCAGCAGTCAATCCTGAAATGAGCTACAATCTTGTTGACCAGTTACAAAGAACACCAGCTCAAATTTCAATTTTTGAACTCCTAGAATTGTCTCCAAGACATAAGCGTATACTTGAGGATGCTTTGTGTACAACTAATGTTCCTAACAACATAGATCTCGACCAATTTCAAAACATGGTAAATAACCTTACTAGCCCACATTACCTAACATTTTCAGAAGAAGACGATAAAGCTTTGAGCCATCCGCATAATCTTGCCCTTCACATTGAGGTCATGATCCATAAAACCCATGTCAGGCATGTGTTGATAGATGGGGGTGTTGGGTTCAATATTTGTCCCTTGAGCTTATTGAAAATGTTGGGTTACTCAGAGCAAGTGATTGATACTAGAAGAAAGATTACAATAAAAGCTTATGACGAGGCAGAGAGAAGTTCTAAGGGGTTAGCCATCCTTCCTGTTAGAATTGGTCTTGTTGAAAAGGACATTTTGTTTCAAATTGTTGATGCTGGTCCTTTAGCCTATAATATTCTACTTGGTAGACTGTGGATCCATGACATGCAAGCGGTGTCATCCACCTACCACCAATGTGTCAAATTCCCCTACAACAGAGTAGAAGTCTGCATACCAGGTGATAGTACCTTGTATGTTAATGCAATTTCAGCAGGGACTCATGTTCCTCTTAACAAAGAAGCAAAATTTTTGATGCAACTCTAGAGCAATGCAAGAACAAGTTTAAGGCTATAGACCTTGGTATGGGGGGTTATCAAATGGACTCTTTCACAAAACTGCCAGTCTCACCTAGGTCCTATCGTAAATCCTCACAACAGATGCCTCCCTCATCTTCAGCAATGACTCTATTTGATACATTTGTAGAGTCCTCAGTACCTATACAAGATGAAAAAGAAGAGGTAGCTGTTAGAGATTGGATTTATAAGGAGGAAAAATACCAGCATAATGAAAATTTCTCCCCATCTCCTAAGGCTTATGGGAGAGGATACACTTTGGTTAAAAATATGGGCTACCCAGGTCATGGCCCCCTTGGGACTCAGTCACAGATTAGATACTAAGGCTGAACCACTTGATCATGCTCTTTTTAGACATAGATCTAAGACAATAGTTGGCTTAGGTTTTGAAGGTCAGAATAAGAAAGTTACTCCTATCCTAGCTATGATGGATAGTGATGAAGAATCAAGTTACATACCCAATTTACAAAATCAACAAGACATGTGTGAAGATTGGGTCCCTTCCACCAATCTCATTTGGGGAGATTCAGATTCAACAGTTTCAGACCTAGGACAAGAACAAAACACTATTGAAAATTAGTATACAAATGGCATTCAAGAAGGTGTTACCCTTGGTGACATCAAAGCCTCTACTTCAAGGCCTAAAAAACATGCTTGGTGTAGACATCCCAGCCGGGATTCAGATACAGACTCACATGAGTATGAATGGGATTCTCTTTTTGATTGTTCTACAGTTGACATGGACATTGATGTTGTTCATATGTATAGTTCTCAACCCGAGGTAACTAATGAGTCTAGTGTAGGATTAGAGGATTTGAATCCACGAGTCGCTTTAATGGACGATGCTTCGCTTGGTAGGGTGAGTCCTGATTTGGGTACCTTAGAGGGATACTTGATGAATCCTAACTCTATAATCACCAGAGATGATGTCATTCACATACACAGTATTGAACCAGTCATTGACTTACCCCTCACCAATCCTCACTTAATTGATTGGTCTCAGTGTTATCAAGAGCCTTAGCTCCTAACCTTCCAGAATGATTATGAGATAGCATGCTACCTGAATGCCCTTGAGCCCGTAGTCTCTTCCACCAGTGAACCAACTACGAGCATGATAGAACCAGATATCAAGTACCTCAGTCAAAAAATAAAAAGAAAAGAAATAAAAAATAGGAGTTTTGATAGCGAAAACCACTATGTGGCGGTGTCAGAACCGAAAAAAGTAAAAACAAAAGACGTATCCAAAGGTGAAAACCTCTCTGAGGTGCCTAAGGATGGGGTACTTGATCATCTTCCCAGTTATTTTCAAGACAAGTCATCAGTGCTTATTGAGCCCACATAGTCGGTTAATCTGAATATAGAAGAGGCTCCACAAATAGTTCATTTGGCTCAGTCATTGTCAACACAAGAGCAAGAAGCCTACACTAAATTCCTACAAAGAAAGAAAATCAATGTTGCTTGGAACTATTCAGACATGCCAAGGTTGGACACTAGTCTCATTATGCATCATTTGTCCATAGCTCCCGGAATAAAACCAGTGAAATAGAAATTGAGGAAAATGCATCCCCACATAGCTCTTCTTGTCAAAGCTGAACTAGAAAAACTCCTCGGTGCAGGATTTATAAGAGCCATTGATTATGCCGAATGGATATCCAATATTGTCCCAGTTTCTAAACATGACAAGTCCATTTGTGTCTGCACAGAGTTTAGAGATCTCAATAAAGCTTGCCCAAAGGATGGTTTTCCACTCCCAAACATAGACATGATAGTGGACATGACCTTGGGATATGAGATCTACTCTTTGATGGATGGATTTTCTGGTTATAATCAAATCAAGATAGCTCCTGAGGATCAAGAAAAGACATCATTTACTTGTGCATGGGGAACCTATTGTTGGAATGTCATGCCTTTCGATGTAAAGAATGCAGGAGCTACATACCAAAGAGCTATGACAACAATCTTTCATGACATGATGCCCAAGAATATGGAAGATTATGTAGATGATACCTTGGCTAAATCTAAAAAAAGAGACAAACATTTAGAGGATTTAAAGGTCCTTCTACATTGAATGGAACAGTTCCAACTAAGATTAAATCCAAAGAAATGTGCATTTGGTATTACCTCAGAAAAATTGTTAGGCTTCATTATTTCAGCAAAAGCAATTCAGGTAGATCCTGAAAAGGTACAAGCAATCATGGATATGCTGCCTCCCAAAAACATCAGCCAAATGAGGAGTCTCCAAGGACTCCTTCAATCTATCATAAGGTTTATTTCCCAGCTAGCGGATAGAGCTCAACTCTTTAACAAAAACCTACATAAGAGAGTCCAATGTGTATGGAATGAAGAATGTCAAAAGAGTATGGACTAAATCAAGGAGTACTTGGCCAATCCTCCCATCTTAATGCCTCCTATCCCAGGAAAACCACTTATTTTGTACATTTCAGCAACTAAATCTTCCCTGGGGTCATTGTTGGCTCAAATTGATGAAAATGGGAAGGAGAGAGCCATATATTACATCAGCCATACTCTTGTGTCTTATGAGGTCAACTACACCAGTATTGAAAAGGCTTGTCTTGCGGTAGTATTTGCTACCCAGAAATTAAGACACTACATGCTTGCACATACAGTGCATCTCATAGCTAAAATTGATCCTCTCAAGTACTTACTTGGTAAGGCCACTCTCAGAGGCAGACTTGCTAAATGGATGATGATTCTTTCCGAATTTGACATAGAGTATGTTGAGCATAAAGCCATAAAAGGACAAGCTATCACAGATCAACTAGCTGATTTTCCAATTCCAGACAATATGCCTATTCACGTTGAGTTTCTAGATGAGCACATACTATACATAACTGATAGGACATGGAAGATGTTCTTTGATGGGTCTTTCATGCAAAATGGTTCAGGAGCTAGAGTGTTGTTTGTCTCTCCTCATGGATAAACAATTCCTAAGTCCTACAAATTATTATTCCCATGCACAAACAAGATAACCGAATATGAAGCCTTCACAAATGGACTAAAAATGGCTATAGAATGGGGAATTACAGAGCTACACATTTATGGGGATTTGCAATTAATCATCAACCAAGTAAATGAAGAATACCAAACAAAAGATGACAAACTGATACCCTATAAGAAGATGGTTGATTCATTGCGCCGATATTTCACCTTTGTTACATTTCAACAAATCCCTAGAATAGAGAATAAACCAGCTGATGCTATGGCTACATTGGCTTCACTTCTTCAACTAGAACAACATGAGTCCAGATTTGAATTCCTGGTGGAAGAGCTACGTTACCCAATCTATGACTCCCAAGAAAGCCAAGTCATTTGTACCCTCATTGGTCATGAGTCATCCTGCTACGGTGCCATTTACTCATATCTCCGTGATGGCATTATACCCGAAACCTTTAACCACTCTGAAAGAAGAAACCTAATCCATAATGCCTCTCGCCATACCCTTATCTCTGGTGATTTGTATAGAAGGGGTTTAGATGGGACACTTCTTAGGTGCTTGGAAAAGGAGGAATCCAACCAAGCGTTAGCTGACATTCACAAGGGCATTTGTGGAGGACATTCTAATGGTCTTGCCATGGCTCGAAGGTTGGTTAGGGTGGGGTACTATTGGCCTACCATGTAGACAGATGTAGTAGCTTTTTCCAAATCATGTGAAAAGTGTCAGAAACATGGAGACCTGATTCATGCTCCAGGCAGGGAGCTTATTCCCTCTATTTCTCATTGGCCATTTCAGCACTAGGCCTTTGACCTTGTTGGGTAGATTCATCCCAACTCATTAGGTGGACATAAATTTATCATTACTGCTACTGACTACTTTACCAAATGGGTAGAAGTTGTTCCACTTTCTGTTGCCTTAGGCAAAATGGTTTCTTTGTTCATCTTGAACCATATCATTTGTTAGTATGGGGTGCCTTCTGAAATAATCACTGACAATGGAGGTCAGTTTAAAAATAAGGACCTAAAACAAATCTACAAGAAATTCAAGATAAAATAGCATTGGTCCTCCATTTACTTCCCGCAAGGAAATGGACAAGTAGAGGCTTTGAATAAAACCATTCTCAAAATTCTCCATAGAACAATTCACAAGAATGGTAGAGATTGGCACCTTCAGATAAATCTAGCCTTATGGGCTTACAGAATGAGTATTCATACTCCCATAGGGGCTACTCCTTTTGCCCTCACTTATGGTGTTGAAGCAGTGTTACCTTTAGAGGTAGAGATCCCTTCACTTAGAGTCTCTCTCAAAGGTTTGGTTACAGATGAAGATTATCGCGCCATGAGATTGCAAGAGCTAGAACTTCTAGATGAAAAGCGTAAAGAATCTTTTGACCACATAAGAGTTTACCAGAAGCGTATGACCAAAGCATTTAACAAGAAGGTTCACCCTAGAGAATTTTAAGTGGGGGATCTTGTCCTACGAGAAAACCCTAAGAACCAACAAAATAGAGAGAAAAAGGGAAAGTTTGAACCTAATTGGCTTGGACCATACATTATTACTGCTACTTTTGGGATAGGTGCTTACCTACTATCTGATGAAAAGGGAGAGTAGCTCCCTGATCCTATCAATGTGTTGCACCTAAAGAAGTTCTATTAATGATGTCTATTTAGTCTGGGGGCATCCTTTGTACATATTTATTGATCCCAAAAAAATTCCAAAAAAATTCATATATGATGTTAAAAAAATCCTAAAAAGCATAAAAGGTCCTGCAAAAATACAAAAAAATTTAAAAAATTCAAAAAATTCAAAAAAATAGAAAAAGTGCCTTGGTGAAAACCTGGAAACAGACACCTTGGTAGAAAAAAATTTAAAAAATTAAAAATTTTGCAAGTGGTGAAAACCTGGAAATAGGCACTACTTGAGGCCTTTGCACCCTTGTTTCTTAGCATGCCTCCTCGACACTTAGCCTTTTTCCATCATGCCTTGTCCTTGTTGCCTTGATTTGGAATTAGTCTTTATCTTTGTCTAGGGGGCATAACTGTGTTAGCTTTGGTCTCTAGGATGTGTTAGGTCTTTAGGACATCTTGCAACGGTGTTTTTCAACACCCCCAAACTGTGTTTTTCAACACTACCCTAGCATCAAGTGTTTCTCAACACTTGTCAGATAATCCTACCCCACAGTCTAGCATGATATGGTATTTCTCACTCGCAGATGTGATACTCAAAGTTTGATTCTATGACCTACACACATGCACTTAAACATTCGACTCGCTGAGACGTGATTGACTTTATTTTCTTTGTGTGTTGTCTATGATGATTTCTTTGATGAGTGTTCTCTCCCTAAGAAGTTTTCAATGATGCATAGCTAGAAGACTGAGGGCATGAGAACATGTTTTATTGCTTTTTCTACTTGTGGGTATATTTTGTTGGTCTTAATTGTCATTAGCATTTATGCATGATCCACTTGACACTTAGGATCTACAAAGTATTATCCTTGATTATTTTGTGCAAGTGCATACTTCTAGCCATCTTGACTTTCCTGGTGTCTTGATGTGAGTATAATCTTGCTATATCAAACTTAGGTAATCTCACTGCACTAGTCATCTTGACCTACATGTCTTTGGTGCCTAGGTGGGATTCCCACATTTTATCTGATATAGATCATATTCATATACCCATAGTCATACTAGTGAGTATTGTATGATCTCATGACGCTACCAATAAAGCTCGATGATGATTATTAGATGTCTATTGGTGTTTTGACCTTGCAAGTCAACCACTTTTCATTGTAGCTTGCATTTCTAGGTTCATGTTAGATTAGTCTTGCATTTTGCATGTGGAGAGAGCTCTCCTTTTATCTTTCACGGACTAGTCAGTCAACTGCGCTCACCTTTCCTTTTCTTCGATCATGTCTTTTGCTCCTTGTCTTTTACATCATATCCTATTCTTGTCATCACAAGGGGTTAATCTTATCATCATATCTATATCCTAAAAGAAAGCATTTTCAGAAGCTTGAGTCTATATCATACACATGAGAATTAAACATACATCTATGAAAGAGAATATACATGAGCATTTATACCATACATTTTGAGCAATATGACAAAACAATATAAAAACTGATACATCCATCACAAGTGAGACAAATACACAGATACATCGCAAATCCAATAATCTCATATATATTGGCATCGCAAATACAAATACAAAATACAATATGAGATCCCAAAATTTGGATCAAAGTCTCATGATATGTAAATATGTAAATATCCTAATCCTAGCTCTAGCTGGCACCATCATGTGGAGCTGGTGGTGGAGGAGGTGGTGCTACATCTGGTACCATATCTGATCTGCCAGCAATCGCTAAGTAGGGAGGAGCCCTCTAACCCTCTGGCACAACCTGAATGTAGAGACCATGATAGTATACAGCTCGCGCTGCCTCTCTCCGTGACTCTGCAGTAGCCACCTTTATAGCCTTATCTCGCAGCTCAAGCTTGGCTCTCATATCTATCAGCTGTTGCTCCCTGACCGCTATGGTGATGTGTAACTACTGCATCTCCATCTCCAGAGCCTAGATCCTGGCTCTCAAGTCCTCTCCCCCTGCAGGCTGATCCTGCCCAGCACCCGACCCTCAGCAAGATGGCCTCGCTGTGTCATCTCCCTCATCTATGGAACCCTATCCCCATGGCCATTTCTGGCCACTTGATCAAGAGCTATGTCTAGTCTCTCTCCCTCTACCTCTTCCTCCTCCATCTCCTCCATCCCCATCATCACCATCATCTCCGGCTTGAGCTGTTGGCTATGCATTAGGTACCGTGAACCTAGGAAATGGAGCTCATCGTCGCTCTGCTCTGTAGGCTGCATCAGCCCCTGCATCTACCATGTTTGGGAGATAGTCCCATGGCTCTCTCTATATGGTTGTTGTATCTTGTACTGCCTACTGGTAATCTAGCATTGGCAGCTAGCACTGACCATCCTCATCCCTAGCTCGGGCGTATGTAGTAGTCTTAGTAGATACCCATTGTTGCCACCCAAACTGCCTCTATACCCAAGTAATAGCAAACCTCTCCATGATATTTGGGTGTCAACCTACCAATGGCCAGCTACATAACATATAGGTCAGCTCATCCTCCACATCACCCCATGTCTCCATAGCCCTATATGGCCTTGACTAGAAGGAAGTCAGCTCATCCAATATCCTCCTATAGTATGTCACATCCCTATTGTGAGGCTGTGACAAGAATCCTACATATCTGTAGATAAAGGGATGTCTCCTCTCCCTCGGCTGTACACATGGACATACGACATCAATGTGCTCCCATGCCCACACCCGTGCTAGAATAGCACTGCACGCCCATGTCCTTCTCTCACAGTACACAATCTCATAGAGCTCGTGGTACATATCGGCCAATATGGCCGAGCCCCATGCCATCCGTCGGGGATGTGCTACCAGATCTACTAAAAATCTACCCCATCCTAGTGAAAAACCCTTCTAACTCCTATCAGTGATAAGGGCTTGTGCAATAATGGAAGCAACAATACATGGCACTGGGAAGTCCCTACCAAAATCCTCCATCAACTGGTCCCAGCTGATGTGTCTATCTATAATAGTGACATCCTGAAACATGCCCTGGATGGCCTGTCATCCCTTGGTAGGATCTTGATCGTAGTATACCTGTGTGAACAAATAATCATGTCAGTTTCTATTATATGGAAACTTTACATATTTGACTATCTATAAACATGATTATACTTACAGGATTGCCATGGCTAGGCACTCGAAGAATCCTATAGACATCCTCCAAAGTGATCGATGCCTCTCCAATGGGTAGATGGAAGGTGTTGTGCTCGCTATGCCATCTCTCAGCTAGCATAGTCAACAAACCATGGTCAACTTGAATGTGGGGCAACTTCAGTAAGTAGCCAAAGCCCATCACCCTCAAGTCTGCCCGACTTGGATCATCCAGATCTCGGACATATCGTAGCCTAGTAACCTTCGGTGCTCTTATCAACAGTGCTGGAAAGAACTCTTAGAGGCCATCAATCCAAAGCCAGATGTTAGAATATATCATGATGGATGTCTAAAATCAATACAATGCATCTTAGAAAGCAAATATTGTCTAGACCCATGTCATTTTGCTCAAAAACACTAAAACATGTCAAATTTTTAAACTGTGCAATACTATTTTTTGATAAAGTATCGTACGATACTTTTTCTTATAACAGTGTGATAGTATCTTGAAGTGCGATACTTCACATAGCATCACATGACATTTCATCTAGTATCATACGATACAAGACCTAATGCCGATGCAATAATATGTAGACCCATGAAGTATCACATGACATTTTTCCTTCAACAGGTGCAATACTTGCAAAAGATCGTACGATCTTTCACCTGGGTTAAAAATTTGAAATTTTTCAAATATTAAAAACATGTTTTAAAATGCATTAAATGTTCATAAATGACTCAAAAGGGGCAAGTTTTTCTGAAAACATACCGGGGCACTATACTGTGGAGGCCGGTTGTGCAACTGGGCGCACTCAAATCGATGCCTATGAACCGGGACTATTGCTTGCTGGGCCATTTTCTCTCTCTAAGCTCTCAAAATTCTCAAATCACAATAAGTCAAATGATTTTTGAAAATGACCTTTTTACCCCTTTTATAGCATTTTGACTTTTTGACCTAATTTTCAAAACACCTTAGAATTGCGCAAAAATTGCACCCCTAGCTAATTTCGACGTCTTGGATCCATTTTCAAACTTGAAATCAAAATCTAAGTTAATCTTGATAGTCAAAATTGCATTTCAAAATTTCCCTTTCTTCTGCGTAGTTGGCTAACCACTTGAGGCCTGATCCTTTGATCTTCGCTAGGGCATCCCTATTTCTTCATCCCCATCTCTTTCAAACTCCTCATCTTTCATTCATTTTCATTTGATTCATCTCTCTAAGGTTTGACTTCATCTTCATTTTACATCTTTCTCCGTCAAACCTAGTCAAACTGGGGCATGTCTTCACTGCTTAATGGTTATCTTATCATCCTTCATCTTCGATTATGATTTCTAGTGACTTGATCAAGTTTATCAATTTGTTGTTCTCCTCTACCTGATTTTGATTTCGATTCTAAGGGGGCAGTACCTATCAGCTTCAATCTTTGATTCAGCTTTATCATTCAGCTTAGCTTGAGATTTTTATTTCAAGACTTGATTATCACTTAATAGCAATGGTGTTGGTCTTGTCTTTCAATTCTAATCTCTTATTTTGAGACTTGATTATCACTTAACAACAATGGTGTTAGTCTTGTCTTTCAGCTTATCTTTGTCAGCTTTGTCCTGATGTGTTCCCATTCGTTGAACACACATCTGGGTTGTTTTGTGATCCCAAATCAATCTCACTTTTCAATTTCATTATTTGACTGCATGTGATCCCAAATCGATCTCACATTAGTCAAAGAGGGGCAAATGTATGCACCCTAAAATGGTCCCCTAGACTTTGGGCCCCTATTCAACAATTTATCAATTTCCTGAATCAACATTTTTAGCTTAATATCAATTTCCTTGATCAAATTCTATTTTATTATTTGCCTTGGGCTAACCATTTTATCCTAAGTCCTTATTTAATTAAAAGGAATATTTCCTCCCCTTTTATTAAATAAAAAGCCCCCACTTTTCCTCTTATCCTAAGTTGCACAGATAAAGCATTATTCTTATTTTATAAAAAGGAGAAAAGGCACTTTTTGTCTCATATGGACACAAAAGTCAACTCTTATTTTATCATTGGAAGATATTTGTGCACATGGATTGCTCCTCTTTTATGCTCCACCCTTGATTAACTCTTTTGCCTCTTAATCTCCATCGTCCGTTGATTTTCATTTCTTATAAAAGAAGAGCTCTCTTCTTCATTTTCATAAGCATCTTTTGAATACTAATGTTATGTTGCAGGTTTTCTAGGTGACTTTGAAGCTTTTGAAGATTTGGAGCATTCTTAGCTTTTTCACTTACATAGTTGCATTATCATGGCATTCATAGCTAGTTTCCTTTATGCTTTAGATTAATTCATCTAACTTAATTAGGAGGCTTTGTAATACTTTCATTTCATTTCATAGCTTAGCTTGCATAGCTTGCATCTTCATTTCTAGTATAGCATTGCATTGCATTTCATTTTGATTCTTGCGGGTATTGGCATTCTTGCCCTTGTCTTCCTTGAATCTCCCATTGTGTGGTTGACTAGCAAGGTCATAAGCTTTATAGCTCTAGCTGAGAGCAATCTTAAAATCCTTGCAACTTCATTCATAGGGAGCTCTAGGTCACTTTCTCAAGGTTTCCCATTCATGGATTCCCTTGGATGTAATGACTTAGAGAAGTGCACTATTTAGAGTATACAATAATAAAAACTTAGTACTCTAGGCCCCTTTATGATGATATTGACCTTGGTTTGTACAGATATTAGTCAAAGTCAAAAGAAGATTTTGTAGTTGACCACCTCAACATAGAGAAAGGAAGAATATCTCAAGAGAACCAAGACCCAAAACTACAAAAAAAAATAGCCCTAGCATGAAATGCAGCCTAAGACACACGTCAAGTCATTGATCTTGTAGCTATTTGTTTATCATCATTTGAGTGTTTGGGACATCAGATTTTAGTACAAACTTCACTGGTGCAAGAGTAACCATGAAGCTATGAATACGATCTTATCAGATAAGATGTAGGAAACAAACATAAGCATCAAGGCATAAGGTCTGAGATGACCTGAACATGGTTTCCAGCTTGTTGTTGTAAGATTCCACTTGTATCAAGCCATAGACCGCCAGGATAACCATGAGTGTCGTATTACATGTCACACACAAGAAATAAACAAGGAGATAATTCCAACCTCACCTAAGAATCCAAATAAATAGGTTCAAGGTATGTACGACATTCCAATCACAATGGAGGATCTTGTCATAGACATCTTATTCATTAGAAAACTTAGGATCATTGAAACCACACCACAAGCAGAAATCAAAAAAATCAAATGTGTTACGCCCCTACTCATGAATCTATAGTCAAGTAGACATAATTGAGAGACCTTAGAAGACATAAAAAATAAATATTAATGATAATAGATAGCACAAAATAAAATATTTCAACATATCTCAATCATTTCAGTTTTCTACATTATAGTTTGTGTTGAGTGTTAAGGAACACCTTTGTGCTTGTATCAAAGTGCATACGTGTAGAAGGTAGTGAAAGATTCGATATGTGTTGAGAAACATAGTGATATCCATATTGGTAGTGTTAAGAAACACTATGGGATTGGGGTGTTGAGAAACACCTAGTGTCAGTGGAAAATTGTCCATCAGGAAGGACTAATATACTAACTTAGGCTAAGCACAAAAGATTGACCAAGTGATAAAGCGTTGACACCTGAGAGAGATAGTGTGTGATTTCCCCCAAGAGCCAGAAGAAAACCAAGGACAAAACTAAGACCAATTCTAGTCCAGTGTGACTCAAAGAGACATGAAACAAGAGATGGAAGTAGATCAGGTTGATGAAAGTATGAGAGATAAGCCACTTGTTGATAGATGGAGCATTGATTACAAGTGACACATATTTGCTAGGTTTTCACCACTTGGAAGTATTTTATTTTTTCTACCAAGGCACCTATTTCCAAGTTTTCACCAGGATGAACATTTTTTCAGGACTTTATATGCTTTTTAGACTTTTTCTTCTTTTGTTGTTTTTGGAATTTTTTTAGGAATATTTTTCACTTTTTAAATTTTCAGAGATTACTCAATCTCAAGAAAGATCACATTGGTTTTCCTCCAATGTATAGCAAGGTATAGGACATGATGGATAGATTAGAAAGCTGATGAATGAAGTGGAAATATAATGAGGGATGAAGTGGGTAAATGCAACCCTCGGGCATAGTCTCCTCAAGATTACCCAAGCTAGAGAAAGGGAGTGTAGCAATGAGGGAGTATAGCAATGTAGGATCATTTAAGTGGTGTTGGATAGCATATATAGGATAATGAAAGAATGTGGTCCAAAAGAGTGGACATGTCAAGAGACTCTTATTAACAAATTTTTTATTTTATCTTCTTCTTTTGATCAAGACCAAGGGGTTCATTGGATATGATAGTGATAGGATAGCGCGATCAAGATAAAGGGTGATGGATATTATGAGTCAATGGTTTGAGATAAAGGGAAATATTCTTAAGAATAGTGATGACCAATTTTGGATAAGAAATATCATGATAGGGTACCATGGATGGAAGCAAGTGAGTCAACCGAATCAAAGGATAGAATATGGAGGGATATATGCTTCTCATGGATAGGTCAACCTTGTCAAGATCAAAGGTGAAAGAGGAATTATGAGTTCATATAAAATAGCTAGTGTGGATGAATCGTGCACCCAAGTGTAGAGTGCAAGAGGGAGGAATTATGCATGATGCTTGTTTGCTAGGTTTTCATCATGGTACTTTTCCAAAGTGCCACAAGTAGTAGTTTTCACCATAGGACAAATTTATTTCTCTATACTTTTTCTACCAAGGTACCTATTTACTAGGCTTTCACCAAGGCACTTTTTTTTTTGGAGGAACTCAAGCCTAATTTTCTTTGGATAATGCTCCTTTGGAAAGATATGTTATGTTTGGCCAAGGCCACTGAGGGGTATGCTAAAATATGTTGATAAGGTGATGATAGGGGAAAGATATGGAGGATAAGTACATATGTTTTATGCAATGGATTGGACAAAGGGAATAAAAGGATAGGAGATGGAAGGATAGTAAGTAGGTGATGGATAGGGGATAGGGTATTGAAAGGTTTGCATAGGAGTATGTGGAAAGAGAGACAACATCAACATGAACACACACATTAAAGGGTAGTGGATAGTTGGAGGGATATTGAATTGGCTAGCTTGAGGTTTTGATGTAGGAAGTGACACGGATCTTGGAACACAAGGACCCAAAATAGATGAAGGAGAGGATTTAAGATGTTTGGAAGGATACAAAGCAAAATTATTTGGAAGCATGAATGTAAAATTTTATTTCTCTTTCATATTTAATTCCTTTAAGAGACTTGGGAATCCACATAGCTTTTGATTTTTCTCTACTTTTATGTGATTTTAATCAAAATTCTTTCATGATGGATTTAAGAAACCATATTTTCTTTGATTTTCTTCTTTTCTTTGAGGAACCTTGTGGTCTCTTGAATATTTACTTTTTCTTTGTAGCCACATGTCGATTAGATAGGACATGGTGATCTTCATATACAACTGGATTTGTGAATCTCTAATTTATTTGTTGTACATCCAAATTGCTTCCAAAGACTTGGGGATTATGGATGAATGAGGCTGATATGATGGGTTTAGATGAATGGATGGATGTGAATTTTTCAAGGATGCATGTCTTTGTTGATCTTGAGGTATGGTGGAGAAAGTGGGTGATAAGCTAGGAGTGAGAAGTATAGTAGATGGGGGGATATAAGGTCCTAATATGGATGGAAGATATGAAGGTTTCATCTTTGGGATATAGGGACCAAGAATGGATTTAGAGGATAGTGATGTCTAATTCTTATATATAAATGGAGAAAAATGAGGTGTGAAAAGGATATCAACATCTTTAGAGTGAGATGCATGGCCAAGGATCTGATCTGTAAGATTCTTATTCATACCAATAGGCTCATGGATAACTTTGATAGGAGAAAGTTTGACAAGTACAAATGGAGCTTGGGAGTATTTATTCTTATGCAAAACAAGAGGAAAAATGGTAGGCTGTGGAGAATTATGACAAGGAGTTGCAGGGATATTCTGATCTTGACAAGGATCTTTGGATAATGTAGGAAGAATACGTTTCTCTCTATTTTCAATAAGCTCATTAGAAATGATGGAAGCAGTATCTTGATCTTTCTTAGAAAGTGAAAAGAATGTAGGAGATGGAGGGTTACATGGCTCTTGACGTGGAGGTGTATCATCTTGGAAGAAATGAGAGGGGATGAAGGGATCATCATGAGACTCTGGGGATATGGGACTTTTTTCAACCATTGGATAAAGATGGATGGTCTCTTGATATTGATCTTTATTCATATTTATTTATTCACACTTCAAATTGTCCTCTTGACATAGAACCACTTCTAGGGATGAAGCATAAGTTTGGGTATGTGTGAGGGATTATTGAAGGGTTGATGAAGGGACATTTAACATAGGTATGATAGGCATTGAAGCACAATTCATATTTGGATCTATGACATTTGAATCATGGAAGGGCTTCATAGAAAGATGTATATTAGGTTGGATCTCTCTTAGAGCTAGCCCTTGAGGATATACATAGTTAGCATGAAAAGAATTAAGTTCTTTATTCAATGGAGGAATTTTGGATGGCTTTTCTTTTTAGAAGATGAATGCATGATGGATGAGGTAGAGGAAGCATGAGAACCATTACTAGACATTGGTTCATGATTTTGATCAAGCTTGAGAGTAATATCTTCTTTAGATGAGTCATTAGGATTCTCAATTTCAATTGTGTCATCATAAATGAGATCTTGGATTTTGTGTTTCAACTCCATGCAATATGAAGTTTTATGCTCATTATTTTGGTGATACGCATAGTAGGTACTCAAGAATGAAAGTCCCCTTGAAGTGGTTGGAGGTAATTTGATGAGATTGTTTTCAATCACCTTCCAAAGCCAATTCATAGGACTGTCACAAAGGAATGAATGATTTGTCCAATGGACATTTGTATCCCATGTGTTTGTCAAAGAAATTCAGGATTAAAGATCATGATAATCTGATTTTTTGTTGTCATGGGACTGATAGACAAGTGTCTTAGCTAAAAGTGATGAAACCCCTTCATTTTCTTGATTAAAGATTGGATTGTCATGGATTGGATGAATAGATTCTTGATAAAAGATAGATTGGTCATGAAGATGTTCTTGATCAGAGATTGGATTGTTAGAAATTTGATATTGATCAAAGATAGAGTTGATGTGAAATTATGAAGTGTCCTTGCTTGCAGAAGATGATATAGATTGATCATTATCAAAGAGAAAAGGATAGATTGCTCTCAATGAGTCTTCGTTAGAGGATGTATCATTTTATTTCTTCAAGTTTTGAATGTCATACTTCAAAGATTGGATTTTATTTGATAAGGATTCAATAAGAATCTCTTCTTCCTTGTTTTTATGGTTAAATAGGATCTAATCCACTTGTTTTTAGCCATGATGTGATCATTTTGATTCTCTTGATGAGAAAACATGATCTCTTGTGATGATATTCATCTCTTGGGACTTTGGATTTGATGTTTCAAGAAGTCCATGAGCATGTATGATCATTTTTTAGGAAAATAAAAAATGCAATTTTTTTAATATTTTTCAGTATTTTTTTAGGTTTTAGTAATTTGTAATTTTGAAGGTCTTCTGCTCATTTTTGGGAGTGGAGACTGTCGATAGCCTCAAAAATTGGGTGGTCAAAGGCACACTATTTTTGAGACTAAAATTAGAGCTTTTTATTTTCTTTCTAACAATGAAAGCAGTTCGCAATTTCAAGCACCAAGTCAAAAGTTATGATCCCGCCAAGTTGGGCTAAAAATTTTCATAAATTTTTAGAATCTTTGATATAGACATCTACCAAAGCTATGGATAAATGATAAATGATGATTCTAAGAGGTAATGCAATGTGCCAAAATGTCAAATGTATGTTCACAATGATTTCCACAGGTCTCAACACATTTGAAAACACATCAAGTAGAATCTACCTAAGGTCAAAGGTGAGTAACAAAATCTTTGCCCACAATTTGGTATTCCTTCGCCTCACAAAAAGTGATGTTGGATTTTTTGAGGATATAATCCAAGGGAATACATATGGTGAGTAGTCTTGAGGTGATCTAGGTAAGTCCACTTGGATCAATCCTTGCACAAAGATTATGCTACTTTCAGAGGTAATTCAGGTAGCTTCTAACCAAGAGTGTTTAGTAAGGGCATCCATTCAAAATTATCCCTTGTAGTTCCTCTTAGTAGAATTGAGGACTATAGCCCTACAATTTCTTCAAGTAAAGGTAGTCTTGCAAGCAAGACTGAGACCTCACGACCCTACACATCACTCTTTCACATGTGCTCTCCTAGTCAAATGAATGACCCAACATAGTTAATAGTTACATCCTCATGGTTTTTGGCCAAAAAGGCATAAATTTTATGTGGGTTGGATGAGTTGGATTTTATTTGTCCCACTTGGATCGCTCTCGCAAGATTTGTACCTCAACGACAGACCCTCTAAAGGTAAAATGAAAAAAGGAAAATAGATAGGCTAATGAAGGTCTAGATTTCTAATTTTCCACAAGGGGAAAAGAGCATACTCTCCTACTCCATAGCTCCTCCTAAGAACATCAAGAACATATTCATTTACCCAAGATTCTTTTGCAAGTGAAAATATAAGTAGGTCAAGATTTTTTATTCAACCTCTAGGAGGTGAAGAGAATAATCTCTTACTACCCAACTAGTCACAACAAAAGAAACCTTCCTAGTTAAGCTAGGTTCCTAGAAAATAAAATCTATGAAAGCACAAAGTTTATTTGTATCTCCAAGACAACCTGAAAAAAAAATATCTTTAGTAGTCTCAAGATATGTCTTTGGAAAGAATCATGCAGATAGGTTTCATGGATTCCTTCAGTGTTTCTGTTACCTGGAAAAATAGAGAATCATTACTCAGTAATCAGATTTTAAAAATTGCACACAAATTCAAACGTGCTACAAAAACAATCATACATGCTATAGAAACAACCACGCGTAGTATAGAAACAATTAAATGCGCTACTGCATTATTTGAACACACTACATAAAGTATTGAAATCACTATAGACAAGGTTAAAAGCACTAAATAAATAGTTACTTAAATAACTGATTTAGCACTATTTTAGAATGTAGCATGCGCTACTCTATTTTTGTAAATGAGCTACACAAAGATTTAAAAGTGCTATTTTAAATACTTCTACGCACTAAAACAATAATCAAAAGTGTCAAAAAGCCCCCTTATAGGCATCACAAAACTTTCAAATACGCGCTAAGAGAAGTTTAGACAGAAGACATAAGAGTATTTAGAAGTCTCAGTACAATGCTTATTCACGCATTTTGATCTTTCAAACGCACTATTTTATTCATCTTACGCATTAGAACAGAACTAGAAAGCGTTGTTTCATTCAACTTACATGTCAAAATAGAGCTGGTATGCATTGTTTCTTCTTGCAAAAGCATTGTTTAACCTGCAAAAAGGATAAAAATATGCAAAAACCAGAGCATAGATAATTTAACAAGATTTTTAAATCTCTTGAGGCCTCGAGCCCCACAGTGGATGCCAAAAATCTATGGTTAAATATTGGAATTCAATTGAAATACAACCAACACTCAATAAACCATTAACTCGATAATTTAGCTATAAGAGTCCATATCAAATGAACCAACTAAACCCTCAAAAGTGGCTTATTGCTTTCTAGGTTAAGTGAGTTTAATCCTTTTTATAATGCTCATCAATTTGGCATGAAGAATTAGCACAACTTGACTACTCCAAAATGGAAGATTCAAATGCAATGCAAAAGTAGAAATGAAACTAGAATGCAAGACTAACAATGCTAGAATAAAAGCAAGCTAGATTAACAATGCAAGATTATACCAGGAAATGAGCTAATGCTAACAATGCAAGAGAAATATGAGCATATGATGAAAGCAACTAAGAACTAACAATTCAAAATAGACAGATTACTCTAGAATGAAAGAATGCAAGAAGACAAGTATGCAAATGACCAAGATGATCTAGATTACCAAGATGCAAGATGGAACCCTTGAGCCAAGGAAGAGCTTCCTTTTAAAGAAAATTCCTCAAGAATGAAGGGTGGAGATTAAGAGGCAAAGGATGTTAGGTAGAGATGTGTGGTGAGAGATATCAATCCATGTGAGAGGATTCAAAAAAGTTGATTGGCCAAGCTTGATGGGAGAATAAGAAAAAATAGCAAATCCCCTTTTAATTGTCAATTAATCTAGATTAAGTTTGCACAACATGCTCTTTTTAATAAAAGTGCTAGGAATTTATATTAAAAGTAAGTTTTAACAATTAAATGATTTTTTAAGTTTTAATATTAGAGATTATTTGATTTGATTATGCAAGGGGGATTATTTAGGTTGCTTACATAATTATGTCTAGTTAATTATGCTTTAAGATTTTAGAATTTGTTTTGAGGCAATTTAATCAATTAGGAGCTTAGGTTCTACTAGACAAATTTTAGGTGATTACACATATAACTTAGAATATTTTAATAGGATATGAATCAATAGTAAGAGCTACAAGAATATAAATTAATAATGAAGTACGCTAGACAATAATGTTGTATTCTAAAGCGAATGGTGTATTTTTCAATAAGACAATACTGTCAAAATGACAATATATTTAAGCAAGAAAGAATAGTAAATCCATAACAAATACTCAACTACAAAATAGTGAATAAAAATTACAGTTCATTAATTTTGTTTCTTTATAATAATGAAAAAATATTTGACTGAGTATTTGCAAAGTATGCTAGTATTAGAAAATGCTTATTAGTAGCCAATTGTGCACCATAGTTATTGTGTTAATTGAAAAATGAGCACATTACAGCTCTATCAACTCGACTAAATGGTGGTTAAACTTCACAAATGTTTATAACATTAATGTATATATTTTAATACTTATACATATATTTAATATTTAATATAGCATATAAATATACATATAACATTTAATTTATTTAATATTAAAATTTAAAATTTATCATATAATATTTAAATACTTAACATATACATACATTTAATTAATATAATTCAAATTAATGCATATATATATATATATATATATATATAATACATATTATATATATGCTTTAATATGGAATATTAATATACATATATCATTTTATATATATTTAAAATTTAAAATTTATTATATAATATTAAAATATTAAACATGTATATATATGTAATAAATAAATAAATCTTTAATTATATCATCAAAGGAATTAAAAGTGTATTTTATATGTTTTGATGCTATAGATTTGACATGTCAATATGTTGGAGCATCTTAAAGACACCCATCACTGGTATCATTACAGTGCATCACATAAAAACACACATATCATTAAAGTGCATTACATATTATTTGTGCTAGAAAACAAAAGCCAAATGCTAAAATTCATTAGTATTTTTTCATGTATTTCTAATGCAAGAAAATAATAAATGATCATTTCTCTTTCCAATGTCTCTTTTATGTACCTCTTTATTATGATAACAATGACCTAGGTCTTTTCTTTAAATTATCAACTCTAGAGGCTGAATTCAAAAGTTTTGAAATGCAAGCTAGCAACAAATGGTTACATTTTGAAATTGTCAACATTGAAAATACTAAAATACAATTTTTTGGATAACAATGAGATCATGTGCATGACTGGGTCTAAGGGCCACAATCCCACTCATGATTATGTCCACTTGAATCCATTTGTGCCCATAATTCTATCCAAGAGGGAAAATGTCTTAAAGGATTTGACTAACTCAATTATAAGAATATGGTAGTGATAACAAAAGGGTACATATCGGATTCACAGCCAACTAATGAACATAACACAACAAATTGTATGATAAAGCTATGTATTCAAGATAATGCAAATGATAAAAGCAAAGGAAGAATTCAAGAGAGAAACTATGCATTTTTATACTCTACAAGAATATAAAATAGCTACCATTTGTCACTAATTTAGCTTGGAGAGAAAATTTATTATATAAAAATAACTTTATACACTCTTCGGGATAAAAATGAACTAATAAAGAGAGCCTCCAGTTGAATTAAATTTAAATTCAAACAACATATATTGTTTCATTGAATTGTTATCTTAGTTAACAACTTTTTTTTTTACCAAATAGAATGGTTAGATGTCGTGTTTTCTACTTTTTCTATAGATAAATAGGTGGTCTCAAGTAATTTTTTAAAAGTAGTGATGTATATTATATATAATCTTCTTTTAAAAATGCTAAGCAACAATGTTTAGGAATGAGAGTTTCAGTTGTAGATGAATATCCTAATTGAAAATATATATAATTTCATTGTTAAATAATTTTCTTACATGGTCAAAAGACCCTTGGTCTATTGTTGAAGTTGAATGGTTCTAAATGAGCCCACCAAGGACTAAGTCTCATTAAGTGCACAACCCAAACAACCTTGTTTCAAACTAAGGACTCATGCTCATATATCATATAGCTAAAAGTTATTGTGAATGATATAAACTTCCCCATAAAAAATACATGAATGAATATTTTTTCTTCCCTACAATTTGACATTTCCCTCAAAATTTTACTTTCATAAATATCTTCACATTGAAATAAAATAAATAATAATAATAATAATAATTAAAAAAATTAATTGAAACATTTATAAGGGATATACTATGCCTCTTAGATCTTTTTTCGATCGCTTAGGTTTCACATTTTAAACTTTTAAATAAATATAAAATTTGTAATGAAAAAAACTAAAAAAAATAGTGGCATTAGGTCCTCCTATTGACTTATACGCAATACATACCATTCCATGATGAATCATGAAGTTTGACCCAAAACTTTCATACAATTATCTATAGTAGTATTTTAATACACAAATGAAACTCTTCTTACTATACTGATTGAACTATAACATTTTTGTTGTAGATTTTGAGAGGGGGGATTGTATAAAAGGAGGAGCTTCTTGCACTGTAGTATGTGTCATTTATAGCTGAAAATTTTTCTTGGCTTTAGTGGGAAAACACATAAGTACCAATGTGCCTTCAATTCCATCACTATTTCGATGAGGAATGAAAACTCTAGAGATGCCTGGCACAACACCCTCCCCACCTTTAGGAAGCCCAACATAGATCGCCTTACCCCACCCAAAATCCACATCTCCAAATGCAATCTTGGTTAAATCAAAAGCTAGAAAACTCTCCATCATTCAGCATAATGTGGCCAACCCTTAACCTCCATCAAGTCTATCATTGACTGCATGTATTCATTATTAACAACTTTTTTGGCCTTGCATATGACAAGGGTTTGTTCAACAACACTCATGTTGTGGTCTTGGCACAAGCAATGATGATTAAGTTTCCATAGTATCTACAGGGAAATGGGGGTTTGAATCTAGAGAGAGTGTCTAATGGAAATAGGAAGCATACCTCCTAGTCTTCCACCATGTTGAGGACTCTAGCTCTCAGACATCACAAGAACCCCGATAACAACTCGAAGGTCAAGGTTTTTGTGGGCACTTTTCTTTTTAGGGATGTGGTTTCCTTAGGCCCAATGTAGAAGAAAACATGGCTCATGTCATCTAGAGACACAACCTTCCCTAGGAATTGATCATATTCATAAAGTGGGAAGTTGATTAAGGGTTTTGAGTATGGTTTTAGGGTTTCTCTTTCCCATACTGGAGGAATTGATGGACCCATTGCTCCCATGGCCATTTCACCCAAAGTTGTTGGTTAGATCCACAAAAGGTTCTAATAACTAGGTCCATGACTCATCTTAGGAATTGAATATCTTATCCAAGTAGCTACTTTATTATCATGGACACACATTTAAATATCGATATGGGGACGTGTACTTGAAATGGTGCAGCATAGTATGTGCACTAAGTTCCTACTAAAGCCATTGTAACATGAAGTTGTAGGAAGAAAATGTTTGAAGTAACTATATTCTATGGCTGTGGGAAATGAAATTATAGAAAAGTTCTACTTAACTTGAATTCTTTGCAAAATAAAGTTCTAATTTAAACTCTCACACTTAATAAAAATAAAGCTCGGTTTTCATCAGGCAAGGACTACTTTACCTATCATGGTTGCAGGAACAATCATAGGGAATGGACTCTAGTGGCTACAAGACTAGTCCAACACCAAGACTTAAAACTATAGAATTCTAAAAAGAAAATTGATCTAACTGGAAATTACTCACTAAGTGAGCCCCCTCAACAAGTATCTATAATTCAGTTACTCAAGATAGATTCTCAAAACTTCATCATTTTATTCATCAAAACCAATTTTATTACATGCATAGTTGAATTAAACTTCAAGAAAACTATTACAAATCTAACTTGATCTCTATTATGACTATTGTTGTGCAAAGGAGTATCTCTTTATTTATAATAGGAAAATAAACTATCAACTAACTAATCACACCACAAGAAAAGGGGTGAATCATAATTACATCCTAGAAAGAAGGAACATAATTACTCCTACAATAATGAACAAGAAACTCGCTCAACATCATAAGGAATAAGTATAGCATCCATAACTTCCTAGATTTCATCATCATTAAGATTTCATCCTTCTGAATCAATCAAACTAGACTCGTTTCATCATTCTATCATGAATTGCTCCAAGTAACAACTTATGCTACAAGACCGGGTCCTGCAACTACTTAACCGCTTTGTTGCATGATCAGGCTTACAACTACTTTAATTGATCCTTCTTTCATGCATCATAAATGGTTACAAGAACTTATAAAAATACATCCACGAGATATGCAACACATATTCATTTATCACATACCAAATTATCCATTAAAACATAATTATAAAGTATTGCATTGTAGGCTTATTGCATAAAAGGTTTATAAGGTCTAAGTCATGAAATTTAGAGCTTATAAGGCTGGAGGACCGCCTTCCCAACCAAGTCAAAGTTAAAGACTAAAAACATGGAAATAAAGACATAATAGGAGTAAAAAGTAAGGACTAAGACACATCACTATATAAGATATGAGAAAACTTTTATGCTCATCAGTTGTCATGAACTGGACTAGTCCTATCGTGTTTGACGTGAAATGGTTCAACAATAGAATGAATATAAACTCTTTACATTTCAAATGTGTTACCTACAAATTCATCACAAGGGTTGAAAATCATTAGAAAATTAAATCTCCAATTAATATCCATATCTTTTAACAACTTAACAAATCAAGTATTGACCTATCTACATAATATTCTAACACAGAAACAAAGTCCCTAAAAACTCAAGATTTAGAAACCTGAATGAGGAGGAGAGGAGAGTTGATGACAGTCTGAGGGGTGAGAATGTCGTGTAATAGGTCATTAAATCTTGGAATGAGTGGTTGAATATCTCCAAACTCAACCTTCTAGATAACTTTCAAGAAAGGTCCTCAATTCTTATTGAGCCTACACAACCAATCAATTTGGGAATAGTTGAAACACCTCAAATGGTACAACTTGTGTAGACAAGTGTCAAATGGAAATGTATGACTAAGTAGGATTAATAATCTTAAGTGAAATTAAATTAAATAATTCAACAAAAACATTGTCATCCCAAGATCTCATTAAATATATTTTATTAATCATGGTCATGAGAGCACACTGTGGGAATGTATAAGGGCAAGATAGGTGAATTCAGGATCCTCTAAGATGACACCCCAGGTGAAGTCCTTCTTAGTTATTCTTAGAACATACCCTTTGCCCATGCATCTAGCCAATCCAAGTTGGTGGAGGACGAGGAGGTTCGTCGTAGATAGTAGGGATAGGGGTCATTGATCTCTGATCGATTAGGCGTGATTCTAGATGTAACATGTTGCCCTTACCCTTCTTATAATAGTAGATAATTGGTCAACTCGTCAGGCTCATGACCTGAAGAGTGCATGTTTGAATCCTACCCCCGCGTTACGGCAAGAACTTTATGGATGGAGTTATGCGGCGTGGGGCCGCCCAAGAATCTACCCCCTTTGTATGCATGCCCATAGAATAGTAGGGCCACCCCTACATAGCCAGCCGCCTGGAAGATGCCTATATTATATGTAGGGCCAGGCCCTACTTTTCTATCTTGGTAACTAACAACAACCCATGTTTCATTGGGTTTTCGCAGCACACATTGGGTTCCATTCTGATCTATAGTTCCCACCCAACCCGAGGTTGCTTCTCCCGTGTTCGTGTTTCACTCCTACATAACTATAGTGGGGTTTATTCCGATCATCCCTATTCCTCGTCTCTGTTTCTTAGGCCTACCCGAGAACAGGCAAAAGGAGGGTGCCCCCTCTTTGTTTCTTAGGTGGGTTTACTCCTTGTCCTTTCCCAAAGGTAAGCGGACCCGGTTGTTGCGCTCTGTTGATTGCGTTTTGGAATCATAACTGCCCAGTGTGTTTTCTAGCCCCTTCGATTCCCCCCGGGCCATAGAATTGTAGGGGGCGCCCATAGAATAGTAGGGTAGCAGATGATAACTACAACCTTTTAGTTCTAAAGCTTCCAATAATAGAAGAGGGGGCAATCGACTCTTGCCCATCCATCCCTAGAGCTTCTTTGGTAACTTTAGCATAATCTTGATTCTCTTTCAAAAAATTGTGCTTATTAAAATGAACAAGAGGGATGTGAAGTCTAAGCCCTACTTGATCATCAATGTTGGAAAGATACATAAATTTTGTGGGATAAGGAGTGACAAGAATTGTTTCTTGCCTTCTCACATTGAACTTCAGATCAACAATAAACATGGAGCTTATAAAATTGTAGAAATGAAGCTTTTAACAAGGAGCTTATGATCAGGAGATACAAAACTGTAGAAACAATTTAGAAGAGGTGTCACGAATCGACCTATTAGACTCCTATTTTGTAGGATCATCTAGCAACTTTTTGACCTTGTTAACTAGATCAGTTGGACCTCAACTTATGTCGATATGTCTTTAGACATTATTTTAGACATGATAATTGGTAAATTGTTTGATATATCAACTTATGATGATAATTTCATGTTATTTTGTTCATGTGTGTTTTATAATGTTGTTGCATAGATGATGATGTCATATGATGATGCAGTAATTTAGTGATTTATTTATCAATTATATCCAATAGAATATATATGGAACTTATTAAATATTTAATTATGATTTATCAAGCATTGACCTACTGATGTGGTCTTGATTGTGTCTGAGTGGTTGCAGGAAGAAAACGAGAGTGTGGTTGAGGTAGAGGAGGTTGTGGTAGGGGAGGCTAGCTCCTCGGTAGTGGTAGGTATGGATGGTCTGGTTTGCAAACACCACGTAGACCTACTATGCATCTCATGAAATATTCAAACTTTTGTCTCTTCTTTTACCTCATGTGAATAAATGTGGAAGTTTAATTTAATACTTGTTTTAATTCTTTTCAAATTGAAATGTCTTTTATATATGGTTGTGAATAGAAAAGTAAAATTCTTTTATATTTCATATTAGTAAACAAATATGTAATAAGATAACAACTTTATGACAATGCAAAATTTTGATTTATCAATCATTTGTAAGGTATTTAAAAATAATGAAATTACATCTAACCCTTATCAAACAAATAATCGGATTCTTGGAAAATTAATAACAATTGAAATTTAAAAACAAAAACTTTTGGCCACAATTGGGAAGTGGGCATTTAAGTTAGGCCTGTTTGGTTCCTGATATTAACATGGATTAGTCATTATTTAATGCGAAAATTAACTAATTCGTTGTTTGTGGCCATTTTTTGAATTTTCGAATTAGAAAATTAATCCCCATTTTTGGGCCAATGCTTGCATTAATTAATTCCAAAAAAAACTTAAAATTCGTTTCTTATTCCAGAATAACCTTTTCTTAGATTTGAAATTACAACAAAATGTATAAGTTTTTCGGGTCCATGCGTGAACGGTTAAGGGATTATAATCTTATTCTTTTTATAAAAATTTTTTAATAATTTTTTTTTGTAATCCTATTTTTTTTAAGTTAATAATACATATTTTAATTAAAAAATATATAAGTTAAAAATACATATATATTTTAATTAAAAAAATAGAAACAAAAATGATAAGTTCAAAAATTAAAATTTGTAAGAAAATATTTTTTTTATAATTATAATTTTTTAATAAGTTAAAAATGTATATTGTTCAAATTAATTTAAAAAATAAAAAATAATCCTTATTCTAATTTCACATTATGGGATCCAAACATAGAATAGATTATTCCAGCTTTCGTTTTCAGGATAAATTAATCGGAGAAGAGATCCTTATTCTAGAATAGACCTACTCTGGATAAATTAATTCCATGCACCAAAGTGACTTAAAGAATAATATAGCTGCGTACATTTTTCCTTACATTCTATTCTGGACTGCATGGAATATCGTTAATGGGATTTAAGTTCGGAAGTTAGTGAAAAAGGAAGACAGGCGGGATTTGGGGAGTTTTGGAGGAAAGAAAAGACAGAGAAAGGAGAGGAGCGTTGGCAGTGGCGTAGCAATAGTGAAAAAGTAGTTTCAATTATCAGGTTCCTCATCTCCTTTGAAATCGTTGAAACTTTTGAATGGTTATTGGAAATATCAGAATGGCAAATAAACCTTGATTTGTATATTTTGATTTTGACTGGGTTGAAAGAGCTGTATGTATCTTGTGTTTACTTTCCTTTTTGCATCTGTGTTTATTTTCCTTTTTACATCTTTGTACCATGGGTGGCATGAAGCAGAGCATGTACTAGGAAACTATACATGAATGACTCTGTTGTTCTCAGCAATGTTATCATTTTGGGTTAGATGTCTTCTTTTCTTTCCAATTAAGGTCATTGATTAGCAATCGCATGAGGCAATATGTGTTTATTTCTTCTGCTGCAAGCTTGCATTGGGACAAATTTGAATGCTTTTGGAATCGTTTTGATGTTTAAAACAATCCATTCGTGGCACTGAGACTTCCTTGTAGTGCCTTAGTTCCTCTTCACTCTATCGGCCAGCTGGGTATTATGTTATTGTTCTGTTTGAATTCTGATTTCGTATCATTGTTTAAATTAGTGTTTTCCATATTTATTATGTTATGTTTGTCTTTGTGAAGCGTAGACACCTGCTTTGTGTCCTTCTTTGTGGCCTTCTGGAAAACACAGCTTAGGACTGGGGATGTTCTTTTAAATAAAGAAATTTAGTGTTTTTATGTGTCTTTCCGGAAATGTACAAGGTGGCGTCTTTGTTAATTGTGACTTGGACCTAGTGAAACAATTTGGAATGCTGAAGCAGTACTGAATATACTCAATGATATAATTTTCCTTTGAACTGTAAAAGAATACAATTATTCATCCTCTGTTAACTGTCATCGTGTTTTCCTTTGAAGGTTGTGATTATTGTTAGTATGAGCCTTTTTTTCTTAATTTTCTCTGATGGTAGACACGGCAATAAAGTCTTGTGATCTTGTTAAATCAGGGATCGTTTCTGTTTACATATAATGAGTACATAGATGTATTTGCATTCTTTTATGTGTTTAGCATAATTGTGTGTCCTAATAAACTCTTGGATAGATTCTCTGTAAATTAACATCAGATGTTATTATATGCGGTTGATCAATATCTGAATTTTTAATAGGTGGTGTTTATTATCTTGAGATATTTGCATTGTTTGGGTGATGCTGATTAGGAAGGATTTTCCTTGCATTCATGTGAGTTTTATTTTCTTTCTATCAAGTGATTATATATGGGAAGGGTGTTGAATGTGGATTATTAGAGAAGGGTGGTTATGAAAATGTTGTACTTTTCATTATGTCTGCCAATAGAAATATGGAAATTAAATGCTTTGGACAAAGTTTTATTGTATATGTTCTCATAAATATGTCAGTTATATTTCATCTCCCTACCACATCCATGATTATATTCTATGTTAGGCATATGTGCTTTGTAATTAGTTTCACGGCTACACTAGATCCATCTAATCCACTTGTTCCAGGTTGCTAGGCTTCTCAAACAAGTTTGGTGTGTTGTTTGTGTCAGGAAGAGCCACAAGGGAGCTAACCACTTCGTGGTTGGGTAGAAAATGTGTCTGGGCCACACTCCCATCTCGAGATAGAAAATAGATAGATGTCTGATGGCTTGGGAGACAAGGATTTTGCAAATAGACAGTTGTACAATGGCACCTATGTATCATGTTTCATGATTAAACTTCATGGTTTTACATTGATGTATACTCTTGATGTACTTGATGTTTTTATGTAATGATGTACTTCATGATGTATTTGGGTGCTTGACAAGTACATCGACATCATGGTTAGATTGATCTTACTCATTGTATTTTATGCTATGACATCCAGTGTGTTCGACAATATGGTCGACACCTTTTCTTTGAAATTCGTTATTTCATGCATCTTAATTCGATGAGTAGGTCAAATCCATGTATATTTTTCCATATGTATGAAATGGAAAATCTTTTTTGACTAGTCTATTTGTGTATCGACTTTGATTCACTTGTTCGAATTTTTTGCATTTTATGGAATTTGCTTATGTGGCATGCTCTTGAGATTTTCAATCCTTACAGGAGGATTCAAAAGTGCAAACAAATTTCCCAAAGCTAGTGCATTTATATGAGAATTTTAGGTGCTAAATTCAACGTTGAGTCAAGTTTAGGGTATTCCATTGGACTGAAAAAAAAGCTATAGTGTTTAGTCACCTTCTTAGAACAAAAAAAACTTTTTCGTCATGGGATAAATGTGGGACCATATATTTGGTTCAAAGATGCCCACTCAATAATTATGATATTTTTAAGTGGAGGGGCTTTCTACAGTGGAAACAAATTTGACTGTAAACATTTGTTAAGTAGAGGGCCTTTCTACATTGGCAACAAATTTAGTTCTAAATATTTGACTTTTTTTTAAAAATTGACAGTCATTTGAATGTTTTATTCCTCCCATAAATGTTTGGCCACTTTTGACATTCACAAACCTATTCGAAAACCATGATATTTGAAGAGCCAGGGAATTTGAATGACCTCTTTATGAATTTAAGGTTTTCTCTAATTATGAGATTGAAGAAATACTTGATCAACGCAGGCTATTGAGAATCCTTCTTTGCATTCCATCAAAGTTATATATGGTGTTCCGAATCTTTTCTACTATCCAATCTTTCGCTATAAAAATCTGATAATCAAAAGCTCAAATTTTTTATTTCTTGTTTATCTATGAAATTTTAAATTTCTATGACACTTTGGTGAATCTTTTGTGGAATTGGGTGGCTTTGAATATCAAATTGTGCTAAATCATTTTTGTTACTTCTCTATTTTATTCAATTAAAAAATAAATGCATTGAAACTAATTCAAGTTGTACTTGAGACCTTTCAATTAAAATAATAAATTTTGTTAGACAATTGCATTTGAATCAAGTCTGATATGCTCTGTTAAACCAAGAAAGTTGAAAGAATATCCAAAAAATGAAAAGGTTAAAAAGCATCAAGTAAGAAAAGCTATTTTTACTGAATATTTGAAATATTTCTGGTTTTGTGAATTGTTATGTAGTATAGCTTGACCTTAAGGTAGATTTTAGTTGCAATGGTTCAAATTTTTTAACAATTGATAACTTATGTTAGTAATTTATTCTATTGCCAAAAGAATATCTCTTGAATGATAAGTGCATCATCTGAAGCCCTGATAGAAATTCTTTGAAGTACACATTATTTTTAATGGTTATTTGTTAGGCATGGTGGAAAAATATTTTATATTTTCTTTATAGCATTTGTAGTATATTGTGCATGCAAACTCTCTGAGAATTTAAGGAAAACCGAATTAATGGGCCTTGTGGCCTTCCAAAGGTAAGAAAAGTTATTTTTACTTAATATTTGAAATATTTCTAGTTTTGTGAATTGTTATGCAGTATAGCTTGACCTTAAGGTAATTTGCAGTTGCAATGGTTCAAATTTTTTAACAATTGATAATATATGTTAGTTATTTGTTTTATGGCTATTGTAGTTATTGTATTTATTCTCTAATTTATGTTAGTTATTTATTGTGTGGCTATTGTAATTATTTTCTTTATTTCTATTTGAACTATTATTATATTTTTATTTGTAATTATCTTTTACTTTGATAAAAAAAATATTTTACCCATTCCTATGCAAGTCAACATTAAATGTGAGATTAGGTTAGGTGTAATCTAACCAGCCATTGCAACTAGTAGTTGTTGGAAATCTATTGGGAAAATGTGATACTGAGAGGGGGGGTGAATTAGATATCACTGATTTATCCATTTTAACATAAATGAAACCTTGCATAGCATTAACATAAAACTCAACAATGTAATGGATCTAATAAGCTAAACATCACTCATGAAAATACACATAACACAATGATTTTGGTTACCCAGAAACCCTTGAAAGGTAAAACTGGGGTGGGGATGACACCCACAAATCTTCACTATTGTAGTATAAAGTTTTCCTGCTAGGGCTACAAATTTGATCACAAAATATGATCTACCCTGTGAGGGGTCTGCCCTATTAAGAGCTTTAAGATTTATACAATCTACCTTGCAAAAGGGTTTAAGACTTACAACTAAGTAAGCACTCGGTTAAAAGACATTTACTAAGGTCTATCAAAACCACTCTGTTAAAAGATTTACCATGATACACATGTTAGAATGTCTCAGTACCCGATCCTTTGGTTTGCATAGTGATGTCGATTATAGATCTTCTCCTTCCAGTATAGATTTGATCTCATCTATCAAGTATGTCTTTGTTCAACTCTTCACTACTTAGCTCTATTCTACTTAGTCACTGAACTCTATCAGAATCTTCTTTGTTCTCAACATATTCTCTCTGTCACACTTCTTCCTTCCACTCATACATCATTTTAGGGCTTAGACCACATCTTATATAGACAATTAACTTTCTCCAAGATTTAAGATCTATGATCTAGATTATCTCATTTTGTCGCTTAACCTTTCCCTAATTCTGATTGGTTCCATGTATTACATAGGGATTAATGATTACAATATAAGAGCGTAATCACCTCTGTGATTCCCTCAACAAATAGAAAATAAAATATAAATGTCAGCCAAAATGGTTTCCCTAAGTGTTTGTGCCATAATAAACACATATGTCAATTCTGGCTTGCTCGACATTGGATATCTTTGGCACTCAACATTCACTATTCTTTATACTATGACGCTCGGCATTGTCTTCTTTACATAACTTGGCAAAAGCTGACTCGGGTAATACAAAAGTACTCAGTGACCACTATTTTACTCGGCGGCGACTACTACTCGGTAAATGTACATAATACATGACTCGGCCTATATATGATGACTCAGTCGCAGTGATAACCGACCAACATTGCCTAGAAAATGACTAAGTGTAAGACACTAATAGACAACAAAACTTTAGGGATCAACAGCGGTAACATTTGTCATTGAATTCATGGCAGTAACGTTCTCCAAGTAGTTAATTTGTTGTAGTCTAGCACTGTAGCTCTAAGTTGTTTTAATCTTTGTATATGCATTAACACCTTAAACACATGTTTTGGAAATTGAAATCTGGTTTGATGATGGGAACTCTAATTAATTAAGGTTTGATTTTCCTTGTATGATCAAAATTAAAATAATTAATAATAGAACAAAATTTCCTCCACGTTTGACAAAAGTTAGGGACTCAATCAAGCACTTGTTTATCAAATATATTAATAATTATTGTATGACTCATTTAATGGAATATTATTAAATATAATACAAAACATCAAAAGGGCACTCTCATGCCATGTAATAATTAATGTCAAAGATTTTAGGTCAAGTCCTTATAGTTTTCTATTAGATCACAACTAAGTTGAAAATGTTAGGAATGGGAACACTAAGAAGGGGGGGGGGGGCGTGTTGGGGGGTGAATCAGTGTTCTATAATATTAATGTTTTTCTGCTTCTTGAAACTTAACTCAATTACTTATATACCGAAATGAATATCAAAGAAAATAAGCATTCAACCATAACACATAACACCATATATGATTATGGGGAAAGCTTGGCCAAAGGAAAAACCCTAGTGGGAATTAATACCCACTAATAATTGTACTTGTGTATTATGAACCTGTTAATGTTCCTTTGCCCTGTTACGAGCAATCATTACAATGCTTTAATAGAATGACCTTGTCCAAGGTTGGACCCTGTTAGGAGTCTTGAAGTAACAAACCTTGTTAAGGGTGGAAGGCTCACTACCAGAGCTCACTACTCAATAAGGAAGGCTACAACCTCCTAGATATCAGATACACACTATATCTGCAAGGTGGACTGCTGCTATGACACTACTTATCTGATCAATTACTTTTGTGCACTGATGCTTTAACCTCTTGTAAAGCTCTATAACAGTCTTATTGCACTTAACATGCATACTTTTCATACTTCTTCTCTTCTATTTCATCTTCTATATTCATCACATGCTCTAATAAAAAAGTGCATGTCTTATGTATAGGCGCAATCAAAACTATTTACTAAGTCAGCCTATAATCTATTACATACAATGCTTCAAATGAATTGGCTCAAGCATGTTTACATACAATGATATTAACAAGTCTATAACATAAATACAATAGGCACATAGCCTTTACAAAACAAAATAATAACCGCTAATCAAAATATTATCTGTCGGTTGCATGCTCTATTCTGTTCAACTACTCACTGATTGTGTTACTTCAACTCGTTGTAACTTCTTCATACTAACTCATCTGACCATGTGTTCTTAGACTTAGCATGAGTACATACTCAAAATCTTATCTTCAAGGGCGCATACCAAAACTTAGTCACATGCATGTGCATTGATGCTCTGTTCATCAGGTGCTTCATTGATTGCTTTGTCTTCCATACTTAGCCAAATTTTGCTCTTCTAAGTAAGTGCGCTAACACCAAAACTTCATATGACTTTTTTTCCATAATGACAACACTAATCTTAGTCATATACACTAGTATAGTCAACTTGCCAACAATCTCCCCCTTTTTCATTAATGGCAACAAAGGAATATGGTGAAGTTGCTAAACTACATCTTTACAAAAAAATTTCTAACATATATCCTTATCTTTTAATGTACATCATATACTCTATCTTATATCTCCCTTCTACTACTCCATATTACTCTACTCCCCCTTTGACATTAATGATAAAGGTTCTCAAAACTAAAACTTCAAGTACTTACACTAAGAGTACATCTGGATATGCAATCTTAACGTTTTGGATCTCTTGCTACCACACTAATACATTTGGGGGCATTTTGCGACGGCTATGTGTCACAATTGCGACAGCTATGTGTCGCAATAGCAACACCCATAGACGTCGCTATTTTTTAGTCGCAAATTGCGACGTCTATGGGTAGCCGTCGCAATTGTGACACATATCCCGTCGCAATGTCACTAAGATTTGTTAGCGGCATGGGTGTCGCCCCCCCGTCGCATGGCTTCGGAGGGCCGTCACAATCACGACGGACCTCCCAAGCAATTGCGACGGGCACCTGCATCGCATTGCGACGGGTTGCCGTCGCAATTGCGACGCCCGTGGGTGGATTAAAAAAAATAAATTTATTTAATACATTGCTAATGATCCACATTAATGCTTTTTTCTTTCAACAAATGAGGACAGCCACTGTAAAGACAACATGATAATGTACACTCACTGTAAGGATAGTCACAAATGAGGACATCTCACAGTGACTGTCCCTAGTGTAATTGCCACTTGAATGTATTGCTATTCAGCCACATTAATGCTTTTATTCTTCAACAAATGAGGATAGTCACTCTAAAGACAACATGATAATGTACACTCACTGTGAGTGTACATTATCATGTTGTCTTTAGAGTGACTATCCTCATTTGTTGAAGAATAAAAGCATTAATGTGGCTGAATAGCAATACATTCAAGTGGCAATTACACTAGGGACAGTCACTGTGAGATGTCCTCATTTGTGACTATCCTTACAGTGAGTGTACATTATCATGTTGTCTTTACAGTGAGTGTACATTATCATGTTGTCTTTACAGTGTCAATATATGCATTATTACTTAAACTGAAGAGTACTCTAAATAATATGTCATTGTGGAGTTCTGATTGCTTCCAATTATTTTAGGGTGCATACAATTATCACATATATGACTAAGTATGAAGAGGATAAAAAAATCCAAAAATCAAAATGAACATGATATCAAAGAAAAAGGAAGAAATACTATCTACATCTACGCTATACAACATCCGTGATAAAAACATGAAGTAAAGACATACGGATCAGCCTCATAAACATGTCATGAGATATATTACACAAGGACATAAATCCAAAATAAGCTATGTCTCTCTCTAATAGATGTAACTGGGCCTCTGTAACTTCCCTCTATATCTATGAATTTTTGAGGTCTTCTTTGATCTATGCCACCTCTTGTGCGGTAATCCCTTGCGCTCCCTCTACCCTCGGTGCCTCAACAGGTGGTGCTTATGTTACTATTTCCTCATCCCTAGCCGACATTGAAATCCCTACTAGTTACGATAAGGAACAACTACACATCCAATCAATCCCACAATAATGCATGGAAGGGGATAGTCCTAGCCATACTACCTAAGCATGTACTCCCAGGTGATATGTCTATCCATAGTGGTGTCATCAATAAAAATATGCCATAATGTCATTATCCCCTCCACTGGATCCTGATCATAGTAAACTAAGTCACTAGCTATCAGAAGGTGAAGGATCTGATATACATCCTTTGGTGTCAATATAATATCATCAATCAAAAAATGAAATGTATTATGGTCAGAATAAAATCGCTTTGCTAATGTTGTCAGTAATCTATGATTCACATAGATGTCAGGTAGAGTAAGGAGCTTCCCCAACCCACACTAATTGAGAACTGCTAAGTGCTCTAGGGATAGGTAACCTACTAATCTGAGTTCCTAAGGATAGGCACACCAAAATATGGGATCAGGAAGTCGCATATGAAACATAGAACTGCATCAATAATCAACCAAATGGATCAATCCAAATATTATAAATCAAACACGAAGTATCTCTGAAAGGCTACAAAGCTACTATGAAAGACATAACATTTTCTACGAATGACAAAAATTGAATTTTGTCTCATACGATGAAACAAATGACTCCTATTTATCATAAGATGAAACTCAAAGAAGGGTATCATACAATTCCTTAATACGATGAAATTCCCCATATCGTATGATACAAGGGTGCCTATCGTACAATAAATATTATAAAGCCAAATGATACATATTTTCAAACCATTTTATCGTACGATAAACCTCCAAGAGGCATTTGATTAATTTGTTTTATCGTACGATAATCTAGGGCACAAAACCTAAAATGTCAAAAAAACACTACAAAAATGGCTAAAAACTATCAAATCACAGAGAAGGATCGACTACTTACTGGTGCACTGTACGCTCGAGGCCGGTTGTGACATCTTTGCAACTTGAATCAGTGATCTTTGATAGGAATCGACATCTTTAGCTCTCTTGAGGTCTTTGATCTCTCAAAAGTTAACTGTAGCAAATGAATTGAAAATGACCCCTCCGAGCCCCTTTTATAGATTTTGACCTAATTTTAAAAGCGCTTGGGATCCCATGAAAATTGCACCCCTGGCTAATTTTGATGTCTTGAATCCATTTTTAGGATCAGAATCAAAATTTGAGATCATTTACCTATTCAAATTGAAAATTCAACCCTTCTTGGTCAAACATAATTGACCGTTGACGTTATCACTTCCCACTTGTTCCCGCCTTCACTTCTCAAACTTGTGAGGTCAATCTCATGCAAATCTATCAAATCCAAGTGATTTCATACTAGTAAACCTTGGTCAAACTTCAGTCAAGTTTGGTCAACAAGACCTCAAAATAGCTTGAAACATGATGATAACCTATTTTAGGCTTTAAGCTCTACCTCATTTCAATTTCTATCCTGAGGGGGCATGGTGATATAGAAAATATTCTTCTACAATCAATCCTAATCAAGAAATCAATTCAAGCTTCATGGCTTGGGGCATCTCATCTTCATTAGGAACCATATCAAGTTGAGATTCTCTGCATATCTCAGAAAAAGTGATCTCATCACTTCATATCAGGTCACTTAGACATGCATCTATTTGATCTCTTTGGGCATGTTAGGTTCATCAAAACTCATATCAATCTGACATTGTTCCCGGGGCATATCAGGTTCATCAGGACTCGTATCAATCTGATATTATTTGTCAATCAGGTGATTGGCTTCCTTAGAATATTTGTTGAAGGAGTTATCTCAAATCTCTTTGGATAGATATTCAATCTCATCACCTCATATCAAGATGGATACTCTAAACTGAGTAGTCTTGCTCACCAGTCTTCGCTCAATCAAGTCCATAGTTGATATCTTTGATCTTTAATCGACCTTCGTTCAATCAGGTTAGAATTCAATTCTCTCTATCAAAAATGGTCTCATCGCTTCACATTGGGCTATTCTATGATCTAGCTGCTATCTATTGTTTGAATCAATGCACTGCTCACACATCGATTCAAAGAGGGGAAAATGTAATCACCTAAAAAGTTTCTAGGAGAACCTAAGCCCCTAATTGATCAAATTTCCTCAAAACAAATTCTAAAACCCAAAGGCATAATTTACTAGACATAATTATGTAAGCAACGTGAATAATCCCCCTTGCATAATTAAATCAAATCATCTCTAATATTAAAACTTGAAAAATCATTTAATTATCAAAACTTACTTTTAATATAAAGTCCTAGCACTTTTATTAAAAAGAGAACATTATGAAACTTAATCTTGATTAATTGGCAATTAAAAGGGGATTTTATATTTTGTCTTATTCTCCAATCAAGTTTGACCAATCAAAATTCCTTGAATCCTCTCACACGGATTGATCTCTCTCACCACACATCTCTACCTAACATCTTTTGCCTCTTAATCTCCACCCTTCATTCTTGAGACAATTTTTTTAAAAGGAAGCTCTTCCTTGACGCAAGGGTTCCATCTTGCATCTTGGTAATCTAGATCATCTTGGTCATTTGCTTACTTGTCTTCTTGCATTCTAGAGTAATCTTTCTATTTTGAATTCTTATTTCTTAGTTTCTTTCATCATATGCTCCAAGTTCTCTTGCATTATTAGTATTATCTCATTTCCTAGTATAATCTTGCATTGTTAAGCTAGCTTGCTTTTATTCTAGCATTGTTAGTCTTGCATTCTAGTTTTGCATTGCAATTGAATCTTCCATTTTGGAGTATTCAAGTCACTAATCCTTCATGCCAAACTGATGAGCATTACAAAAAGGATTAAACTCACTTCAACTAGGAAGCAATAAGCTTCTTTTGAGGGTTTAGTTGGTTTATTTGATATGGACTCCTATAGCTAAATTCTTGAGTTAATAGTTTATTGAATGTTGGTTGTATTTCAATTGAATTCCAATGTTTAGTTGGTTCATTTGATACAAGCTCTTCCCGAGAGTAATTTTTCATATTCAATAGTAGGCCACTGATCGATCCTAATCTCAATTAGTGCGCTTTACCTATCGAATCAGTCAAATCTTGCTTTAACCCCTCTGCACCATTTCAATTTTTATCCCGAGGGGGCATGACAATATAGAAAATATTATTTTGCAATCACTTGGACAAACATCTATTTGATCTCTTGGGGAATGTCAAGTTATTCAAAACCCATATCAATTTGACATCATTTTTGGGGCATATCAGGTTCATCAGGACTCATATCAATATGATATTATCTCTTAATCAAGTGATTGGCTTCCTCAGAATATTTTTTGAAGGAGTTATCTCCCATCTCTTTGGACATATATTCAGTCTTACTACCTCATATCAGGATGGATACTCTTGTATCACTCGTCAGTCTTCACTCAATCAAGTTCGGAGATGATATCTTTGATTTTTAATCGATCTTAATTCAATCAAGTTCAGAATCAGTTCTCTCTATCAGAAATGGTCTCATCGCTTCACATCAGGTTGTTCTCTAATCTAGTTGTTATCTATTCTTTGAATCAATGTGTTTCTCGCACATCGATTCAAAGAGGGGCAAATGTAATCACCTAAAAATTTTCTAGTAGAACCTAAGGCCCTCATTGATTAAATTACCTCAAAATAAATTCTAAAACCCAAAGGCATAATTTACTAGACATAACTATGTAAGCAACCTAAATAATCCCCCTTGCATAATTAAATCAAATCATCTCTAATATTAAAACTTGTAAAATCATTTAATTGTCAAAACTTACTTTTAATATAAAGTCCTAGCACTTTTATTAAAAAGAGCACATTGTGCAACTTAATCTTGATTAATTGACAATTAAAAGGGGATTTTTTATTTTGTCTTATTCTCCAATCAAACTTGACCAATCAAAATTCTTGAACCCTCTTAGATGAATTGATCTCTCTCGCCACACATCTCTACCTAAAATCGTTTGCCTCTTAATCTCTACCCTTCATTCTTGAGGTAATTTTTTAAAAAAGCTCTTCCTTGGCTTAAGGGTTCCATCTTGCATCTTGGTAATATAGATCATCTTGGTCATTTGCATATGTGAATTCTTGCATTCTTTTAGAGTAATCTTTCTATTTTGAATTCTTAGTTCTTAGTTTCTTTCATCATATGCTCATAGTCTCTCACATTGTTAGCATTAGCTCATTTCCTAGTATAATCTTGCATTGTTAATCTAGCTTGCTTTTATTCTAGCATTGTTAGTCTTGCATTCTAGTTTCATTTCTAGTTTTGCATTGCAATTGAATCTTCCATTTTGGAGTAGTCAAGTCTCTAATCCTTCATGCCAAACTAATGAGCATTGCAAAAAGGATTAAACTTGCTTCAACTAGGAAGCAATAAGCTTCTTCTGAGGGTTTAGTTGGTTCATTTGATATGGAATCGTATAGCTAAATTCTTGAGTTAATGGTTGATTGAGAGTTGGTTGTATTTCAATTGAATTCCAATATTGCTAAAAATCTTATGAATAGTGCTACATTTTCATAGTAGCTTAATTTGTCTTTTATTTTAACATTCAAACATTTCAGAATGCCATACTTATAACAAAGCCACAACCCAAGAAAAAATTATGTAATATTATACTTTTGTTTCTTCCAGTTCAAAAGGGAGTGCTTGTGGATTAGCTAGAAAATTTGTAGTTGTGCATTTGACATTATACGGTTAAATTATACTTTATATTTATGGATTTTATTATTCCCCTCTTTCATCTCAACTTGTACTCGTACACCCCATTAATGTGACCACATGCTAAAGTAAAACCAAACACAGTTTTCCAGTGCTAAAGGATCATTCATCTCTTATTGTACTCGTTGTAAGCAATACTATTGCATTGACTTGTGCTCAATTAGTGAATTAATTTCCATCAATGATAACACTTGATTTTTTTTCATTTTCAGAATAACCATAAGTTTTATAAAGTTCAAATTTATATTTTTGAGTTTTTCAAATTCATAAAATTATTTATTTGTAATTTCATTGGTGGAAAATATGGACACTTTTTTCAGAGGCTTCCTCCATATTGCATTTTTTTCGGCAATATTTTTGGGGTACACATTATATATGAATTGTAAATGGAATTTAAAAGCATTCTACTCTATTTTCTATTACTATGAATTTATATTGCTATATTTTTTTATTGTTTATCCAAAATCAGACCTTTAATGATGTGATCTCTAACTTTGATTATATTTTATAATGAAAATACTTAAATATGATAATGTGACATCAAATTTATATTTTTACATCAATTAGAAATTCTCATGTGAAAATAAAAGGAGAGACATAACCAATAATTAAGTTTAATATTAGTCTTCCCTTATCTAACAATTTTCTTGCTTCATTTATTATTAGGGTTGATGATGGTTGATGATTGTGCGAAATATTTTAGTTTTGATAATGAATAGCTTATAGTAATGTCTAATGAAGTTTTACAATGTTCGTTAAAAAAGGTAAGAAAATAATGTAACTCATTATGAAGATAATAAATAATCAGACATTATAAAAATAAATTCATGGGACCACTCTCGTAATCTATTATTGATTTCTTGGTAATTAAAATTCAGCTACCTTATTTATGATAAATATGAACTTCTATCATTATTATTTATTGTTTATTCAAAATCTATTTTTAATTGATCTGTTCTTTAATTAAATTTAATTATATTTTACAAGAAAAATGTTTTAATATGATTACTAAGACACCAAACTCAATAGCAATTTTCCAAATAGAAAAACACTTTTTAGATTCAGTTACATATATATTTAAATCAAATTTAAAATAAAATTAAAAAAATTGAAAAGTGCAAAAGGGCATAATGAGAAATCAAGTGTAACAAGAGACGCAAGCGTCAAAGTTCCTGCCTATAGTGTTATGTTTTTTGAGGTAAGATATGGTGAAATGAGAATGCGGTTAAGACAAAGTGAACAAATTTTGTCACATAATTATATTGAATGGGGCATGCTTCTTTTAAGTTAAACTTTGTATATAAATTTGAGGGAATAATTTTAATTTGCATATTGTGTGAAAGATACTTAGTACAAGTATCAAAGAGTTGAATATGATGCAGAACATAATCTTGTAGAAGAAGAAATTTTAAGTTAATCATTGTGAGTTGAATAACCATTTTTTTTTTAATTGATTAGAAAGATATTTTGGCACCGAAAGAAAACATTATAAACTAAATATTTGAATGGTATCTTGGACGTGAAATTCAAATTATAGAATACAACACAGTAATTGCACTTATCATGGGAATACCAATTAGTGAGCTACATGAGCATTTTTTTTCAAAAGTCTCCATAAATATTATTCTTTGGCAAACTGTTGTCCTCATCAATCTTGATAGGCCTTGTTATAAGTGATTCATGGATGTGACAGGCCTTGTTATGAGTGATTCATGGATGTGAGTCATGATGTAAGAAGAAGAGTTCTCAAGCTATCGTCATGGAAATTTGTAGTTGTAGTTCTTAACAATTCCAAATTAAATGTTAATCAACGATGCATACTGAATGACCATTCTTGTGTCCCTGTTAATTCAAACCCAGAGACATGAGAACAAAATTATAAAGAAGAGAATTTTAAAAAATTTGCAAGAGACTTTGAAGGACAATAATGACCAAGAGACAATTGCCTTGATAAGTTTGATTAAAAAATAGATAGATGTTGTGAAACAAATCTGATTTTTTGTAATTTGCAATAAAAAGTAATGTCAATATGCATTGTAATTGAATACATTAAGAAAAATGCTTCTCATATATTGCTTTGTTGTTGACAACATGAGAGACTATTTCTATTACCCTTTTTTCAGTAAGTATCTTCGCCAGAAATACTATATGGAAGAAAGAAATGGGAGAATTTCCTGTGAATCAGTTCACTTGAAATACTAAAATTGATGCATACTCCACTAGCTAACATAATTTGACATTGAAAAAGACTCAACGGGATAATTTTTTAAACTTTGGAAGAAATTCTTTAGTTTTAAACATGCACATACAAGATTAAGCAGATCATTAATAGCATTGAAACTCACCCCAAGTTGGAGATGAGATTAAGACTTACTTTCCAGGAAAATATCTTTGGGAAAATGTAGCAACAAGCCAAAGGGAGCTTGTTCCTGAAAGGGATTGCACGATTGCAATTTGAGAAACATTCAACAATGCTATGCCATCAATAATAAAGCTTGGTTAGAAAATTGTAAAAATTTTACCATTCCTTTCTTAATTGCAATGTTGTCAGCCCCTAGAAGAAACTTTGTAGTAACCTTATTGAATGCATCTAACCCCTGAATTAGAAGATACTGCAGACAGAAAATGAATTAAGTAATTGCTGAATAATCCAAGTAATATGAATATATAAAAGAAAAATGAAAAACTTGCATACCTCTTTATCATCTCCTTTTTGAAGCATCAAATTCTCTGCATACAACTTTGAAAAAGATTAAATGAAATTTCACATAGTGTTAAGAAAGCTATGGATTTTAATGACGAGAATCCACAGTCAAGAGAGGAGAATAATAATAATCTACAAGCACAAGAAACATTGTGAGACATTGTTAATTTGAGAAGCCAAGAAGGTCAAATAGCAATAAATGGTAAACAAATGTGCCCTCTTTCCTACAAGCTTTGAGATTATTTTGAGATGTGTATTTTATGGAAGTAATAAAGAGCAAGAAATATATTTGAATCCATAGTTGGACAGTAATAGAAAATCTAGCATATTTAATAACTTTTATTTATGTTTTGTTACCTCTGCAAGAAGCTTGGATGCTTGTGCACTGGTGACCTTTCTTGGTTTCCCTCGATCCCTTAGAGCATGAAAACTAATTAGCATGAATAACATAGTGTACAAGTCAAATAGAAGCCATAAATAAAGTGAAGGACTACTATAATGAAAAGTGAACTGAAACCTGTGCAAAAACAAATTCTAATTTGTTCAACTTGCTAAAACTCGAGTTTAAAAACATTGAATATTCATCTTGCCTGGGGAGAAATTTGTCCTTTGTCAAGGTAACTTTTTGTCCTGTGATAGTTATCTTCTGGAAATTCCTTTGCTAAAGCAAATAGTATATGGACCATTTTTGCCTTCTTATTAGGCTTGCCTTATGGACATTGTATAGTAGGAGCATTGGGAGCATAATTTTTTTTAAAAAAATTGTCAATGATAATATTGTGGACGTATATCACGATTGAAAGAGTTAGAGACATTGTATTTTAATATAAGGAAAAGTGAAATTGTATGAAATCAGACAATTTATATAAGGAAACGTGACATTGTATGAAATTAGAAAATTTATATATTAATGTGAAAGGATGACATGTACAGTTGCATTTGGAGAATTACATACATTACAGACAAAGGGAACATAAACAATAGTGAATATGTAAAAGCATAAGTTGTTGTGTATGTATTTTACATAATATTGAAAGGAACATCTAAGAAACAACCAAAAATGGCAGATTTTTTTAACCATTATAAGCATTTAAAAGGATGTATGTGTGCCATGTAATAGAGAAGGAGACAAAGCAAGGAAATACAAACTTGTAGGTGTTTGTGAGCATGGATACCGTTAGGTGCATTATGAAGTGGTTGTAGCATATAATTGATGGTATTTTAAAAAAATGAAGACTACAAAATCAATATCCAAATTACCAATCTTTATATTTTTTAGGTGAGGTGAATGCCACACTAAAATTTAAAAACAAAAAATTAAATACTTGAAATTTACGCAGATTGAAATACAAAATTTATTGTTAAATCATTCATGAATACTTTAATAATTTAATCAAGTTGCACAGAAAGTATAAAAGAGAAATGAAAAGCTAAATTGAATATTAAAAATTGTAATTAATTGTAAAAAAGATCTAATGGCAATCTGTCTCAATCCACAATAATCTCACAAGCATCCTTGGTAAAGAAAATCTATTAGGTCGGGAAAGTACCCTCTACATTTTAGCAGTGGTTGTAACAGTTTTCAATAAATTCAGAGTGTGGAAAGTGAGATCTTTGCCATTCGTTTTGATAGTCAGTACTTATTGTTAGGAAGGATTGATCAGGGATGTTCTTTTTGTTCTTCATTTTATGAAATATCTTGGATTAGAAGCTCCATTCCACTTATATATTGGGATTGTTAACAAGGTGGAATGCACAGATACAATCAATGATACTATTGAGGACATGCCTCAGTGTAAAGTTTCTTCAGATATTTATAATCAATAGTATGGCTGATTTTATAGGAAATCATATAATCATGAATAGAATGTAAACTGAAAAATGAGAAGCAAACAAGTTTAATTTCATTCCATGATCTTAGAAATGACTGCAAGGTAAACACAAAATTGTTTGAAATTAGTATTTCTTATAACGTAAATTAATTGCACATAAATGAATTAGAAAATGATTCTATAGAGAGAGAATCAAAATAGAAGAATAAATTAGACAATATTCCTATTGTTTTAAAAGCTATAAATAAAGGAAGTAGCAATAATTGTAAGATGCAAAATAAAAAATGCAGAAATAAAATGCACAACAAATAGTTATTTATTTATTTGCATTGAATTTAGCACGCGTGTTACATTTTTCATGACAACTTTCAACTCTTTATTTTCACTATGGATAGAAATAGAATTATCTTTCTCCTTCTCTACTAACTACTAAAGTAACACTACTTAGCAATTACCTGTATTCCATATATATATATATAAGTCTGGGAAGAAAATTCTATATTTTGGAGATGCATTCGTGTAGTAAGTAAAGGAAAAATAGGACGAAACAGGGGATGGATCACATATATTAAATGTTGAAGTAAGCAGAGCATAAACATTTACAACTCTAGAATAGAACAGGACAAAAGCATGAAAATGGTATATGGATTAATAATTTGAACAAAATTAAGCATTAACCATTTACCTTCCGAGGGAAGGAAAAAAAGTTTTCCGCACCAAAAATTGGGGTATAGATTAAATTTTCCCTCTTGCTAGTAGTTAACAGTAAGAAAATAAATAGGTAAACCACCCAAATGTGATGAAAATGATCTAGTAAATTGTTAAACTAGAAATAGTCACAAAAAAAGGATTTGAGGATTTTATAGATAGAATGGATGGCAAAATGGACTGTAAAGTTTAAACCTATTGGTGATATTTGAGAAATGGCTTCGGTTTGGAGATGTGGGCATGCTAACTCAGAGAATAGGGAAATCATTTGAGGCTTCATTCATTTGGTGCCTTCCCCATTTTTAAAATTTTATTTTAAAAATGTAGAATGCAAACCAAGGCCTGTGAACTTTTGGACAAAACATACAGAGCTCGGTTCATGATAACTACCACTGATCTCGAGAATATTAGTTTCTGTTGTAATCATAATAAAATTATCATTGTTGTCCTTGTTCTGTAGCTTCAAGGATTCCAATTCTTCGGGAATACTAGGGTTGGGGACTACTTGGGAAGAAGGGTTTTCATTCCCTAAAACGTGTGTAAATTACCATTGAAAATTCCTCTTTAGCTTTGATTTAGTAGCCACATGCTTTCCCACAACAATCATCTTTCCCGATTCTTTGATACTATTATTCAACATATTGAAAACCCTACAGCTTGGCATTATCTAACTCAAGTAGAGAAATTTTTAATAGTAATCACCACAAAAAGCATTTTAATCCTACAACTTCTATAGCCTTGTATGAAGAATTTTCTTCCTATGAACATCACTACTGTTGCCTTCAAATTTGCAACACCCCTTTTTCTTGTTTATAAAATAAGAAATTCGAGACATAGGAAAAATATAAAGGAAAATGTAGATATGGCTCTTCAAAATGAGGAAAAAGGGATAACAAGTTTTAGGTAAGGCTGATCGCTACAATTTTTTTTTGAAAAAAATGGTCAACTTCAACATCTGAAAAGCTCCTCCGCCTACTGAACAAATTTGAACGAGAAAAGTAGAGAAATAAATTTTTCTTCTCAAAAAAATATTTTTCTTTTTCTGTGCTAGATGGATAAATTTAAGCCGAACGCTTCAAAGTATGCCCAAAAATTAGCACTCAAAATGTGCAGAGCCTTCAAAAGATTAACAACCTACCCATATTTGCAGTAACAATGTTGGATCCTATTCTTTTCCCTCAAGCTAGCCAAATTCTAGTGCAAAAAAATCCAAATTCTCCAAAAAGCCAAGCTTCTTTTCTTGCAAAAATCTTCTAAAACATTTACTAGCAAAGTCAATAAATTTTAATAGACAAAATTTCTCGCTTAGCCTGCTTGAAGAATACTACTAAAAATGAAAAAAAAATTGAGGCTTATTTAAGTCTCTTCAAATTAAGCACTAAAACTACAAACTTTTCATGGAGTCAGGATATTTTTTCCAAATCTACTCAAATTAAAGCACTAGAACTGCAAATCTTTTAGAAGCTCAAAATTTTCCCTCTATATTCTCAACTTTCTCTTCTAAAAAGGAAACATATCCTCAAACTTCTTTCTTTCTCCTCAATCCCTCAAATTCTAGCAGCAAGCACCCAAATTTATCACAACCTATTGTTTACTCCTCAATCTTCCCCACTAAAACTACATATTTTTCATAGGTTTGGTCACTCTCACTTAATCTAATCAAATTTAAGGTAAAAAAAGGTAGATTTTTCACGAATTGAATGGGAATCAATCCTAAACACAAGGATTTCCATGGGAGGGAGGGAAATTAGAGCTAAATATGGAGATTTTCGTATGACACATTGAGCTTCCTCTGCAGCCAATCCATTTCAGTCCGAAAGAGGTAAAAATAATTAACAAAATAAGCCATTTAAGTTGAACCTCTAGCGAATTCCAAGATTAGCATAAACCCACACGACATTGTAAATTCCACAAACAATGAACCAAATAGCACATGGAATTAAAAACCAGCAATAAAGTTAAGCAAAAATAAACCAAGGAAACTGAGAGCTTCACAAATTCCACTACTGTATAAAGCCACAACACCAAAATGAGAGGCAAAAATCCTGGTAAATTTTGAAGAAGCAAAATTAGAGAAATGTTTGAAAGAAAATACCTTGCAAAGTTATCACACATAGAAAAAAGGATACAAAGATGGAGATAAAGGTTGGTGATAAAAAAACCTCAAAACTCAGAGGAAGAAGCAGCCAAAAATGTAGATAAAAAATGTCGGAGAAATACAGGAATATGGGTAAATTGAGCAATGCGTCAAACAAAAGGCCCAAAAATTCATGAACTACTGTAACATTTATTTTCATTTAATGATCGTACAATTTCCATTAAATTTTTATTAAATGATAATAGTCCGACCACCATGTGCATTTTTTAATTTTCTTGTAATTAAACTTTTAAAATCTGAATTTTCTCATTGCCTTTTTAGTTGACAGCGAATAGAATTGTAAATAATAGCATTATTTCAAATTTTAGAATATGTTGAAATGATCAAACTTTACAAAATAGACATAGACTTAAAAAATTCTGAAATCTGATTGGTCCATTGAAAACAGTTTTGCATCTAACGAATGCAATAGTTACCTGCATATGGTAGGAACTAATAATGGTCCTCCTTACCTAACAATTCTCTTGATGCATTTATATACCCCAAATTAATGTTTGAATATTAAAAAAATTAAAAAATAATATGAATTGAATACACTTATTAAAATAAATTCTACAATTTATTTGGAGAATTTAATCTACCTCAAAAGTTGGCATATTTCCTAAATATAATCTATTCTTCAACTTCTATAATTATAATTAATTTCTAAACTAAAAGGCAAGTATTGTCACTACGTGACACTTGTTTTTAATTTTGTCTAAGTTCATGAGCATTAACATGATTTGACCATATTTGGAAATAGGGAAGTTGGCTTTATTGTAATCATCCTTTTTTTTCATTTTCTATTACTTTTCTAACTTATATTTAAACTTCAATTTTTTATTTTAAATATCAAGGTTCTATTCTACAATATGTCCTATATGTTGGATAATTTATCTACTATACAACACTAGCTTATATATATATAATACGCCGAGAGTAATCCTTCTGAGGCACCTATTGCACCTTGCAATTTAAAGAAAATAGGTTCTAACTCTCACCCTATCCCTAACCCTAACTGTAACTCTTACCCGAACCCTAAGTCATAACGTAAAATGTCCTACTAACCCTAACTCTTACCCGGTTTGAAATAATTTTAATAATTTATAATTTGTCAAATTCACTCTCAAAAACATGGTTTGAGCCCACCGAAGCAGAGGGGCTTGTAACCATGATGTTGGAGTCTCTGTCAGAGGCAGCCATAGGTGGAATGGTATCTTGTAAAGTTTTCAACAAACATCAGTATATATAATTAATCAAAATAACCATTTTGCATTACCATTTCAAACTTTAGATGCTACCTATAGTGGAATAGTATATATGATTTTGTGGATTTTTTTTATATTCAAATTAAGAAGAAGTCGGGTTCGCAAACATGATATAAATTATATTAATGATACATATTTAAACAAAAAAGAACATGAATTTGAAATATGGTATACTAATTCAATGCATAAGGATAATTCAGAATAATAATGACATAAAATAGGCGATTAATAAATAATGCAATATCAATACAACATTACAGTACATCATTGATTTTCAAGACACTTGAGTCTAATTTCTTTTGCTTTCCTATTGGAAAGTTGTTTCCCAGTCTTCATTTTTTCATAGCGGTCATATGTGAATGGTGGCATGATTCTCAAGCCTTCTTCTAGAGACTTTACACAAGATACAGCTACAAATGTCAATCCTGCTCTTTCTCTTGGGCCTATATCAACTGTGGCTCTCGAAAGAGTTAGTCCCTAAGATTTATGAATTGTCAATGCCCATGCCAACCTTAATGGTAACTGAAAGGTTCTACCCCTTTGGACTTGTGATATTGGAACTATTCTTGGATGATGGTCATCATATGGTAATCCAGAATAATTATCAAATTCAACTGTAACATAAGCAGGTGGTTCAGGTGGGGCAATTCCTGGTTTGTACACAATATTCTGGATATATCCCAAGGATCCATTGACAAGACTAGCTTCAATCCATAGATTTGTAGTTAAGATGACCCTTGAATCCTTACTGAACAATAACTCTAGATCAAGTTCTTCATTCGAGCAATCTTCAATTGTATTACCATTCCTTGACTTAGTTGAAAGGCTACATGCAATAGGTTGCCTCAAAAAATACAACATCCTCAAGTTATGGTTATGAACATTGGCATTTGTAGAGAACAAATGCACTTGTTTGTCAAACTCATCATTGGTTGCAGCATCTAACCTCATAGGGGTTCTCATCATAAGCAAGTTCCAATCATCCAAGTTTGGACTCGCATCTCTCACATTAGTGAGAAGTTGACGAAATCTTTTTTGGTGGATGTTTTCTCCATCTTGCCTAAATATTTTATCTAATGTAACCATTGTTTTGAATTCAGATTGCCACAGTAACTTTTCCCACCTGTTGCTAGCATATGTCGGTTTATCATTCATTGGAGGCAACTAACCAAGATCACCAGCCAAAATAATAGATATACCTAAAATAAAGTAAGAGAAATGATTAGAAGACTATCTATGAAAATTACATGATTGTATTTATAGATGAGTTATAATAATAAATATTATAGCACAAAAATAACGTCATTCAAAAAAATGAAAGTATACCTGCAAAGCTTATGTCAGCACTCTGTGGGAAAGCTTGTCTAAGTCAAGAATCTATATTTTCCAGCAAGTTTTGACCAATGAAGCTCATTTCATCAATCAAAATATACCTGATATGGACCATTTCTTCTTGCAAACTTGTGAGTCACATCCCCTCTATCTGAGAAAAATCTCTAATTGGCATTCTCAACTTTGAATGAATTGTAGAAGCTCCTATATTGAAAGTCGCAACTCTAGTTGGTGCAAGTAATAGAAGCAGAGAAGGACTTGGCAAAGCTGCAGTCTCAAGAATTTGACTGATGGCACTAATCAGATAAGACTTTCCTATTCCTGTTGTTCCTTGAATTATCATAAACAAAGGCATCCCGACCTGATTTCCATGGTAGTGTGTCATAATAATATCAATTTCCTACTGTTGCTTCTCACTGAGGCTTGTTAATTTGATGCACTGTGGGATGTCATCATACATGAGACATCCATGTTTCTTCATTTCTCCTATGAAGTTGATTGCTATAGCAGTATGCTCTTCACCTTGATATTCACTACACCAGTTTGTATTTCTATCAACATCTCTTCTTCGTAACATATCTATCTCAGAAACCTACATATGTTGACCACGATGTAGTCTAGAGATGATTTCCCATTCATGCTCTATGGTATTTTCTTGAACAACTTCATTATCTTCAACTTCAGAAGCACTGCTAGGATCATCATTTTCTATAGGTGCTACTCTTTGAACATGCCAAGGATTATAATTGAGTGATTCCCAATTTTCTACTATAGTATCATTATCATGACCAATGTCTCTTTCAATGTTACGAAAAGGCTTGTATAGCAACAACTCAGATAAATGAAACTCCACCCATTTACTCGAATCATGTGGAGGAATGGATACAAACCTAGGGAAAACTCTGACAATAGCCATCTTTTGCCTTGGTCGCCATTTGTTGTCTCCTCTTTTTCTAGGATTGTATATCCAAGATCTGGCTCCATCAATTAAGGTGATACCTTCCATACAAATTGGTCTTATTTTATAGCCATCTATAAAAGATTTGGCATGTTCTTCATCAATTTCCTCATTGTTTACTGCTACAGGTTTGAAAACCTCACGCGATTCACTTGTTGCGATTTAGGATATGTTATCTTGACTATGTTATGGGGTTGTTGTTACAACCACATTATGATTGGTGACTGGAAGAAAAATTTTCAATGGACAGAAGATCACTCAGTGAAGAGGAAAATAAGTTCTTAGAAGAATCGATTAGATCCTTAATTGGTGATGTTGCACCATGTTGTGATAAGTGGTTATGTGTTGTAAGGATTGTAGTGACGTGGCAGATTGATGAGAAATGATGAGTTGGCATTTTCATGATCATGATGATCAAATTTATTGGAATTGTGCAATAACATTGGAGAGTGTGATGTGGTTTGAATTTTCTTTTTCAAATCGATTATGTGATGGATCTGGAAGCTAACATGAACTTGAAATTGTAATTGATAATAGGTAACACATTTTAGGGTTCAAATATTGAGAGGTAATGAATTGTAATGATGAAATTCAAATGTAATTAGGTCATGGCTAACCTAGTTAATGAAAACATATTTATACCTTTTTGATGTATTATGAAGTGTGGGAGAGAAAGATCACAAATGTAGATGTGTGATTGTAGGGTTTGGATGTTCTGCATGTGAAGTAGAGATTGAGCTTGAAATAGATCTGTACTAGTAGAGGAGTGACATTTTTCTCAGATCATTGTACTTGTTGATTTCTAACAGTTTCTACAAGAAAATCCCTTAACCAAGTAGACTCTAACAGGTCTAATTTGTAAATATTTTAACTAGATGACTCTTTAACTAGGGTTTGAAATCTCTTTACAAGGTTACTCCTAGCAGAGTACATCTCCTAACAGGGATAGAAGTAAATCCCTTAACTGGGTGGCTCCTAACACGGTCTTGCTCTTAATTGGGCATTTTTAAGCTTTTAACAAGGCTAATCTCTTAATCGGGCATACTTCAGAAGAGTGTAGAATTATTTGTGGGTGCCATCCCCACACATGGTTTTTCCCAGTTGGGTTTCCATGATAAATAATATTGGTGATTATTGTGTTGCATGGTTGTGGATGTTTATCTTTAATATTTTGTTTATTCATTCAATGGATGATAATTGATGCAAGTTGTTGAATGGATTATGAAGAAGTTTAATTGTAATCTTATTGATTCACCCCCTTCCCTCTCAGTAATCTTAGACCTGATAATACTAACAGTTTAATGGTGGATATTCAAATAATACCTCCACTATTGTAAATAGTTGTAGTTAACAAAATAGTACAATTGTTTCATAAGTCAAATAACTAAATATTAATGAGATTGCACCTTCCTCAATTAGTTTCAACTTTCACATTTATGCTCCCCTACCATATCTCTTTAGTGTACCCATTGCACACCAAGGTGTGATTGCTAATTTTATTTCCTCATGTAGGTTCTCTATGCAACCCTTTCTTCATTATCCCTACTCCATCTACCCAAATTTTGTCTTTTCCATTATTTTACATGATGCCCTACCTCCTAAGTTGTTGTGCAACACTTTCTACCTCATTCATGCGCCATCTCTTCTATTTTTAGTTGTTGGTTTTGGCTGTTCTACAATTTCCATTGGATTTGGATACATTGCTAAGTTCCCAAGAGCCTCCAACCTTTGTTGGGTTGAATTTATCTCTCCGCCCAAAGTTCTCCCAATTCATCTTGTTCTTCCCAACTTCTCGCTATCCCTTTTTTCCAATAATTGTGGGTGTTACTCAAGAAAGAATTGTTCCCTTGACAATTGCATCAAATTTTGAAAGGTTTAAAACACTTCCAACAAATCCATTTTGTACATATACAATCATCACAATTTCTGAGGCATTTTACGCCATGTCTATGTTTCCACATGTGCATACATGAATACTCAGACAATTGCAACTAAAAAATTTAACAAAATTTTATTCTTTATGATTTTATGGATGTTCATGCTGAACCAAAGATTATCAGAGAGATCATATTTAACTTGTTTATTACAGAAAATTGAAGAAAAAATTGTAGTGGACAACATGAAGAGATGCCAAACAAATCTTAAATAAAACTAAATAAAATAAATCGACAAATATTTCTTATGGTGACAATTGCTTATCCACACTTTTGCACCATTCTATGTAAGTGTGAGAAAGTTCTAAGGAATCTAAGACTAACCAAATAATACGTACTAATAACAAAGGATAAGTGTTAAATTCATGGTTAATTTATACATAAAGCAAGACAAATTGTATACTAACATTATGTATTCAAGACAATGCAAAAAATAAAATAAAAGTGAGAATAGAGAAAACAAAAGTTCTACTCTTTTCTCCTCTAGAACTAGTGTACATAATTGCTTTGGAGAAAAAATAGATTAATATTTAAAGAACTTCAAATTGAATTAAATTTAAAACCAAACAACATATACTACTTACACTAAATTGTTATCTTAACAACTACTATTTTCCTAATTTCAAAATTAGTTGAAGTTGTTTGTTGCTTATTCTTTAGAAAATAGATTATCAAATGTAATTATTTTAAAATCATAACGCATTATTCAAAATCTTATCGCGAAATAGTGGTTGTAGATTTTTAGAGGAAGGATTCTATAAAGGAGGATTTTTTTGCTCCATGGCTTGTCTGATTTCTAGTTGAAACTTTAGCATGACCTATGTTGGCATGTTGAGTGCTTTCGTTCTCAAATGTCGTAGACTCTAATAATACTTCGAAGGTTTCATGGACACAATTTCCTTAGGGATGAAGAAGGAAGGAAGTGCGGATCATTTCATTTCTAGACATGATTTGCCTTGGTACTTGATTGTATTCATAGAGAGGGAAGTTGATTGAGGGTTTCAAGGTTTTAGGATTTCTCTTTCCGATATTGGAGGGATTGATGGACCGCTTGCTCCTATCGCTATTTCACCACAACTGTCATGAATTGGATTAGGCCCTTTGCATTTTCCATGATGTAGTTCAGTAGTACAACAAGTATAAAGCCTTTAAGTTTCAAACATGTTACTTGCAAATTCATCACAAATATATATAATCCAAAAAAATTGAATCCACAATTACTATCCATATCTTTGTATAATTTAATAGCTCAACAATCCTATCTACGCCAAAATGCTAGTACTTAAAATCCTTTACATTTTAAATGTATTACTTGCTAATTCATTACAAATATACAAAATTGTGAGAAAATTGAATCTCCAATTACTATTCCTATCTTTTTAACACCTTAATGACTCAACAGTTCTTTCTATACCCAAATGCTAACACTACACAATTTTGTCCAAAATTAAAACTTCTCGGAGCTTCTCTTTCAGAAAGTTCTGCTATAGAGAATCTCTCTCCGAGGACAATTAATTTGGTGGGCGTTTTTCATTGTAATTGGAAAAATCACATTTCGACGAGGAAAGAGTGAAAACTTCTTCCGGCGACAGTTATATGTTAAAAGCTAATTTTTTGCCAGCACAAACGGCAACGGCTACCACTGGGCTTAATCAGGGTATTGGCTAAATGGTAAACTAAAACGTAAAATATAAAAGGAAGTTTGGAAAAGTTACACTCATGAGGCCCATGGAGGCTTAAGGGGATACGAGGTTCTAGGATTTAAAAAATGGGCATATTTTTAAGAAAATAAGAGCTCTTATTTTTTAAAGCTTGTATATTAAAGCACATGAAAATGGTGGGAAGAAAATAGTTTTTATATTTATTTTATTTCTATATGTCAGAGCACCAGCTTTCTCTAATGTCAGATTTTAATTTTTTTAATGTTAAACTGTATTTTGAAATTTATAAAACCAACAGCTTTAAAATTTTCCTAAATTCTTTGAATAGCTTCAGCTCTATTTATTTAATATGCTCCTCTTTATAAGACCCTGCCTTAACCTCTCTTTGTCACTTGAGCCATGTGTTTGAATTCGGTGTTTGTACTATTTTGATTTTAATTTAAGTTTAAAATTTTGAAGATCTAATTTATAAGATTGTTTTCATTAAGTCTTGAAGGGTCAAAAGTGGCCATTTCAAAGTGTTGCCGGATACCTACTTAAATATGCACCAATAACCATTAACTCAAAATTGCTAGTACTTGTGGACAAATGTCTTAGTAGTCATACACAAATGTCCTAATAGTGGTGCACAAATGAGCCAATTACCTATCAAAAAAGCTACAAAATGATCGGCTATTAATTATGTATATTATCATTTTCGGAACTTCTTTAAAATCGGTAATTCAAAAATCAGGTGTGTGTGAAGTGTGTGGTTAGTAAAATGTGTTTCGATTAGTAATGCTCTTCCCTTAAACCCAAATCAATTATACACCCACAAAAACTATCAAGGACATGAAATGCTACAATACCCATGTGGTATGTAGCATAAGATGTAAAAAATGAAGAAGTTGATTAATGTAAGGGAAACAGTGAAGGCTAGCAAAATGAGCAGTGGCAATGAAGTATGTTATATCTATGCAGTGAAACTAAGATTTTTTTTACAGTCTGTATTTGTTTTTAATAGAAGCGGGGATGTGATTGTTTTGAGTGGAGGTGAGGATGTGACCAACAAATCACAATAGAACAAACACAAAAATCATTCAACACATGATTTAACATTGACATAAAACAAAATAAAAAATGAAAAAAAAACAATTTATTAACTAATTAGAAGTTAGAATGTGTTGATTAAGCCTGGCCCTACAAACATTAAATATATAATTATATAATGATTTAATTAATTAATAAATGTGATAAACACCTAATTAATATCATCCATTCTACCTCTTACCTCTTAGAACTCCTCGTTTCTCCCTGCAACTAATCAGACATTTTGTCAAACAATTTCTAGACATCAACCATATCTTAATTTTTTTTGTTTGAACATGCTTGCCTAAGGAAAAAAAAATACAATTTCATTCCTATGCCCCCCTTCCAACACCAACCACTTAGAATGACACTAAAAGGAATAACATAAAATATGAATATTTGTAGCTCCTTTGTCTTTGGAAAAAAGTAGATCATATTACCCCAAGTATTTGAGTGATCAAAATCATGAGCGTTGACGTTGCTGTCTTATATTTTGTAGCCATTAACTGGCGCACCCCTCATCTTTTAATAGTTTAACTTCAGCTATTTTACATTCCGACTTCAATATTATTGGTTGCAGGACATTTCTTTATGATGGGAATTTTAAAACATAGCTGGGCATTCAAAATATTTTAACACTTCATATAGTTTAGTTTATCCTTACTTGCCATTCCAGTTTCTTGGGCACTTTTCAGTGTTTTTATTCCATTTTGATAATAGTTCACAAAGTGTGACTCAAAAAGTTGATGTAAAAAGTTCTCTTTATACAATTTAATATAAAAAACAATTATAATCAAGAATATATCATAATCAAGCAAGTCAATAAGAATAGAATAAAGTGGCTAACCAAGGTGCTAGAATTCTTAGAATATTTAATTATTCCTCTCACTTAAATTGTTTCATGCTTTAATTTTTTAGTTTTAATATTAGTTTTTAAAGATTTAGCATTTTGCTTTAAAACTAATAATGCAAGATTTGCATGATAAAATTAGGTATATCCAAAGTCTCTATATAATGAGGCAGTTGTAATTGACTCATAATCAATTAGTTTGATCTTGATCATTTGATCAAGAAGTTCTTGTAATCTCTTGAATCAATAGAATAATTTCTTTGTTTTACAATTTTGTATTTCTTTCATTTGGTATCAAAGCAGGTTCGAGAAAGTTTTATGGATTCAAGAATTTGTAGAAGCATAAGATCATGGGAGATTGAAGAACTAATCATAGCACTGAAGGAAGTCTCTTGGGTTTGCAAAAGGGAAGTTGCCCATGTTTAACGGGCAAAATATTTTTAAATCCAATCAATTGTCAATGTATATCCCACCTCAAAAGCGGTGAAACCAACCCTCAAGTGAGGAGATTGAAGATTCCAAAAAGAATACTGCATTAAATAGTTTGTTTAAAGCCATTGTGGAAGAAGTTTAATGAAAATTGTGTGGATGATATAGTGAAATTGCCCCTGAAAATAAACAATAAGAAAGATCTGGCATAATTTATCAAATTTAAAACCACCATGAATCTTTTGAAAAGTATGATATTCAAGCCACCATGAATCAATCTATAAATTCTTTGTTCATCTCGATTAATGAAGTGACAATTGCTTATCCACACTTTTGCACCATTCTATCTAAGTATGAGAAAGTTCTAAGGAATCCAAGACTAACCAAATAATAACTACTAAGAACAAAGGATAAGTGTTAAATTCATGGTCAATTTATACATAAAGTAAGACAAATTGTATACTAACATTATGTATTCAAGACAATGCCAAAAATAAAATAAAAGTGAGAATAGAGAAAACAAAAGTTCTACACTTTTCTCCTCTAGAACAACATAGTGTACATAATTGCTTTGGAGAAAAAATAGATTAATAAAAAGAACTTCAAATTGAATTTAATTTAAAACCAAACCACATATATTACTTACACTAAATTGTTATCTTAACAACTACTATTTTCCTAATTTCAAAATTAGTTGAAGTTTTTTGTTGCTTATAATTCTTTAGAAAAATAGATTATCTAATGTAATTGTTTTAAAATCATAACACATAATTCAAAATCTTATCGTGAAATAGTGGTTGTAGATTTTTAGAGGAAGGATTCTATAAAAGAAGGATTTTTTGGCTCCATGGCTCTTTTGATTTCTAGTTGAAACTTTAGCATGACCTCTGCTGGCATGTTGAGTGCTTTGGTTCTCAAATGCCATAGACTCTAATAATACTTCGAAGGTTTCATTGACACAATTTCCTTAGGGATGAAGAAGGAAGGAAGTGCGGATCATTTCATTTCTAGACATGATTTGCCTTGGTACTTGATCCTATTCATAAAGAGGGAAGTTGATTGAGGGTTTCAAGGTTTTAGGATTTCTCTTTCCGTTATTAGAAGGATTGACGGGCCGCTTGCTGCTATCGCTATTTCGCCACAGCTGTCATGAATTGAATTAGGCCATTTGCATCTTCCATGATGTAGTTCAGTAGTACAACAAATATAAAGCCTTCAAGTTTCAAACATGTTACTTGCAAATTCATCACAAATATATATAATCTGAAAAAATTGAATCCACAATTACTATATCTATATCTTTGTATAATTTAATAGCTCAACGGTCCTATCTACACCAAGATGCTAACACTTAAAAGCCTTCACATTTCAAATGTATTACTCGCTAATTCATTACAGGTATACAAAACTGTGAGAAAATTGAATCTCGAATTACTATTCCTATCTTTTTAACACCTTAATGACTCAACAGCTCTTTCTATACCCAAATGCTAACACTAGACAATTTTGTCCAAAATTTAATCTTCTGAGAGCTTCTCTTTCACAAAATTGTGCTTATAAAACTGAACAAAAGGATGTGAAATCTGAGCCCCGCTTGGCCATCAATGTTGGAAAGATAGAGAATCTTTCTCCGAGGACAATTAATTTGGTGGGCGCTTTTCATTTTAATTGGAAAAATCACATTTCCGCGAGGAAAGAGTGAAAACTTCTTCCAGTGACAGTTTATATTTAAAAAGCTAATTTTTCGCCACCACAGAAGGCAACGCCTACCACTGGGCTTAATCAGAACACTCATGAGGCCCATTAGGGCTTAACGGTATACGAGGTTCTATAATTAAAAAAATGGGCATGCTGTCAGAGCACCAGCTTTCTTTAATTTCAGATTTATTTTTTATGTTAAATTGTACTTTGAAATTTATAAATCCATCAGCTTTAAACTTTTCCTAAATTCTTTGAATAGTTCGAGTTCTATTTGTTTAATATGCTCCCCTTTATAAAATCCCACCTTAATCTCTCTCTGTCACTTTCAGCCATGTGTTGTCTGAATTCTGTGTTTGTACTATCATGATTTTAATTTTAAGTTTAAAAATTTGAAGATCAAATCTATACGGGAAGAGTACCACTATCTGCACATTCTAATTTTGCATATTGTAGAGTTTAAACTATACATCAGATTTCAATGATTTTTATTTATTTATTGTCTTTGTATGCATACCCACTCAAAGATGCACTAATAACTGTTCACTCAAGATTGCTAGTACTTGTGGACAAATGTCTCAGTAGTCATAAACAAATGTCCCAATAGTGGTGCAAAAATGAACCAATTACGTTTCAGTGCTTTGATAATCTTAATAACCACCCAATCTGTAAGAAAAGAAAGTTAATGCCTTCAGTTTCTGTACAGTTTAGATTGTGTTGTCAGCAATACAAATGACAAAGGCTGGACAAGAAAATTTAAAGTGAAATTCAATTTTCCTAAGCAACAAAGCACAAAATCAAGTGCCAACAAAATCTAATAGTAAGATTTATCACTTATTGTAATAGTAAGATTATCAAGATTATTACTTATTTTATTTTAAGTTTATTAGGTGATTACAGTTTAAAGATGATTGTAAATACTTTTTGGATTAAATTGTGTAACAGTTTTTTCATGGAAGTTTCTTTCTTTTAGCTGTTGTATCCTATTTTGATAATAGTTCACAGAGTGTGATTTAAAAAGTTGATGCAAAAAAAATTGTTATACAATTTAATTGAAAAAGCAATTACAACCACAAATATATCATAATCAAGCAAGTCAATAAGAATAGAATAAAATAGCTCACCAAAATGCTAGGAATGTTAGAATATTTAATTATTCCTCTCACTTAAATTGTTTTATGCTTTAGTTTTTTAGTTTTAATATTAGTTTTTAAAGATTTAGTTTTTTGCTTTAAAACTAATAATGCAAAATTTGCATGATAAAATTATTTGTATCTAAGGTCTCTATATAATGAAGCAGTTGTAATTGATTCATAATTAATTAGTTTGATCTTGATCATTTGATCAAGAAGTTCTTGTAATCTCTTGAATCAATAGAATAATTTCTTTGTTTTATAATTTTGTATTTCAGGAAGCTGCCTATATTGAACGGGCAAAATATTTTTAAATCCAACCTGTTGTCAATGTATATGCTACCTCAAAAGAAGTGAAACCAACCTTCAAGTGAGTAGATTGAAAATTCCAAAAGAATATGTTAAATAGTTTGTTTAAAGCTATTATAGAAGAAGTTCAATGAAGATTATATGAACGATATAATGAAATTGCCCCTGAAAATAAACAATAAGGAAGATCTGGCATAATTTATCAAATTTAAAACCACCATGAATCTGGTGAAAAGAATGATATTCAATCTATAAATTCTTTGTTCATATCGATTAATGAAGTTCTCTTGAAAAGAATCCTGGAGAGACTTCTATTTTATTCAAACAATAACAAGGAACATTATAAAAGAGGGTAATGTCTATGATCAAATACGCAAATGCAAAAGTAAATATACCATTCACGGAAGCAATATAGAGGTTAAAATTATATATGATCTTCATTGACCTGAAATACTAATGGCATTCTTAAAGCTGCGAGATAAACAAGTGGAATACAAGGAACTTGCTCGTCAAAAATGTATGCATGTAAATGTTTTCATCAATTTCTCTTGTTCATTTATACTGAATTTTGAAAAGACATTCATGCGGGGATAGCTCAGTTGGGAGAGCGTCAGACTGAAGATCTGAAGGTCGCGTGTTCGATCCACGCTCACCGCAGTTAAACTACCTTCGAAGAAGGGTTATTTATACGTCAAAGTTGAAACACAATATTTTATGGTATTAGATTAAGATAATATTCTCATAGCATTTTTTCTTTTCCTAAAAACATTTTTGAAACTGCTGGTATAAATACAATCCAAGACTAATTAAAACAATTATGTATGTATTAAACAAAGCAGTTAAAAGCAATGGAGTAGGAGAGGTTAAAATGACTGGGGTAATCAAGATAAATTTTTCTGTTGTTCTTAAATCATATATATTAAGTCTAGAGAATATTAGTCAAATATAAGTGTTCAACATTTTTAGTTTAGAAGTCAATGCTTTGTGTGTGTGATTTAAGTCAACTCTAAATTCTTATGTAAGCAAGAAAACAAGTCTTTTGTTTAGGATTGTTGAGAAACATTCTTAAAGTTACAAATACTATTTGTAAAACAGACAAATATTGCAATATCGAATTAATATGGCCAAGGTCAAGGCCAAATAATAATGTTGTTGGTGCTATTCTTTTAATTATGTATATGAAAAGAGTATAGACTAGGAAAAATCTGGGGAAACACATGAAACTTATGGATCACCAAAAATATCTTAATTTAATGAAATAAGTCTAGTCCATGCCATGAGGAAAATCATTTCAAATGCGAGAAACAGAGGGAAATTCAAACCAAATGCATTCAACTTGGCAAGTCTCCATTGTCCTTCTCACCTCTACTCTGAAATGATCTCAGAAATTTTGTGCAAATTCACAATTGAAAGCCAAATTGATATTGATATGATATGAGCAAAAGATTTGAAGATTTGTGGTTAGTGGAAATGGACAAATTGATAGCAATTAATACACAATTTTAGGTTGATTGGATGGACAAGATCATTTTGAAACTCAAGACAATCAACAACCAAGCTTTCATGAGAGAAGTCAAGTGAAAACAAATGGGAAAATGATAAAGAGAAGTGGAGAGGAGAGAAGTGAAAAAGGAAATTAGGAAGAATTAAGTGGAAAATCCAATTAGTAAGTGGAAGTGTTATGAGCAGATAAAATGGAAAGATGATAGAGTTGCAGAGAGGATGAAATTAGAAGAAAATAAAGTAGAGTTAAGAGAATGAATAAATAAAATTTATTAATTCATCCACATTTAGTAATTAAATAAATTAAGATTTATTTAATTAGGAAATGGGATGGGAAAGGGATAAATAAATAATAATATTTATTCACCCTTAGAAGAAGAGTTCAGACAAGGGATTTAAATAATTAAAATAATTATTTAATTCTAGGAACAAATTAGGGTGGTTAGACACCAAGGAGAAAGATTAAATAATTGACAATTATTTTATCGAAGAGGTGAAAATGGTTTATTTAGGTTAAGTTGGTGGAGAATTTTCATATTAGAAGACATAGTTAATTGTTACTTAAATAATTAAAACTATTTAATTAAGAGGAGAAAGACATGATATCAGATGAACATTAAAAGATCAATCAACCAATACAAATGAAATGTTAGTAAAAAGCGTTGTCATAGGCCTTGAATGATTTTCAATGTCTACAAAAAGAGGTTCCAATTTCGCAAGGACAATAATCTTATGTATAACGCTAGCAAGTTTTGCTTGCTTTCTAGTTCTAGGGGTAAGCATGAAAAATAAATGGAATCAAAGATGTGAGGTTGTTGCAACCTGACATTGAGAGAAAGGAGCAAATAAAATGATTCTATTGTAAGGCGTCGAGTTTAGCTATAGTGGAAAATAAAAGTAACATAGTTTCTGACACTAGATTTTTTGGTCTTGAAGGTTTTAATGTGATGCGTTCAACTTCTTCAAGCTTAATGGCATGTAAAAAATAAATTTAGAGAATGGTGAGCACTATTGGTACTCTTAATTCCTAAAAGATGCTATTAACCTTAATGTTCATAATCAAGTTTATTTTCTTTCAATTTGTATTCACAATGTGTTAAAATATGTTACAAATGTTGAGAAATTATGTTACTATACAAGGCCTTGAATTGCAATATAGGATTTTTCTTTAAATGTGCTAGAATTTCACTTAGAATGGTATCCTCAATGCTAAAAATTCAGTTTAAAAATGCAACAAAAAGTAGAAGGAACAAATTAGTGTCACTCAACATTCGAGGATTAAATGGATACATGCTATCTATATCTATATCTATATCTATATCTATATATATATATACAATTACGAGTCATCCATGCATGCTAGGCTTTATCAATAACTTTTCCTTCCAAATATCACTATTTTCAGTTCTCTTTTCCAATTTTATTTTAAGAATCCTCAAATATTTTTAAAGTGGCATTCAATGACTAGTCTGAATCAAGTTTACTATGCATAGGATATTTCACCTTTCTCCACATAATTAATTTTAGGATATCTAAGAACCCCAACTAACACCTAAGTGGGCAACATAATAAAACTTCCAAAAAATATTCAAATACTGTAGGGAAATATAAGAAACCAATAAAATACATGGCTTCATAATTTGATAAATGTACACATGCTAAGAACCAAAAATGTAAAGGTAAGTAAGTATAAATAGATATTTCATCATAAAAATTTATTTTAAAAAAACATTTTTTTATCAAAAAAAAATAGAATGATGTGCACATAGATGACCAAGGGAAAAACAAGGCTACCAACTTTATTTGAAAGTGATGGAAGGAGAAGAGTTCTTAAGATAGAAATATAGGATTACTTTTTTTTTTCCTCAACCAACACTAGAACTCTAGATTTAAACTTCTTGTTTCTATCCATAATCCTTGTATTTTAAATCACCACTAGTTTGAGAAATTAAAAAAGATAGAGAAAGTAGAGGCAAATTAGGTAAATTGAGAAATAAAATATATGTACTACTATATCATTGTTATATGTGTAGGAAATCTTATATGTGCAAATCTAACCTTGATACTTGGATTAAATCCATCATAGTACAAACATAATTACTCAACCTTGATATGATCCAAGAGCTCTCATGTCCTATCTTTTTATCATGAGGCATTAAAAAATTATTGTCAATGGGATTTTCATCTTCCTTGATCGTAGTGTCAAACACTATTTTTAAGATGAATTGGAAAGTATACCTAAATGGAATAATATGTAGGATGAAACACTTATGAGAATATTTTATTCCCCTAACTTGATTTTTGTTTCTAAAAATTGATGTGCACATGCAATAGGAGGTATAAGTGATGCAAAGAGCCATAGAAATTTTCAATGGAGGACCACTAAGCCTTCAAGGAGTTGGTAGGACAGAAACAAAACCAATTGGAAAATAAGGAAGATATCCATTTCAACAAGAGGTCAAGGAAGTGAAAGAACAAAACAATATGATGATTTGAATAGGTATCTAATTTGGTGGAAGTGAACATCATGACTTGGTTCTTCAAGTCAAAAGGATGGTTCTTCCATCTATCCCAAACCCTTAAACATGTGTTTGATGTATTACCTTCTTTGGCTAAAAGTAATTTTGCATTAGAAAAAATATATATAGTAGTTGTGTTATTTTGTTTCTTGGAATTTTGTGAGAAAATAAAAATGCCGCTCTCATCATTTTTTACCACAATCCTTGTTGAGCCAACCTGCTAAGTAGATTTGTTCTTTGACAATAAATAGGTGTCATCAATTGCTATAGTATGGTCACATGCTAAGTCTACAATTTGTATAACATAGTTTTCAATTCTTATTAACATTCATTTCATTTTTTCCAACTTTGGAGGAAAATAATATTGCACTTTCATTCACTACAAATTTTGTGTTCATTGTTGATTCACAAGGCTAGGGGAATGTTGATTAGATTCTACTAAACTCAAAGCCTCTCATTTCTTTTTAGTAGACTAGAATCACGTAACTTATAGAGAAGTTAATAGATGTCTTGTCTAGGGTTGACTCATACTTAAACAACAATTTCAGATGAGGATCTTGATGATATGTTAAAAGATATGATAGACTTAATAGAGGTGAAAGTTTCTAAAAGTTATGTGTGTTTCTATTATAGTCATTGGATTACATCCATGCCCATTTTAATGAAATTGGTAATAAGAGGAATTCATGGAAATATTATGTTGTTGTTGTGAATGGCTTCCTAAAGATTATGGTCAACTAAATTAGATTTGAACAAGGAGGTTCAAATTCTAAAGAGAAGGGGATGAAGATGTAAAATTTTTGCCTTGAATTCCTCCTCCACATCTATTTGTTGCTCAATCATTTTAGGAATTAGTTTTTTTTAATAACAACTATTAATTTAACCATTGATTTGTTTGCTAGGAACAAAGGAATAGCAGCCTTCTCTTCTATTCTTGAAATTCTTATTATTTGGCTAGCTATGTATGAGAAAACTATTAGGATGTGTACTTCCCTCTCATGATTCATTGACTATTTAGTGTTAGGTGTTCTTATTACTAGAAATTAGGGAAATTGTGGATTAGTAGAAATGTATGCTATAGCATAGAAACTAGGGATATTAAGTCAAAGATTGGTGAGCGAAGAGGAGGAGGATAGATAGATAGATTTAGTAGTGAGTTAACTGTTTGGTAGAGGGGGAGAAAAATCCATGTAATATTTTTACTTGTAAATAGAATATAATATTAATATTTTTTGGCAATGTTTTGATACTATTGATGTTTTCTTTCCTCTATGTCTACTATGGTATATTTGTATTTATTCCATAAGCATAATTTAGTTTTTCACCCATCCCTTTTTGTTTAGTATCAATCTTCTCTTTTTATTAGAAATACACCCAAAATTATGATTGATGAGCAAATAAGATCCAACAATAGAGAAAAAGGTCTAATGTCACTTTTAAAAATTGATTTGAATATCTTTCTTTTGTTCTAATGGAAGCTAATAGATGTCATTTTTACGATGAATTCAATAGAGAGGTTCAATAGTGAATTAAGTATTTTCTAGAGTGGTTGAAAAAATCCATGTAAATATTTTTAATTGTAAATATAATATATTATTCATATTTTTTTGTAATATTGTGATACTATGGATGTTTTCTTTCCTCTATGTCTGCTATGGTATATTTGTTTTCATCTTGTAAGAACACTTTAGTTTATCATCCCATCTCTTTTTGTAGTGTCAATCTTCTCTTTTTATCATAAATACACCCAACATCACAATTGATGAACACATCAGATCCAACAATAGAGAAAAAAGTCTAATGTCACTTTAAGAAATTGATTTGAATATTATTCTTTTGTTCTAATAGAAACTACTAGATTCTATTGATACAATAATTTTAAGAAATAAGACATTTGACCACATGCATAATAATAATATCAAACAAAATTATTAAATTACTTTTATCATATATATTTTCAAGAATACAGACAAACAATATCATATTCCCGTTATACATAATTCTATGTTGTGAAGTACTCTCGAATAATCTAAATTTAATATATATGAATTTTAAAGCCAAGTCCCATAATTAGTTAAAAAAAGAAAGATAATTTAAAGGCATGATGTGTTTTGGGAATCTCTATCAATGCTTAGACTAATCTTGCCTTAAAATTATATAATCTATTGACATATTTGTCATATTTGTCAACACTTTCTTATAAATTGAACAACAACAAAAATACACACTAAAAGCTGATTCTTAGATTAAAAGTGTTAATATAAAATATGAAATCAACATCCATTAAAACAGAGGATGGAAGAATTTTGAAGCATTTTAGTCGCAACTGTCTTGGTACGTTTTTGTGAAATGATTAAACAGATGACTTGAAGAAATGTGGTATCACAGAAGGTGGATTTTTTATTAGAAAAATGTCAAACATTTTGACGAAAATGTGGAACCAGAGACCCGGGCTGCGACCTGTTTGACAAAATGCCTCCACCAAATATGGGTTTGTGAAACGCTTGATACAAATCCTGGAACAAGTCTGACCAAGAACACCTAAAGCGACGGATAAGGTACGTGAATTGTTTGACAAAATGCCTCCGAAAATGCGGTCTCATGACTGCCATTATTGCAGGATCCGATAGCTTTGGATAGGGGATTTAACACCCATCAAGGCAGATTTTGTTAGATTTTAAAGCTTTCCAAAATATTTGATTGTCTTGGAAGAAAACTTAAAATGCGACGAGAAGCGTGAAGTGTTTGACAAAATGCCTCAGGAAAACATGGTCTCAGGACTGTAATGATTTTGTTGAATATTAGATATTATGGATAACTTTTGATAGGGATATTTACGCTCATCAAAGTAGATTTTGTTCGATATTATCGCTTTCCAAAAGCTTAAATCGTCAACTGTATGACTGAACGAAATGAGGAAATTTGGTGTCTGATAAAATTGTACTCAAAGGAATGAGGTTGGTTTTTCTTGCATTCAATAGAAACGGTTGAATTATGAGGCATCTCTTCATTGTCAACTTGTCTAATCTTGATTAATTGGTTTGTTTTGTTTTGTTTTGTTTTTTTGTTTTTTTGGTAAATTATCATTATTATTAATCATGAAAGTAAATAATTTAGAAATTGTTCAATAATTTATATTCGACATTTTTTCGTATGTTCATTATCAATATTAGAATGGTTGAACAATTTTACGACATATACACTTTAAAGATAGAAACAAAAATTATTTGTTGTTATGTTAATTGAAGTGCATCATAGATAAAGTTCATGTTAGGTGTGTGGACATTTTGCATACGAATATTATCTTAATATTAGAGAATTGGTTGAGACCAATAGAATTACTTACCTGAAAGTCATAAAAGACTAGTTGAATCCTACCTACATACTCGTTTGTGCTACCCATGTTCTTTCTAAGTGAACATATATGTTTGAGAAGCTTTACATGACTCCTAGGCACTTATTCATCCATTTGGAATTCTACCGAATGTGAATGTAGAACAATGGGGTTCTATCTCCCTTCTCTAGTAAAAGATGGGGGACATTATAATCTAAGACAAAATAGTCACCCAATTGAAGCTTGGGATTTAATATATTCTTCAATCTACCAATAAAGATTATCCATAAATTTAAAATGTATACATATCTCAAATGTGAGACATTAGAAAAATATATAGAGTTTTTATAAAGAATTTCAAGCAAATGCAATTGATAGGTGTAAAGCCAAATTTCATTATTATTGCTAGTGTTCTCTAAAATTATAAAAATGATTAGTTTGAATCAAACACGCTCTAATAACATGTTACAAATTAGGATCTTAAGTAACTAATCATTACAAAAAAAAAAAGAGAATTCTAAGATACACAAGTTAAACACATTACACAATATATATGGGGAAATCTTTCCAAGTAAAAAATAAAAACACATTATTTTGCTTTAAAACACTCATTGAATGGTCAATTCAAACATATGTTGAAGTTGGGGAAATACGTATTCTTACTTCCACATGGCCAATTATGCCTCTTGTGCATAGTGATATAATTCACTATTGTTCTCTAAATTCTTATGTCTCTCATAGGAGAAAATTACTTGAAAAAGCTATTGGTCACACCTATTCAAAACAATTATTTATAAATAATTGAAAACTTTAATAGTATATTAAATTATTGATTATTTAAATTATATATATTTTTAAAAGCACATAATATACAAAGGTTTTGTAATCATATATAGAATAATAGATTAAGAGTATTAACCTCTTAGAACATTATGTTCTAACAAGATGAAATTTGAATAAGTTGAACCATAATGTTAAAAAGGAACCATTGATGGTTGGAATTCTTGAAAATACATGTAGATATGTTGAGTTTTGGGATTGATGGATGAAAACTGATATTTTGATCATACTTGTTATATATATATATATATATATATATATATATATATAGACACACACACACACACAAGTATAGACTTTATATTTTATCATGATAATTAAAAAAAATCATTTCATGACCTAATTTTTTATAGCTAAATATATCAATTTGTACCATATTTTTTTAAATTGAAGTTAGTTGTAATTTATGTACTATGTATCAATGAGTATATAAACACATATTACTTATTTAACCAAATAATCCTTATTAGTGTTTATTGTATAAGTTTACAAATCATAATCTAATAGTTATGGAGAAGCTCTCCTCAAATAATATAATAAATGTTACTTTTACTTGGGCAAATTTAACTTAAATTGCATTCATTTTCATTAAACTAAATCTGATTCCATCAAATTATATTAGCTTATTGTAATAGTGAAATTTTCATACCCATTTTAGAATAAGGAGTTAATAAATTTTGATCTCAATAGTTGACATTTGATTAGGTCCATTTCTCTAGCCTATAATTACTTTCATACATGCATATTCTTATACATTCATCTATAGTTTAGTCATACCACACATATTATATATCCACTTGTGTCACATATTTATTACTCATATGTAGGAGCCTATTTGTATTATTTTTTATCTACTTGATTTGACCATTTACATAGCTTGTGTGATGTGTGATTAACCTCATGACCATGGATTTGACCCTAAAATTTATAATTTCAAATTTAAATTTGGTCAATTGTAACCTATTATCTTCCCACCTTGAGATGACCAAACACATGTTTGCATTATTTACTATTGTGCATCCATATTTAATGGTACTTATTTATACTTATTTTCATCAACAATATTTGAAAATCATTCATACTTATAAAAAGAATAGGGCAGGAAATTTGTAATGTGGAGTACTAAAAGGAACTTAGCTTTACATTATACAACTCTAGAGCATTTTTTATTATTGAATCTTTTTTGTCTTTAAATAATATTTTAATTATAATTATGGGGGCTGATCTAGATGAACATGCTCCATTGGGAAATAACATTAATCATGGTATTTATTGGTGCAAGGGAGGATGAGGAGAGGGGCCAAAGGCACACCCTAATCCAGATCCACCTTGTAGAGATCACACACAGAAGCAATAACACACAAATGAGAGAGAGAGAATGCAAATCAACTCCTTATATTTCTTCAAATTGATTCATACATGTCGGGCTATAAGACCTTCCCGGTTAGGGCCAGATATTACAATTCAAGTACAATAGTCCTCCAACATGTGAGGATTCAGAAACTACCTTCAATCTTCTACTAAAATTGATTTCCTAAACTACAACCAAAGATTACAATATATACAAGAGGCTATTGAACAAGTCAACCTTTAGGTCCACCATTAATGGAAGGAATGACCAAATCTAGGTCCACATGCTTCCTAATGATAGATACGAGCATTAAATCTGTGACCATAATTAATTGCACAAGTCAGCCTCAACAAAAAACTAAAACAAACAATTCGGTAAGCAAGGACAACCGAGTGCCAGGGAATTAACTGACCAACTTGGTAAACAAAGGAACCAAGCAACTACCGAGCCAACTCAGTCAAAGTAGGAACCGAGCAACACAGGAAAACTCAAACTTGTTTTTGGTGACATAGGATTGCCAAGGACCGGAGATGCTCCTGCATCAGACACTTGGGGTTATTTGAAATGATTCTCTAAATCACGCAGTAGGTACAACCCGAGCTGAATCCAACTCAGATTATGAAATCCATGAACTATCTTCAATCGGTGTATTCTTCCACTTTACTAGATATTCCATATATTTTTTTCCTCTTGTACTTCTGCCAACTCTTTGTTCCAAAATCTACTCAACTTCTTCTGTCTATTTCTTAGGATAATCATTCAGTACTGTCATTTCTTCATCTAACTCATGGTACTCATACAAATTAGAAATGTTGAATATAGGTGATATATCCATGTCATCAGGTAACTCAATCTCATAAGCATTTCCACTATCAAATTTCCTCAAAATCTTGCAAGGACCAAACTTCTTCATTTTCAGCTTCCCATACGTTCCAACAGGAAATCCGCCTTTCTTCAAATGAACCATTACTTCATCACCGACTGCAAAAGTCTTATGTCTTCTTGATTTATCATCTATGTCTTTGTACTTCTGATTACTTTTCTCCAACTTATGTTTCACATCTTCATGTAATGTCTTCATGAACTCAATAAAATTTACTCCTTCAACACTTCTCTTTTCTTCATCAGCAATATCCCTCAAATCTGATATACCTCTCGGTTGTATGCCATTTACAATCTCAAAAGGTGCTTTTCTAGTACTCCTATTCACTGAATTATTGTACGCAAACTTTTCTTGTGCCAACACAGAATCCCAATTACTTGGTGTGTCTCCAACTAAACATCTCAAAAGATTACCCAAGCTTCTATTCACAACTTCTGTTTGTCCATCAGTCTGTTGGTAAAATGTAGAACTATATTTCAACTCGGTGCCAAACTTTCTCCAAAGAGTCTTCCAAAAGTATCCAACAAACTTATTGTCTCGGTCAAAGATGATACTCGGTAATCCATGCAATCTGAAAATTTCCTTAAAGAAAAGATCTTCTATATGTATTGCATTTGATGTCTTTCTACAGGGTATAAAATGTGTCATCTTAGAAAATCTATCCACAACAACAAATATAGAATCATTACCTCTCACTATCTTCGGTAAGCCAAGAACAAAATCCATACTGATATCAATCCAAGGTTTCATGGGAATAGAAATCAGTGTATACAATCCAATATTCTAACTTACTCCCTTTGCAACTTGACAAATTCCACAACTTTTCACAAATTTCTGAACATCCTTATACAACTATGGCCAAAAGTATTTCTCCTTAAGCAAATTCAATGTCTTGTCAACACCAAAGTGTCCAGCCAAACCACTACTATGTTTTTCTTTTATCAAATTAGTTCTCATTGATCCTCTTGGTATACACAACTGAATACCTTTAAACAACATATGTCCTTGAATGAAATAGTCTTCACATTTAGTACTCGGTTGATCTTGAATAGGTTCTCTACACTTTCTCCACAACTCATAAAATTCAGGATCAAATTCATATGAATCTCTCATGTCATCAAAACTAAGAACTTCAATTTTCATCTTGGTCATCAAAGATCTTCTTCTACTCAATGCATCAACAACTCGGTTAGTGACTCCACTCTTGTGTTTTATCACAAATGTATAACTCTAAAAATATTCAACCCATTTCATATGTCTCTGATTCAACTTATTCTGACTACCCAAATAATGTAAAGCTTTATGATCTGTATACAACACAAATTCACTCGGTATCAAAAAATGTCTCCATTTCTTCAAGGCTTGAACAATAGCATAGAATTCTTGTTCATACACATAATATTTTCTTTTTGCATCGTTCAACTTTTTACTAAATAAAGCAACAGGTTTACCTTCTTCACTCAACATAGCTCCTATTGCACTACCACTTGCATCACATTCAACTTGAAATACCTTATTGAAATTAGGCAATGCTAACACAAGCAATTCAACAACCTTCTGCTTCAAAGTCTCAAAATTTTTATCAGCTCCATGTCTCCACTTAAATTCTCTTTTATCTCCTCTCATAGTCTCAGTCGGAGCATTACAAATTGAATTGAAATTCCTAATGAACTTTCAGTAAAAACTTGCCAAACCATGAAATGATCTTACCTCACTAGCATTCTCAAGTGTAGGCCAATTCAAAATAGCTTCAACCTTTTCAGGATCCATTTTCAAACCATCAGCTGAAATCAAAAATCCCAAATACACAATCTCCTTTTGCATGAAAGAACACTTTTTTAGATTTATTAGTTGTATGCACCCTAAAATGGTCGCCTAGACTTTGGGCCCCATTTATTCAATTTGTCAAATATCAATTTTCTGAATCAATGCTTTACAATATTGTGTGTGAGTGATTTACACCTTCATGAAATAACAAGATTTAAAAGACAATTACACTATTCAAAGCAAACTAATCTAAATAATGCACAATTAATCTAAATATCTCATGGATCTCTAAAATAAAGTGATAAATGAGGCTCTCAGCTATGATCCTCACTAGTGACACTCTAAAGATGAGAATTAAGCTGTATGATATGCAAATTTAGATCTATTCTATCAAATTCTAGCTCTATTTGATGGACAATCTACTATGATCAAAGCAATTAAGCTATTAAAATTGACAAGTGAGTGATGTGGATGCAAATTGTAAGAGCTTTGCTATAATTCAAAGATATGGAGTGGATGAATTATGCTTCTAAATGCCTTCAATATATAGGATTTTCCCAAGGGTAGGGGGTAGAGTGAGATAACCATGGTCATGCTTGGGTAAGGTCAACTGGCTTTGCTTTGTCCATAAATGGGGGGACAAACATTTAAATGGTTTCAAAAGGCTGGACCATTTCAACAAAAGTGAGTGATTTGTATCCATTTTGTCTCCAATTTGCTTTGTTGGGGGAAATTATGATTTATTAATTAATTAAAGTAATTAAATTTAGCCATGAAGGGAAAGATGTTCATTTTGATTTTTCATTTCAACAACTATGTCATTAATTGAATTTAATCAATTTCATAGTGTTTTTCCCCTTTTCAAGCTTTATTTAATCATTTAATCATTTAATTGAATTTTCCTTTGATTTGAATTGCCTTTGTTCCATTTATTGATTTTTCGTGCTATTTTGATGATTTGTTGCACCTTTTGATTGATTTAAGCCTTTTGCCAATTTTTCGTGTCTACAAATGCCCCTCTTTGAGTCGATGTGCGAAGAACACTGATTCAAAGATTCCCTTGGTATGATGATCTGATTTTGTTCTGGTTCTGTGATTCCTTGATACCTCTGATAGTTGGTACGATGATATGATACTGTCTCTGATAGTGATATGCTGCCTGATATGATATGATAAACTGATCTGATACTGATTTGCCTCCTGATATGAAGCTGATATGATATGATACTGATATGATATGCCCCACTGATAAATGTTTTTGATGTGATGCCAATTTGATACTCTGATGCCCCCTCAGAAATAAAACATATTGAGTCCTTGATTTGAAAGATTTTGATTGATTGGTCCAATATGTTTTCATTTCTGAAAAATATTGATGATATGCCATGACTTGCAATTTGCATATCCAAGATAGATAGGTCTATTGTAATTAAGTAAAACAAGTGATTATAATAACAGGATAATGGTACCAATGAATGTGATTTGTCCATCTGATAGGATAGTAAAACTGATATGGGATAACTAATCAGTGTGAAAACTGATATAGTTGATAGGATTGATCTTGATCAATGTGAAAACCGATATGGGATCCTGATAGGATTGATAAACTGATACTTCGCTCTCAAGACATAGAGACACAAACAAATAATGATAGGTTTGATTGCTTTGATTGACTTGATTGATTGACGTAAGATGATTCACTGATATAAAATACTGATATGATTCCCTTGATTTGTGAAATAGGCACATTTCCGTAAATGATATATATACGGACCTTAGCTTCTTGGATATTTGGATTTAAGTAATGGGTTTGACCTAGCTAGAGTATAGGTTATTGAGATGATTGATTATGGAGCTCTTTCAGTTTGTTGATATTGTATCATGATATTTCAGTTATTGATCAGGACTTTGATGTATCACTTTGATGACATTGTATCTTTGATTAGATAGACTTCATGGATCTTTGATGTTATGGACACTAATGATTTATGGACTTTCCTTGATTCTTGATTGAATGACCCATTTTATGATTGATCAAGATTTCAATTGAATGACCCCCCTTTTCCCTTGGAAAAATACTACAAACAAATGCACATGCAATTAATCTAACATGATAATGCAATTAACCTTCCATGATAATGCAATTAACCTTCCATGATAATGCAATGCAATGCAGCTAAGTGTCACTAGCTTTTAGCAAATAAATGCCTTGAGGATAAATTTTCATCATTGAGCACTTTGGGACCGGAAAGCAAGTACAATCACCACTGCCCACTGACATGATGATATGAATACCACTTTTTATCGCATTTGGTAACCTCCTTTTTGAACTAGTACAACCCACACTAGTCGAATAAACCAACTATGAGAGTATGAATACCAATTTCAACGAATTCAATGTTGCATAAACAAGCAAAGGTCAACCTTCCACCCTATATGAAAGTCCTCAATGGTTCTTTGATGACCATGTCATTAGATGAATTCACATAAGTTTTTGGATATCCCTCAAGACAGTCACTCAAAGGCAAGAAAAATATCATGTCTCCATCATTGCCAATCTAGTCGAAACATCATCGATTAGCTAAAAAGATGTGATAAAAATCAATGTAAGTAAAGATCATCAAAAGAAAGCTTAAAGTGTTTTGCATTGTTTCATGATTTTCAAAAAGCATTTCCAAGTATTCTGATCTTTAAAGTGTTGTCAATTTTTAATCCCGAATAATAAAGTCAATGAAGGCTCATGGATCAAGTTGTGGTAATTGAATTCTTGGTTAGTGAACAAGGATATCCATCAAAGGTTCACGAAAATCTTCTTCTCTCTTCTGAAACTCTGATAATTCCCTCTCTGATGTGACTAAATATTGTACTATTGAATCCTTTTTGGGTTTAATGCCTTGCTTCATGTGAATTCATGCATGTTGTTAAAATCCACTGATTAAGATCAAATGCCCCAGTTGGATAGAAAAAATGTTGGACTTGGAAAAACTTCCAAAATATTATCGAAGCTCAGTTTATGCAAGATGTAGCTCAAAAGCACTTCATGTTGTCCTTTTTACCCGCTCTCAAACAAGATCACATTGGTTTGCCCCCAATGTCTTAGCAAGATATAGGACATGAAGGATGGATTTGCAAGCTGATGGATTAGAGATGGAAAGGCTATGATGGAAGAAGTATGTGAATGTGACCCATAGGACTATCTCCTCAAGAGTACCCAAGCTAAGGAAAAAATGATATAGCAATGTGAAGCATGTTTTTAGATAAGCCATGAAAGCCAATGATACAGTGTTAGATAGCCTATAGGATAACGATCTGCTGCCATGAAAAGGAGTGATCCAAAAGAGTGGACATGTCAAGAAGTTTTTGATAACAATTTTTTTTTTTTTTTTTTTTGTATTTTTCAATATTTTCCCAACATTAGAATCTTTGGACAATGCTCCTTTGAAAGATATGTTGTAATAAACCATGGGTATGACTAGGATGCTCAAAGGTATTGATAAGAGGGATGGAAGTACAGAAAGTATGCATTGGAAAATGAATGTGAGGATAAGAAGAAGGTATGTTGAAGATGGAAATGTTGGCAAGATCAACTTTGACACACACTTTGAAGAGTGGTGGAATGATGGAGGAACAATAGATGACAGAGGTAAGGATCTTTTTGAGGTAGTGGATTTTGGGATGTAAGAAGATGAAGGATGTTTGGAAGGAGATGGAATGGAAGCCTTTGGGAGCTTGAATGTCAATTTTGATTCTTCTTTTGTGTGCAAGTCTTTCAACAATGACTTGGGAATCCACATATTCTTTGATTTTTCTTCCTTTTGGAATGCTTTTGAATGCATTTCTTCAATGAGGGATTTAGGAACCCACATTTTTTTTTTCTTTTGGCTTGATGGACCTTTGCGGCCTTTTGGATATTTCATTTTTATTTTCATTCACATGTCGATTAGATGGGACATTGTGATTTTTATGCACATATGGATTCTTGGATTTATGATTTTTATGTTGCACATCAACATTGCTTCCAAAAGACTTAGGAATTGTGGATGAATAGGAATAATATGGATGGTTCATATGGATTGGTGTTTGGACATTCTTCAAGTATGTGTGTCTTTGTTGATCTTGATACATTGTAGGGTAAGTGAATGGATAGCTAGGGATGATAGGAATGGTTGATGGGGGAATATATGGACCTAGTATGGATGGAAGGGATGAAGACTTTTGTTTTGGGACATAGGCACCCAAAATGGATTTGGAGGATAGTGGAGGTATGTGGTTGTATTTGAATGGAGGGATATAAGGTGTGAAAGGGATATCAATATCTTTGGAAGGAGCCGCATTTCCATGGTTCTCATCTTTAAGATTTATCTTTATACCCATAGGCTCATGAATAGCTTTGATAGGAACACATTTGATAGGATCAAATAAAGCTTGAGTGGATTTATTATCATGCAAAGGATTTGGAAGAATGATGGTTTCTTGAGGTGAACATGGAGGAATATGACAAGGAAATGATGGGATACTTTGATCTTGACAAGGATCTTTGAATTGTGTAGCGAAGGTATTTTGCTCTTGATTTTCAATATGCTCATTGGAAGTTATGGAAGGGATATCTTGATCTTGCTCGGGAAGTGGAGAAAATATGGAACTTGGAAGGGTACTTTGTTCTTGGAACGGAAGGATATCATCTTGAAAGACATGAAAGGATGCAAGGGGATCATCACAAGGTTCAAGGGATATGGGACCTTCATCAAATATGGGAGGGGTTTGTATATAATCTTGATCTTGATCTTTATCAATATTTGTTTCTTTTCTTTTTAGATTATCCTCTTGACATGAAGCCACTTCTAAGGACAAGGTAGATGTTTGGATATGTGTGGGGAATGTTTGGAAGAATGGTGTAGGATCCTCTTGAATAGGTATAATAGGCATTGAGGCACATGAAGCTTTGGGTTCTAAGATCTTTGAAGCATGGAAACAATCTGCAGCAAGATGTGAGTTAGCTTGGGTTTCTTTTAGAGGTAGCCCTTGAGGGTAGACATAGTTAATGGGAAAAGTGTCATCATTAGGCTCATTCTTTGATGGAGGAATTTTGGATAATTGTGGAGCTTTGAAAGATGAAGAAAAGATGAAAGGAATGCTAGCTATGGGAGGGTCTTTGCTAGATAGAGGTTCGGGAGATGGATGAAGGATGAAAGGTGTACAAGTCATCTAGGGAGAAACCTTGTTAGGAGATGGACAAAGGATGAATGGATTACTCTTGCTATATGGAGGTTTATTATCTTTCTTGAGAGTGGTATTTTTCACTCCATACTCTTTATTATCTTGATCACAAATAGGTTGATTATGCAATTTCCTTTGATCTGAGATAACTTTGTTTCTCTGAAATGCTTCTTTTTGTGAGGAGGATGAAGATACGGATGGCCCATCATCATAAAGGAATGGCCAAATTGATCTTAATGATGGCTCTTTAGATAAAGTATCTTTTTATTTTTCCTCATCCTTTCTCAAGGTTCATATGTCAAAATTAAGAGGAAGCTTAGCTCCTGCTTGAACTAACTTCATGAAATATGCTTCTTTATTCCTCTCCAAGACTAATTTCATTATTTCCATAAACATGGGATCTTGAATTGCTTCTGAAACTTCTTCTTCAGACACCTCATCATTTTGATTCCAATGGACATTCTGATATGAGGACAATGAAGATATGGATGGCCTATCATTATAAAGAAAAGGACACATTGATCTTAATGATCGCCTTTTAGATAAAGTATCTTTTTATTTTTCCTCATCCTTTCTTAAAGTTGACGTGTCATCATTATGAGGAATTTTAGCTTTTGATTGAGCTAAATAAAGGGAATATGCTTCATTACACCTTTTCAAAGTTAATTCCATTGCTTTGATCAATTCGGTATTTTTGGATGCTTCTAAAATTTGATCGTCGGACATTCCCTCAAATAGGCTCATCATTATGGATCAATCCTTCCTTCTTTAATTTCAATCCAGTTGGGTTGGTTTGGAATGTGTCACAAGTCTTGATCAATTTATAAGATTTAAAAATTTAATTGTATTTTGATCAAGTACTTTGGAACTTCTTGTTTGAAAAGTTGAAGACAATCTCAACACACACATCAATAGTTCACCATATCCCTAGATCATTCTAATGTGTATATTCTCAAATGTTTCCATGGGTTTGATCACAAGAAAGACTTCCAAGCAAGCTACCTAGCATAAATTTGGCTTTTAAATGGCTCTATTAGGTAGTTTTTGCTATTTTTACCGTTTTGTAGTGTGGATTCTATTCAAAATGGATTTCAACCGTTCATCCCCCAAGTATGTTAAGGGGCTTCCCACATGCACCGAAGTATGATTTTGCACAATCCATTAGGACTACTAGAGGAAGTTCGAAAGGGCTAAAATCCTTTTATCGTGCATCCCATTAAGGATACACGCATTTCTTTTTATAGTGGGTCAGATTCTCGCAGCAAAAGCAAGTGTATCCCACTTTGGGTTGTCCCTCTCACCGGCCCTTTTAAGGCAATCTCGGGAGGTGAGCCCACTAAGTTTTAAACATGTTCATTTGAAAGCATGAAAAGTGGATTTGGTAGAGCAAGTTTGGGAATTTGATTCACTCAAAGAGTGAAGAGCATATCCCTATTGCTTTTCCCTTATCCCAAACACTCACAATCAATTTGGTTCTTTTTCGACCCCGTGACAAAGGGGTTCTTAGAATTGAAATGTTTGTTCTTTTCCTTTTATGATTAAACTACGTTTTGAACTTTGAAAATGCCACAATTTAAGGGAAGTTTGCAAGCTTGATGAGAGAAATACCTCAAACGATGCTAGCAAAGGCTAGGCACATTTTTAAGTAGTAGATTTTCTCATTTTCTCTCCAAATCCTTCCCTTACCTTAGTGAAACGTTCCCTCCACCAGAAAATTAGTCAGCACAAACAAACAAAGTGAGGAGAAACCAAAATCAAAGCTTAGAATGCTACAATTTTGATTATGCTTTTTATTCCTTCTTTTACTTCAATATTTGCAAAATTTTACAAACTTAGGGACTAAACTCCCAATTTAATGATACGTATTTTTGTTTGTAAGCATTTACAACAACAATGTATTTAGCATATACCTCTACATCCCTTTCTAAGTCATTGTTGAGAACAAAGGTGGTGTGTATCCGGTTTTCCTTTCTTATCCTCTTAGCGATCAATTTCTCCTTCAAGTTATGCCTTCTCTCTGGTTTTTGAACTTTCTTATGACAGACCATACTCCTGAGACAGAAAAAAAAAGGACGTGAAGTCAGAATATAGTCATTATTTTAACACTTTTGATAAAATATAAAAGTACAGCCACGCGACATTGTCCAGACTGTACGCAAGATCTAATTTGACAAAGGCGTGATTACTTTAACCGCGCGCATCACCTTGCGGGGCTCAAGCGAGATCAAAATAACCAGGAGCGATATCAAATTTTATCTATGCGTGAACTCTTTACCAGACGCGACAAACTGATGCAATAAAAGCGATATCTAATTTATCAAAGGTGACATTTCAAATGACAAAAGCGAGAAATTAAATCAATAAGGCAGAGTACTCCCTTCACACCAGATGTAAAATGACTTCTTGAAAGTGACTTTTCAATTGATGTCTGTGACATTTAAATGACTAGATGCATGGTATCTTTGTCACAAACGCGACAACTTAATAACTAGAAGCATGATTTTATTTCTATAATGCGTTATTTCTCTGTCCGATAGCGTGAATCTGTAGGTTAATCCGCGTAAAAGTCCAGACTCAGCGCGTCATTTTATTCTCCATAAGCGACATTTCTTTGCTAAAGGCGAGATCTCTTTATCTGTCGGCGTGATTTCTTCTCTGTGATCTGCAGACAGCGAGCAAAAATATACAATTTCTAGCCTAAATTTAGCAAAAATGTGAAAATAATGATAAATTTGAAGCCTAGAGCCCCAGGGTGGGCGCCATTTGTGTGTGAGTGATTTACACCTTCATGAAATAACAAGATTTAAAAGATAATTACACTATTCAAAGCAAACTAATCTAAATAATGCACAATTAATCTAAATATCTCATGGATCTCTAAAATAAAGTGGTAAATGAGGCTCTCGGCTATGATCCTCACTAGTGACACTCTAAAGATGAGAATTAAGCTATATGATATGCAAATTTAGATCTATTCTATCAAATTCTAGCTTTATTTGATGAACAATCTACTATGATCAAAGCAATTAAGCTATTAAAATTGACAAGTGAGTGATGTGGATGCAAATTGCAAGAGCTTTGCTACAATTCAAAGATATGGAGTGGATGAATTATGCTTCTAAATGCCTTCAATATATAGGATTTTCCCAAGGGTAGGGGGTAGAGTGAGATAACCATGATCATGCTTGGGTAAGGTCAATTGGCTTTGCTTTGTCCATAAATGGGGGGACAAACATTTAAATGGTTTCAAAAGGCTGGACCATTTCAACAAAAGTGAGTGATTTGTGTCCATTTTGTCTACAATTTGCTTTGTTGAGGGAAATTATGATTTATTAATTAATTAAAGTAATTAAATTTAGCCATGAAGGGAAAGATGTTCATTTTGATTTTTCATTTCAACAACTATGTCATTAATTGAATTTAATCAATTTCATAGTGTTTTTCCCCTTTTCAAGCTTTATTTAATCATTTAATCATGTAATTGAATTTTCCTTTGATTTGAATTGCCTTTGTTCCATTTATTGATTTTTCTTGCTATTTTGATGATTTGTTGCACCTTTTGATTGATTTAAGCCTTTTGCCAATTTTCCGTGTCTACAAATATATTCAAATCAATTTCCTTGATCAAATCATAACTATTTCAATCATTTCAATAATCTCCTAAGGTTTAATCATGTCATCAATAATTTTATTTAATTAAAAGAAATAATCCCTTTTAAATAAATAAAATAACTTTATTTAATTGAAAGTAATATCTCTTAAGTAAAATAAATTTATTTAATTAAAACCCTTTTTAATTAAATGATTTTATTTTATTTAATTAATATTCATCTTTTAATTAAATAACCTTATTTTATTTAATTAAAAGAGAATTATTCTTTTAAAATAAATAAAATCCTCTCAAAAGATCTTTTGTGATGAAAAAAGGAAATAAGTGAAATAAAAATAAATAAAATAAATAGATTTCCTTTTCTCTCCACACTTTCTAAAAATGAGATTTCTTTCCTCCTTTTGCATTAATCTCAAATTGATCTTGGAGATGCATTCTTTTCATCAGTTTCTTATATAAGGAGCCCTCTCCTCAATTAAAAATCTAAAATTTTCATATTATCATTATGCTGAAGATTTTCTTGACAACATTAGAGCTTTAGAAATCATCATTTTAAATTGCACATTTAGTTTAATTTTCATATAGATTAATTAGTGAAGTAGTTTATTTCTTGTATTGCATATAGATTAATTTCAATAAAATAGTTTATTTCTTGCAATCATATAGTTTAATCTTCATTTCAATAAATTAGTTTATTTTCTTGCATTTGCAATCATATAGATTAGTTTCATTTGCATGCAAGAACTCGATTCAATGGAGATTAGCATTCTTGCTTCTCCTCCTTGAATCTCTCATTCTGTGGTGTACTTGCATGGGTTCAATCTGAGGGCCTCATAGAAAGCCATGCACTCCATAGATAAAGAGTTGTGGATCGATATCCAAGAGCTCATTATTGAGTATTTTTGGATGCAAGGATTCATAGTAGTGTGATCATTTTCAGTTCACACATTTTGGCGCCCACCATGGGGTAGAAAAGATCAATTTCTGGCCTCATTCTTGATTGGTTTTTCAGTTTTAGTGTTGGTTCCAAGCCTTGTACGACCATGTACAGCCTGGAAACCCTATAATATAGTAATGGATGGATAGAATGATGAATCCTCTTTCTCATGATTTTTGTTTGGTTCATTTTTATAAGAAATGAATAAGTTATGATCATTTTGGTGAAAGTGGGTATTTTCAGATTTGAGATTCTCTGAATATAGTTAGATTAAAACGTCTGGTATAGACAAATTGTGAAGAATCAGGACCTATAATAATATTCATTGGAAAGATACATGAATTAGCTTTCATTTCATTTTGGTTTGAGTCATTTTTATCCAGATTTGTGAAAGTTATGGGCATTTGAGTGAAAATTGATTTTTAACAATCTGCATTGGAGTTGCAGGCAATGATTTCGTCTTAGAAAATGATTTATGAATGGGAAAAATAAATGTCTTACATTTTTGGAAATGAGATTCATTAGTAGTTACTGTGAAATTGGTTTGGTTTCATTTGGATTCTCTTTGAGAAAGATATGTGATTCCCTAGGCAGGGTTTGGTGTTTTAAATCTGATTTATGACAAAAAAATCATAGTCTGAAAAGGTTATTGGTTGAGGAACCAAATGGAATCATAAGACCTTGTAATTTTGGGAAATGGTAGTTCTTGATGTTGGCTAAAAACTTTATTTTTTACAGAAATTTTAATATTGTGATTTTATGGGTCAAATAAATCAATCTTTAAAGACCGTCTTGAAGATAGCAATGTTACATATGTTAAATCAAACTCCTAACAATTGAAATTCATATCTAACCATCTTAGAGTTTGTGTAAGTTAGATATACATTGCATATCTTGTTTGCTTATTTTCTTGTCTTGTTCATTTGAAGGTTCATGGTTTGCTTTCATGGAAAATGCTTAAAACAAATAAAAAAAAAGGTAAAATCTACTAAGCACGTTGCGTTGGACTTGAAGTATTTTGTTACATCTCTACAACATTTGGACATTGGGATTAAAAATGAACCTCTCATGTGTTTGGCTTGAGTGTTACATGCTTTCATAGAGCATATTTCAATTAATGCTCTTAATGAGAAATGAATGAACATAGATTTTCTTTCATACAAGTTTGTGTTTAAGTGAATGCTTGTGTTTAAACATTAAGTAATTCTTGGTTCCAATATCAAAAAATCTCATTGAGTAATCTAGGGCATGGATTCATTCCTAGTTTACATGAAGAGTTAAATGCACCACTTTGTGGACTCGCTTCATGTTTACTTGGAAAGTTAAATACTTCATGATTCAAACCCTCTTGCGCTTATGAGTAGTATTGATAAGCAATCTTAGAGTACTTTTGATTGATCTTGTTAGCTAAATTGGGTTGTTAGACTCGGTTATTTCTAATCACCCCTCATTTCCACCCTTTGGATGCAAGGTCAGCATTCATACATAGGGGAGGGGTCTACTTGAAAAGAGCGTTAAGTGTTCCACAAAGTTTTTCCCATTTTGTGCTTTCTTGATCTCATTAGTGTTCTAAGGTGTGGACTCACTTTGACTTTGTGTGAGGAGTTAAATGCACCACTTTGTAGACTCACCTCACATTTACTTGAAAGGTTAAATGTACCACCTTTAGTGCTTTCCAATACTTTTGATAGTGAATTACTTACTTTTTTATTTTTAGAAGGCCTGCTTGGGGATTTCATCACCTCAAGGGACAACCTTAACTCCCATGTTCTGGTGGAGTATAAATATTAGGAGGTGAATCCAAAGACACCTCTCTTGGGAATGAGTTAGATTTCACTCTTGGCTAAGCCTCAATGAACTTTATACCTTTGAGAAGTGAAGGAGGAGATTTGGGTTATCGTCTCCCCCCGGCTGTGTGATTTTAGACTCTTCTCATCTATGGATTTGTGCCTCAGGTACCTTGCGTATATTGAGGACTCCTTTTAGAAAAGCCATGTATATCCCTGTAGATAGCTTGACAAGATGTTGTTGTGTTCTAAGTGCTTGCTAAAACATTTTCAAGAACATACACAAGTAGAATCTTTAAGGAGTAGCATACTAAGTCACTATTCTTGTTCATGTGCAAGGTTGCTTTGCCCCTTGCTCATTGTTTGAAGACAATTGCTTGCTTGAACTCCTTGATTGATGTCTTATGTGCTTGATCAATGATAAAAATATGTTGATGTACTTACTTGATCTTTGAAAATGAACAAGAAATTGAAATCCTGAGTTTTTCGATTAGGTGACTTGTCCCAATTTTAGAGACTTGTTCTGTATTTAGGATTCTTGTGTTTTTGACCTTTTGAGTTAGTGATCCTTGATCCCATAAGAGATTTTTCTTGAGAGTGATAAATTAGGAATTGTTCCTGTCAAATAGATAATTTTTTTGACTCTTTGATAACACACTTGGAGAGTGCTAGTAATCTCTTTGTCCACCCATTTTCATAAAATACAAATTCAGTATAATTTGTGTAAGTCATCCTCCTGATCCATATGTGCTAGGGTATTCACCCAAAAATTGAGAACCTCTGTGGTAGTGTTGGTTTGCACCTATTTGCAACAATTCTATTTCACCATCTCTCTCGGACAAGAGAAAACTTTTACTATCCTAGTCTGGTATTGACGTTTCTTAGAATTGTCTTTTTTTCCCTGAACTCTCCCTTTCATGTTAGTAACAACAAGATATCAAGTGAGCCAGGGAAAGCGACCTCAGATAGTCTTCAACCAACTACCCCCAGTTCAGACTCGTCAAAAGAGAAAGGAAAAGGAACCAATATTTGACCAGTCACCTAGGAGTAAGTCTGAAACCTGGTTTGACCCGAAGAGCCATTTTAGTGAGTTGAGTACCCCCTTAGCACCTTCCCACTCAGGTATGGATATGAGTTACACCATGACTCGGTGGGAGAGGGAAACCATGGATCAAACTCTTAATGACATCTATGAATGACACAGAAACAACATTATATTTGGGAATTCTTCTCATGATGATCAACCTGGTTCACCCCTCATTAATGCTAGATATTTGGATGCTCATCAAAGGGATGAAAGGCATAAGAGACGAACTCACCAAGAAAAATGGTCACAACATGAAGACCAAGACAATGAACCTAGTGGTGCTCATGTCAATGCAACGTATACCAATGACTTGTTCAAGCAGTCTAGACCAAGTTCGCCACTTCAAAATACCTCAAGGTATACAAGTGAGAGGCTAAAAAGAATTGAGTGGGAAAAATAGGCTGCAAAAATTGAATGAGCTACAAAAGAAGAAAAACTTAGGCTTCTAGAAGAGGAAAAATGAGCCTTGTTGGACATAGAGAGAAAAGCATTCCAAGAGGAGCAAGATAGGCTGTTAGCCCAATAATTAAACACTCAATTCAACAACAGGGGTGCTAACAGTGGAAATAATTCTCCTCCCTCCACCCCTTCCAGAACACCAAGAAGTAGAAGGCGGTCAAGAACCCCTTCTAGATCTCCTAGTCCTAGAGGAAGAAGGGCCTCTTAGTATGCTCACTATAGGAGGCAAACCCCTCCCAGAAACTCAAGACCACACTCCCAACATGTACATCATGGTTCCCAACATGGAGGTGGTAGCTCACATTATGACCTTGATACTCAAGACTTTATGCGAATGCAACAAGAGCATATCTTCCAATAGTATGTGGATAGGTATTTGGAACAAAACAAAGATAAATTCTTGGAAATTCTAATCAACAAGGGTGCTAGAGTCCCTTATAATTTTGATGTGGACAAAAAAATACAAAAGAAAAATCCCTCTCAAGAGGAAGAAATCTACCAAATGAAGCAAATGATGGAGAAAATGATGCAACCTAAGAGCTCATTCTCACTAGACTCGATTTGTCCTAATCCATTCGACAAGAGTGTGAGTATGAAGGATTTTCCAAGGAGGGTGGAATTCCCTCAATATGATAAATATGATGGCAGTGGTGATCCACATGACCATGTGTGCCAGTTCTATACTATGAGCTTTGAATTTCATCAGGATGACTCCTATTTGATGAGGTTATTCCTAGAAGTCTTAAAGGACAAGCAATGGAATGGTTTACCAATATCACTCCCCCCGTCAAGACTTTTAGAGAACTTGTTCATAGATTCATTCAACACTTTGCATATAATCTATCAAGATCTGTTACTATGTTGGACCTATGCAACTTGAAACAAAATCAAGGGGAACCCTTTGTTACCTTCTTACAAAGGTGGAGGACACAATGCTCTCAGAATCCTAGGACGATCCATGAGGATGAAAAGATTGACATACTTGTCAGTAACTTGGTGCCTGAAATGAGATATGAGATTAAAAAGATAGTCTTCAATTCCTTTGATACCATGGTTGAAATTGCATGTCGAATTGAAGATGTCCTAAGAGAACAAGGCATTTTGACCAAACATAGCAACAATGGCAACAATGGTCAACACAACAACAAGGATAAAGGGAAGAACAATAGTTGGAACAAGAACAAACAAGTTGTCAATGATGGAATTGTGGACTCTTCCCAATCAAGAGATCAAGGTGTTCTTAATTTGACTAGTGTTGTGCAAGCCATGAAGCTTAATGCACCTCCACAGCAAGAAAGTAAACCAAGATATCAAGAGAGGCCCAAAAAGGAGAAGCGACAATTTACCAAATTGGGTGACTCATATGAGGATGTTCTCAAAACTCTCATTGCTAACAACTTGACACATCCTCAGGATCCTGCAAAATTTCACATTCCTGAACCCAAGCCACATTGGTGGGACGACAAGGCATTCTGTAAATTTCACAATGGTGCTGGCCATACTGTTGAAAACTGTTGGAGATTAAAACATATCATCCAAGATCTCATAGAAAGTGGAAAGCTTCGAGTTGATGGTCTGAATACCAATGTTGATCATAAGGCTTTTAAGGAACCTTTGCCTAATTACGAAAAGGGGGAAATCTCTAAATCAAAGAACGACAAAGCTGCAATCACCTACACTTACACAGCAGCAGAAAATGTGGTAAACATGCTTGAAGTTGTGGAGCCAAGTGTTAATATGATGAGGAGTAAGGACCCACATGGTTATGACTCTCCCCCTATCTTTGACAAAAAACCTGTTGTGGTGCTGAGAGGTCCTCATTCTAGGCTATCTTCTCAAGACCTTAATGCCATTACCAAGAGTCAAGGCCCTATCGTTCCTAGAGTTCCTAGTTCAGGTCCATCCAATAAACCCAAGCAAGTGGCATCCAAGAATGTCACCACAAAGTCCGCCACTGCTCCCAAACCAAACTACAATCTTGTAGATTAGTTACAGAAAACTCCAGCTCAGATTTCAATCTTGGAGCTTTTAGAGTTGTCCCCAAGACACAAATAGGTCCTTGAGGATGCTTTGCGCATAGCCAATGTTCCCAACAATTTAGATGTCGACCAATTTCAAGGCATGGTGAATCACATTACTTGCCCACATTACCTCTCTTTCTCAGAAGATGATGACAAATCCCTAAGCCATCCACACAATCTTTCCCTTCACATTGAAGTAATGATTCATAAAACTCATGTTAGTTGTGTGTTGATAGATGGGAGTGCTGGGCTAAATATTTGTACTTTAAGTTTGTTAAAAACTTTGGGATATTCAGACAAAGTGATCGACACTAGAAAGAAGATCACTATAAAGGCCTATGATGAGGCAGAATGAAGTTCTAAGGGGTTGGCTGTCCTTCCTGTCAGGATTGGCCCAGTTGAAAAAGATATCTTGTTCCAAATTGTTGATGTTGGACCCCTTGCATACAACATTTTATTGGGTAGACCATGGATTCATGACATGCAGGCAGTTCCATCTACCTACCACCAGTGTGTTAAGTTCCCCTACAATGGAGTAGAAATTTGCATACCAGGGGATAACACCTTATCAATCAATTCAATCTCAGCTAATGTTCATGTCCCTCTTAATCAAGAAGCAGAGGATTATCAAGCAACTTTAGCAGACTTTCAAGACAATTTTAAATCATTAGACCTTGGCATGGGGGGGTATCAACTTGACTCTTTTGCAAAGATGCATGTTTCCCCTAGGACCTATGGAAAGCCTTCACAAGAGATGAAACCGTCTTCTTTGGCAATGACACTATTTGACACGTTTGTTGAATCCTTAGTACCAATACAAGATGAAAAAGAGGAAGTAGCTATTCAAGATTGGATATACAAAGAGGAGAAGTACCAGCACAATGAAAATTTCTCCCCCTCTCCTAAGTCCTATGGGAAAGGATATACTTTTGTCAAGAAGATGGGTTATCCAAGATATGGCCCTCTTAGTCATAGGTTAGATGCTAGAGCTGAACTACTCAATCATGATCTTTTTGGACATAAGTCTAAGAAACCGGTTGGCCTAGGCTTTATGAACAATAACAAGTGCACTGTCCCCATTCATGATAGGTGGGATAGTAAAGATGACACAGAATATGTACCAAATTTGACAAATCAACAACACATGATAGATGATTGGGTACCTTCAACAAATCTCCTTTGGGGAGATTCAAGAGATTTAACAATTGATAGTCCTCCTATCCCAGTTGTGATAGATAGTGACTATATGAATGCTAGATTAACTATGGATAGTGTCTCCATCCCAGCTGCGACGGATGGTGATAATTCAAATAATTTTGTGATTGAACAAATTGTTAGAGGAGGGGAAACTCTTCCAAACCTTGAGGCTTCTACATCACGAGGCCCCAACAATAATTCAGAAACAGAGTCTCATGAGTTTGAATGGGATTCACTCTCAGATGCAATAGTTGACTTGGATATGGATGTTGTCCAAGCTTATAGTTCTCAACTTGACGTAGCTGATGAGTCATGTGTCAGATTAGAAGATTGGAACCCACGTGTCGCATTAGTAGATGATTCTTCGCTTGATAGGATAAATCCTGATTTAGGCACCTTAGAGGGATACTTGACAGACTCCAATTTTGTGATCACCGGAGATGACATCACCTATATCCTTAATATTGAACTAGTCATTAACCTACCCATTATTGACCCCAACCTTATTGATTGGTCTCAACGTTATCAAGAGCCTCAACTCTTGACATTTCACAATGACTATGAGATCACCTGCTATCTAAATGCCATTGAACCTATAGTCTCTTCCACCAGTGAACCGGCTACCAATATGATAGAACTTGACATCAAGTACCTTAGTCACAAGATAAAAAGAAAAGAATAAAAGAATAAAAGTTCTGATGGCGAAAACCATTATGTGGTGGTGTCCGAACCAAAAAAAGTAAAAATAAAAGACGTATCCAAGGGTGAAAACCTCTCTAAGGTGCCTACGGATGAGGTACTTGATAGTCTCCCAAGCTATTTTTAGGACAGATCATCAGTATTGGTTGAACCTATAGAAGCTGTTAATTTGAGCAGAGAAGAGGCTCCAAAAATTGTACACTTGGCTAAATCTTTATCACCTCAAGAAAAGAAAGCCTACACTGAGTTCCTCCAAAAGAAGAAAATAAATTTTGCATGGACATATTCAGACATGCCAGGGTTGGACACTAATCTCATTATGCATCATTTGTCCATAGCTCTAGGTGTGAAACTAGTCAAACAAAAGTTGAGAAAAATGCACCCTCATATAGCTCTTTTAGTGAAAGCTGAATTAGAAAAGCTCCTTGGTGCAGGATTCATTAGAGCCATAGATAAATCCATCCGAATCTGCACAGATTTTAGAGATCTTAACAGAGCATGCCCAAAGGATGATTTTCCACTTCCTAACATAGACATGATAGTGGACATGACGGCGTGCTATGAGATCTATTCCTTGATGGATGGTTTTTCTGGGTATAATCAGATCAAGATTGCTCCTAAGGATCAAGAAAAGACTACATTCACATGCGCATGGGGTACTTATTGTTAGAACGTCATGCCCTTTGGATTGAAAAATGCAGGAGCTACTTATCAAAGAGCTATGACAACCATCTTCCATGACATGATGCATAAGAATATGGAAGATTATGTGGATGACACCCTCGCTAAGTCTAAGAAAAGAGGAACACATTTGGTTGATTTAGAAGTAATTCTGGATCACATGGAACAATTTCAACTAAGATTAAACCCAAAAAAGTGTGCATTTGGTGTTACTTCTGGCAAATTATTGGGATTCATCATTTCAGCCAAAGGGATAGAAGTGGACCCTGAAAAGGTCCAAGCCATTATAGACATGCCACCTCCCAAAAATATTAGTCAAATGAGGAGTCTTCAAGGACACCTTCAATCCATAAGGAGGTTTATTTCACAATTGGTAGATAGAGCGCAACCCTTTAACAAAAACTTGCATAAAGGTGTTCAGTGTGTCTGGAATGAGGATTTCCAGAAGAGCATGGATCAAATTAAGGAATACTTGGAAAATCCTCCCATTTTAATGCCTCCCATTCCAGGAAAACCTCTCATTTTGTATGTCTCAGCTATTGAATCTTCACCGGGGGCATTGTTGGCTCAATTAGATGAACAAGGGAAAGAAAGGGCCATATATTATATTAGCTGCACTCTTGTTGCTTATGAGGTTAATTATACTAGTATTGAAAAAGCTTGCCTTGTAGTAGTGTTTGCTTCTCAAAAATTGTGACACTATATGCTTGCGCACACCATACACCTCATAGCAAAAATTGATCCTCTCAAATACTTGCTTGGTAAAGCTTCTCTCACAGGTAGACTCGCTAAATGGATGATGATTCTTTCTGAATTTGACATAGAGTATATTGAGCGCAAGGAAATCAAAGGCCAAGCTATTGCAAATCAACTGGCTAATTTCCCAATTCAAGATAATATGCCCATTCAAGTCAATTTCCCAGATGAACATCTTATGTACATGACTGAGAGATCTTGGAAACTATTCTTTGATGGTTCCTACATGCAAAATGGTTCTGGAGCTGGTGTGTTGTTTGTCTCTCCACATGGGTACACTATTCCCAAATCTTACAAGTTACTCTTCCCATGCACAAACAACATAGCTAAATATGAGGCTTTAACAAATGGACTAAAAATGGCTATAGAGTGGAATATCATAGAACTACATATCTATGGGGATTCTCAATTGATCATCAATCAAGTCAATGAGCAATACCAAACAAAAGATGACAAGTTGATACCTTACAAAAAAATGGTTGATTCATTAAGACGGTACTTTACATTTGTCACCTTTCAGCAAATCCCTAGAGCTAAGAATAAAGTAGCTAATGCTATGGCCACCCTTGCTTCACTTCTTCAGTTAGAGGAACATGAGTCCAGATATGAATTCTTGGTGGAAGAGCTACGTTATCCCATTTATGACTCTCAAGAAAGCCACGTCATTTGTACCCTTGTCAATCATGAATCCTCCCGCTATGGTGCTATTTACTCATATCTCCATGATGGCATCATCCTTGACACATTTAACTGATCTGAAAGAAGAAACCTTGTCTGTAATGCCTCTCGTCATTCCCTCATCTCTGGTTATTTGTATAGGAGGGTTCTAGATGGGACACTTCTTAGGTGCTTAGAAAAGGAGGAATCTAATCAAGCGCTAGTTGACATCCATGAGGGCATATGTGGGGGACATTCTAATGGTCTTTCCATGGCTTGAAGGTTGCTCAGGGCAGGTTACTATTGGCCTACGATGCAGATAGATGCAGTAGCTTTTACCAAGTCTTGTGAAAAATGTCAAAAACATGGACACCTGGTACATGCTCCAGGTAGGGATCTAATTCCTTCTATATCTCACTGGCCATTTCAGTGATGGGCCTTTGACCTTGTTGGGAAGATTCATCCCAACTCATCAGGTGGACATAAGTTCATTATCATTGCTACTGACTACTTCACAAAATGGGTAGAGGCTATTCCACTTTTTGTTGCCTCAGGCAAGACCGTGTCTTTATTCATTTTAAACCATATCATCTATCAATATGGAGTGCCATCTAAGATCATCACTAACAATGGAGGTCAGTTCAAAAACAAGAACCTTACACAACTCTACCAAAGATTTAAGATAAAGCAACATTGGTCCTCCATTTACTTCCCGCAAGGAAATGGTCAAGTAGAGGCTTCAAATAAAATCATTCTCAAGATTTTACATAGAACAATTCATAAGAATGGTAGAGACTGGCACCTACAGATAAACCTGGCCTTGTGGGCCTATAGAACGAGTATTCGTACTCCAACTGGGGCTACTCCTTTTACCCTCACATATGGCGTTGAAGCAATGTTACCTTTAGAGGTTGAGATTCCGTCACTTAGAGTCTCTCTCAAAAGTCTAGTTACAGATGAAGATTATCGCGCCATGAGATTACAAGAATTGGAACTTCTGGATGAAAAGCGTAAAGCATCATTTGACCATATGAGGGTCTACCAAAAGCGGATGTCCAAAGCATTCAACGAAAAGGTTCGCCCTAGAGAATTCCAAGTAGGAGATCTTGTCCTGTGAGAGAATCCTAAGAACCAACAAAATAGAGAACATAAGGGAAAATTCGAACCTAATTGGCTTGGACCCTACATTATCACAACAGCTTTTGGTACAGGTGCTTATCTACTATCTACTGAAGAGGGGGAGCAACTCCCTGAGCCTATCAATGTTTTGCACCTGAAGAAGTTCTATCCTTGATGCCCATTCTATCTGGGGGTATCCTTTGTATATACCTTATTGATCCTGAAAAAATTCCAAAAAAAAATTCATATATGATGCTGAAAAAATACAAAAAAATATAAAAAATACAAAAAAATCCAAAAAATCCAAAAAATCCAAAAAAAAAAGAAAAAGTGCCTTGGTGAAAAGCTAGAAACAGGTGCCTTGGTAGCAAAAATACAAAAAAATTATAAAAAGTCTTGAAAAAATTCTTCCAGTGGTGAAAACCTGGAAACGAGCGCTACTTGAGGCCTTTGCACCCCTATTTCTTAGCATGCGTCCTCGACACTTAGCCTTTCTCCATCATGCCTTGTCCTTGTTGCCTTGGTTTGGAATTGGTCTTTGTCTTTGTCTAGGGGGCATCACTGTGTTAGCTTTGGTCTCTTGGATATGCTTGTCTTTAGGACACCTCGCAAACAGTGTTTTTCAACACCAACCCAACTGTGTTTTTCAACACAACCCCTGACATCGAGTGTTTTTCAACACTTATCAGTTTGGTCTTATCCAGTTTGGTCATGTGATCTTACCTACTTGCAAGCATTCGATCCTTACCCTCGGAACTTAGTATCAGTTTACACACTTAAAATTTTTAAATGCAACACTTAATGCTTGAGATATGTCATGATTTTTTTTTGTGCTGACTATTATTGATTTTCGTTGAATGGCCTTGTCTAATAAGTCTCTCCATGATGCATCGCTAGAAGACTTGGGGCATGGGGCATGTTTTTATTTGCTTTCTACTTGTGGGTGTTGTCTTGAACCTCTTCAGTGTCTCTTGTTGTCTCCTTGACACACTTAGGAGATTTAAGGCATCATCCTTGACTATTTTTGCACAACCGTTCTCATGGTCATCCTGGCATTTATGCCTTGATGCGAGCGTGGTTTTGCTACATTAAATTGGGTAAGCTAACATTGCAGTCATCTTGACCTTTATGTCTTTGATGCTCATGTTAGAATCTTTCCAAATTCTAATCCGATATAAATCACATTCATATCTTCATAGTTGCATTTTTTACTAGTGATGATTGTGTGGTCGTCTAATGTTTGATAATAATGGCCCTATGATGAAAATAAGTTCTCTTACATTTTTTAATGAATGACGAACACAAAAATCCTATGTTACCCTATTGCAAGTACACCTTTGCATTTCCATGTAGCTTGCATTATTTAGACTTCATGTTAAATTTGCACTTTTAGGCTGCATTATGAGTTTGAGAGGGTTTCCTTCATCTTTCTTGTGGACTTTTAGTCAACTATGGTCATGTTTTGATATTCATTTTCTTATCTTCTTTCGTGATCTCAATCGAAATTCCCTATCTTAAACAGTTGATTGATTTTGGGGCATCTTCTTTCTGGAGGCAAATTCTCTTTCTTCTCTCCATTTATTTCCATTTCTTCCAAACTTCTATCTTCCATTCGCTTTCACCCCACTTCTTTTCTTCTAATTCAACCTTGGGGCATAATCTTTCTTGATAAGCTACCTTAGTTCTATGATTCTTATATCTTTCATCTTACATCAAGAACCTTATCTTTAGTTTGATTTGATCAAATTTATCAATTTGTTATTTCTCCTTTATCTCATTTCGATTTCGATCACGAGGGGGCAGTACCTACCAAACTTCAATGCTTGATTTAGCTTTATCAAATTTATCAATTGCTTCTCTTGGGGCAACCTTGCTTGAGATTCTTATCTCTTATTTGAGACTTGACAATTACCTATTCACAGGTGTTGGCCTTGTCTTTTTCAGTCTACTTATCTATGTCTTGATGTGTTCCCATCCGTCGAACACACATCTGGGTTGTTTTATGATCCCAAATCGATCTCACACTTCAAGTCCATTCTTTGATTGCATGTGATCCCGAGTCAACCTCACGTTAGTCAAAGAGGGGCAAATGTATGCACCCTAAAATGGTCGCCTAGACTTTGGGCCCCATTTATTCAATTTGTCAAATATCAATTTTTTGAATCAATGCTTTACAATATATTCAAATCAATTTCCTTGATCAAATCATAACTATTTCAATCATTTCAATAATCTCCTAAGGTTTAATCATGTCATCAATAATTTTATTTAATTAAAAGAAATAATCCCTTTTAAATAAATAAAATAACTTTATTTAATTGAAAGTAATATCTCTTAAGTAAAATAAATTTATTTAATTAAAACCCTTTTTAGTCAATTGTGAATTGGTCGACTGGTGAAGTTCAATGGTTCTCATTGAGCCCACTAGGGTTCAAATCTTGTAAAGACATCTGATAAGGGATGAGGTCGGGATCTGTAATACCCCAAAAATGGGCTATAAGTTCATTAACCTCCTACATCAACAAATCGAACAAAATCGACATCAAAGTCCCAACCTAAGGCACATCTAAACATCATCGAATCATAATTGATTATCTTAAATTTTGCATCGGGGAATATTCCTAGCAATATTCCTAATTATCTTAATTATCTTTAATTTAATAATTATTTGGCAATAAATCACATTTATCCTAAGTTTGATTAATTGAATATTTTCATATTTAATTAATTAGATTTAATATCTTGCCACTTAATTGTTTAATTAAATTTAATTCTATCTATTATTAATTGTATTATTTAATTTTGACAATAGATCAAAATTCCTATCTTTAATTGATTAAATTCTTATTTAATTAATTAAAGCATGTTGTCATTATTTAATAATATAATTTTTAATAAAAGTTTGGTAAAATAGTTAATTAACCCATAAATTAATTATTTTATTTCAAAAATCAGTTGAGTTGAGGATAAATCACTTTATTTATTTATTTAATTCTTAATTATTATGCATATTCAAAAGAAACAGTTAAACTCCAAATCAGAAAATCAATGCAAGTTATTAACTTTTGGGAACTCAACATCCTTTTGGAATTCAAAAAGCTAATCTAAACTCTAATTTGAGTTAAAAAGCTATTTTTGCATGTTTTTGCATAATTTTGAGAATTAACTATCTTTCATGATCAAATAACTCAAAAATCAAGATGAGTTAATTTGAGTGATTTATGGCTTTTATCCATGCACCTCCAAAGCCTTGGATTTCTATAAATTAAAGGCTCAGCTCTTCATAATTCATCTCATATTTTGCACAATCACACTGGAGAATTGGAGGCTGAGGAATCAACTTGCGAATTCAAAGCTTTGTGAGATCGATTTCAATTTCATAGCTTTTATATCTTAGTATAGAATTTCATAGTTTTCATATCATTGTTAGAATCTTCATTGTTAGATCATTTAACATTCATAGCATATCAATTTCATATTAGCATAGATTCATATCAGTTTTTATCATTCTTATTGCATAGAAAATCCAAAAAAAATAAAATAATTGCATTCAATCTCATATCTAGATCAATTGCATTCAAATCCTTCATTTAGGTGTCGTCTAGGTCACTGATCTCGATTACAATCTGAGAACATCAATCTCGCACCTACTAGAAGGCAGTAAATCGCTTGGTTAGATAGCTTTCAATTTTGCACGATTTTGATTATCACTAACCTCTAATGTTTTACTAAGTGTTGTGTCTACAGATTAGGTACAATTTTCACACACACATTTCTGGCACCCACCGTGGGGCCCTGAAACGGGTTTCCAATTCAATTCTATCAATTTCTATCTTTTTCTCCTCGGGATCTGTGCAAAACTATGATTTTTAATTTTTGTCCGTACATCTGTCGTACGAGTTTCTGACAAATGTCGTATGAGAGCATACCCACTGTCATTTGGGAGCTAATCTATCGTATGGTAGCATACCCAGTGTCGTACGAGTTTCTGGACTATCGTTTGGGAGCATACCCATTGTCGTACAAGTTTCCGTACCAATTTTTGACTGTCGTTTCATTTTTCATAGCAGAGTATTAGATTTGATTTTTATATTTCGGCTAACTGCTAATTTTGACAATTGAAATTCTCTATTTTTGATTGCTCTCTGCTGGTTTTGATTGGGAAAAGTGTAAGAATTGCTAAAAATCAGGTAAAATCTACTAAGCGCGTTCCGAGGATCACCATGTATTCTCCTTCATCTAATAACATTTTGATTTGGGCTTAAAATAAATCTCTCATGTGTCTAGCTTGTGTGCTTCTTCTCATGCTTTTATTTTACACACTTGCATAATTTGATACTAGGTTGTAATCCCATAAGAATTCATTAAGTAGTCTTAGAATACTTGTGATTGATCTTGATTGCTATCTTGGGTTATTGGACTCGCTAATCCGTCGGCCCCTCATTTCCGCCCCGTGGTTGCAATCTCAGCGCCATAAAGGGGAGGGGTCAACAGGACAGAAGCGTTAAATGTTCCACTTGGCAACCCTTTTGTGCTTTTAGGAACTCACTTGTTTTCTAAGTTGGGGACTCATTTTTAGCTTGTGTGAGGTGTTAAGTGTTCCACCTTGTGGACTCATCTCATATTCTCTTTAAGTGTTAAGCATTCCTCTTTCTACTTTTTTGGGTACTTTTGGTAGATTTGCTTTCGGGAATATATATGTGCTCACATAGTAATTAGGCCCTATGAACACTATTTGTGATTCTTGAGAGATTGGATTCCCAGCGAAATCCTTCTTGACGACAGAATCCTTATAGGTAGGGAGGATACTTAGTGCATTTCACATTCAACTTGGTTAGTGAGTCTTCTCTTATTGATCGATACATTCTCTCTCCGGAGAGGTTGATAGATTACGTGGGGTTGATATCACAAGCTTTGGTGAATCAAAATTGGTTAGTGTGTCTTCTCTTATTGATTGATACATTCTCTCCCCGGAGAGGTTGATAGATCACGTGGAGTTGATATCACAGACCTTGGTGGAACAAAACTTTGTCTTAGCGTGTCGGATTAATCTGCTTGCTTTGTTTGGGTTAAAAGTGAAGAGGTGTCAAAACCTTGAATCTGGAGCCAAGTCCCCTTGTGGTATAAATCTGTGAGTCATCTTTAGAGAGGGTTAACTGTAGCAGACAATCCCTTCACAGGGAAAATTGCGTTGACGGAACCTCAAGCTGTCATAGCCATTTTCGCCGTGGTAGTGACAGCCGCTATATAAATGTCCTTGTGGAAGAAATCTCCACGGGTATGGTTCATTGTTGGGTTATCAGATCTCTCTAGCAGCTCTTGAAGATTAAGTTCTCAGACTGTGTCAAAACCCTAGTGTGCCGGGATTGGAGTTCACCCCTTTGAATCATAAAAGTTGCAGAGTCAAACCATTACTAAAAACCCTAGAGAGGCCAATTTTTCACTTTCAGGTATATGTGTGTTATTGCAAAACTTTTCAGAACAAACACAATTAGTACTCTCAGGGATTAGCACAATTTGGTCACTTGATTGTTCATGCGCAAGGTTTCTTTTGCCCTTGTTCATTTTTTTCAGATGTGCTTGGAATCACTTGCTTGCTATTTTGCATGCTTGTTTATCTACTTGGCTCTTAAAAATGATCAAATCTGGTATAACCTTCAAAATCTAGACAGTACAATTTGCAAACAATCCAGAACTGAAAACCTTAAATTTTGCAAAAATTGACGTAAAGTTCTTTCTGGAGTCAAAAGTCATTTCAAGAAGTCAAAAGTCATACAACTTTTTGTCAAATGTCATTTCAGTATTGCCCATATGTCGTATGATTGAGAACCCAGTGTCGTACAAGTTTTCAAACCAGCAAATTCAAGAAGTCAAAAACCTGTTAGCAACTGTCGTACGAGTTTTGTCAACTGTCGTTTCATTTCTACCCAACTGTCGTACGAGTTTAGAAACTATCATTTCATAGACTACCCAGTGTCGTACGAGTCTGCAGAATGTCGTTGGAAAAATTCGAGAGAGTTGTCAAAAAATTGTCAAATTGCAAGATATCCAATGTTTCCATCCTAGTTCCAGAATCTGTCAAAAATATCATTGTGTCAGGAACAGAGCAGTAGCTATCGAGCATTCTACCATTTTCTGAGTTTGATCTTTTGAATCCGATCTAGTCTTCTATTTGATCAATTTGAGTCCTTTTTATCTCATGTCAAAACCTTGTCATAACTATCAATCTTTAATCAATCTTCAAAAATAGACTAAGTGTTGCAAACTCGTGTCCGCTATCTTTTGGGCAATCTATCCCATACATCCAGGGCACAGTTTCCTTCACCCACATCTCATCATATCTTCAAAAATAGCATAATCTTGACAAGGTTGCGTCATCCAATTTTCTCGAATCAAATTGTTCTTCAGTTGTCTTCATCCTTTTCTTCTGTTTCATTCAAAGTTAATGGTGGAGACCAGAGCTTCTTCACACAAGAAATCAGAAGAAACATCTCAGCACTTACTTTTGACCAATACCCCAGGTCCAACTCTTGAACAACTCATCAAGTCAGGTATCTACGAAGACGACGGTCTCGGTAACTTTCGATTGAAAACTAGTTACATACCTCCTCTATCAACTCACAGAGGTAATCAGCAAACTCCTCCTCAATCTGTTCCAGGGAGCCCAAAAACTCCTACCATGTCTCAAGCAGGGACAAACCACGATTCTCTAGGAGGAGGATCCCAGGGACACCTTTCACAACATAATGCCGACCAAGAACCTACACCCTCTGAAATCCATCGATGTCAGAATGATGATGAATTCAAAAGAATGATGAGGCATTTCTTGAAAGTGGATAGAGAGGCATACTTTTTACAATTAGCCCAGGAAGGGGCTAAGCTTCCTCCCAACTTTAACGTTGATGATATAATCACACATGAGGAAGAAAATCCACTCACAGATATGACAAAATAGATGGATGCCATACAAGTCGAATTTAACAATCTTAAGAAGGAGAAGGAACCCAAGGAGTTCTCCATGGAGGCCCTATGTCCTTTCCCGTTCGACAAAAACTTGTATATGCCACCATTCCCAAAAAGAGTGGAGATACCAAAGTATGACAAATATGACAGACACTCTGATCCTCAAGATCATGTCAAAGAGTTCTGTATGCAATCCATGGAATTCATGCATGAACCGACTTATCTGATGCATCTTTTTCCTAGATCCTTGGGAGGAGCATCCATTCAGTGGTTTTCAAGATTACCTTCTACGATCAAAACTTTTGAGGAATTGATTAAATTGTTTTATCAACAATATTCCTACAATATTCAACATCTGATTACCATGATCGATATCTGTAACCTCAAGCAATATCCAGGGGAATCATTCCTAACTTTTCTCAAGAGGTGGCGAAAGAAGTTTTCTCTATATGCTAGACCAATTCCCGAAATGGAGAAACTTGAAATCTTTATCAATAACCTTGTTCCAGAGCTCAACTATCCATTACAAATGCAAGATCATGTATCTTTTGATAAAATGGTGGATAATGCAATCAAGATTGAGAAAATACTTGTCAAGAAAGGAGAAATCACACTTCAAAAGGACAAGTCTGAATCTGGATCTAGCTCAAAAGATAAAAACAAGAGCTGGAATAGAAACAAAGGTATCGTCTCTGATGGTGTTGTTGACACTATCCGCGCCCCATCAAAGGCACCGGCCTACAATCTCACCCTTGCCACCAAAGCCATTGAAGCTTTAGAGCAAAAATCTACTGAACCATCTCCAAAGAAGCCATTCAAACGATGGGATAATAAATGAAAGTTTACTCCCCTGGGAGAATCTTTGGAATCTGCCCTGAGAACCCTGATAGTTGATAACATGATCTCTTTACCACCAATCTGAAACCCTGATTCGGATCCAAAACCATATTAGTGGAAAGATAATGAATTATGTGCTTTCCATCGGACTAAAGGCCACAAAACTAATGGATGCTTCCACTTGAAGCATACCATTCAAGACTTGATAGATCAAGGGGACATCATGATCGATAATCCTACCAGCAATAATGATCACACAGCATTTACAGAACTATTTCCACAACATGGCAAGGGAGTTTCCACTTCTCAGCCTAACATGGGGGCAAAAGTCAACTATGCCTACCCTGGAAACAATGCTGTCATCAATATGGTTGAACCATGTCTCTCTGAGAGCTGCAATGTCATCACGATTGTACAAAGAGATAGAAATCATTCCTCAGCTAATGCGGTTACCAGATCACAAGCTCAGATTCATCTAAAAGGACAAACACCAAGTTCAGCTAATGTCCCTAAGATACCTTTCAATCTCACATCTGCTTCTAAACAGAAGGTTGCCTCGAAATCTTCCAATCCAAAGGATACTAGACCTACATCTTATAGCATCATACAATAACTCCAGCATACCAATGCCAAAATCTCTATGTTTGAGTTACTTCGAATATCTCTAGCTCACAGAGATATCCTAGACAAATCTTTTCTCAGCTCTAATGTTCCTGATGATCTAGATCTAGACAGGTTCCAGACTATGGTTGGTCATCTAACATCTTCGCAATATATCTCCTTTTCAGAAGAGGATGACAACTCCCTAAGTCACCCACATAATCAGCCCTTGCACATAGAAGTCTTGATCCAGAATCATCGAGTCAAATGTGTGTTGATAGATGGGGGTGCAGGCCTCAACATTTGTTCTTACAACTTAATCACACAGTTGGGATTCTCAGAGATGGCTATTGATCCTCGAAAGAAGATCACCATAAAAGCCTATGATGAACAAGAAAGAGCTTCTAAAGGCACCATTGTCTTGCCCATCCGAGTGGGTCTGGTCATCAAAGATACCACATGTCAGGTGCTTGATCTACCATTGGCTTACAATATCCTTCTAGGGAGACCCTGGATACATGAAATGAAAGCTATTCCTTTTATGTACCATCAATGCTTGAAATTTCCCTATGAAGGAGTGGAGGTTACTATCCCAACAAATCTGAGTACAACTTGCAATACATTGAAGGAAAGTGCCGATAAGCTTGTACCTAATAATAGAGAATCTTCCATCAAGCAACAAAATGTGGCTTCCACATCTAAGATGGACGACATTGCTAAAGAGATCAATATCAAAGAAAATGGGATGGGAGAATACACTATAGAGCCAGTCTTGTCTCTGACATCTCTCCCAATCTCACCCAAGTCATATGGACAATCCTTGAAGCAATCTAAATCAGAACCTAAGGAACCTATGGAAGCATACAAAAGAAATTTTGTGGCAGAGCAAGTATCCAAACAAGAATTTGAGGAGGATGAAGCTGTGCTGGCATGGCTATATAAAGAGGATTCTGAATCCAACATTATTCAACCTAGTGAATCTATAGCACCTACAATCCCTTCTAATTCATATGGTCCAGGAAACAAATTGATAGCCAAGATGGGATATTCCGGTCAAGGACCTCTAGGAATCAGGGGAAAGGGTCTTGTGACACCCATTTCACATATTGGTAGAGACAAAAAAGATACTAGTGGCTTAGGGTTTAAGAAGAAACCCTATCATCTCAAAGGTGGTTGTTCTCATGTCATAGAACAAATTGCACCAGGAGAACCCCTTCTCAAGAAAGAAGAGATAGAACCCTCAGATGATGATTCAGATAGTTCAGAACTCATCCCCTATGAAAAATTGGCTAAAGAGATCAAAGATCTTCTTGATGATAAAGATGATCCTATCAAAAGAATTAATGTAGTAGAAACACAAGAACCTACTGTAGCGCAAGAGATGGTTGCACCACAAGAACCAGCTAATCTCGAAGGCAATCAAACTGATCAAGAAGAAGGGGGTAGTTATTCTAACACTGATTCCCATGAATATGAATTCAAGTCAGAGACTGAGGGTAATCCTTCTTGGGGTATTCATCCTGATTTCACACATTTTTTAAGATTTCCTAGAGATCCTGAATCAGAAGCTGAGTCAAATGACTATGAATGGGGTGCCATTCCAGAAGAAGATGAGCTTATAACAGAGAAATATATTGATGTTATTCACCAATATGTATCTCAACCCAACGTAGGTCTAGAGCGAAACAATGAACTTAACGTGTCTGATCCACCTATGGCTGAAGAGGACTCCCATGATGATGTTGAGCCTATTCACGAATTGAACATTTTGAGCTGTAATATCACTTTTGAACTTGAGCGTCGGGTTAGGACCAATGATGACATATCCCCATTCGTGAACACCATATCCCAAGCCTTTCCCACTTTAACTATCCAACGCCCTGATCTTATCGACCAAACTTCCACAAACCCAAGCCATGGTGTTTACACCTTTTCCAGTGACTATGCCCTTGCCTGCCACCTCAATGCAGTTGAGCCTATGAGTACTTCCATCAGTGAACCGAGCGTCAACATGACTGAGTCAGACATCAAATATCTTAGTCAGAAAAACAAGAGTAAAAAGAAAAAGAAAAAGAGTTCTGAGGGTGAAAACCACTTTGTGGCAGTCTTAGAAATGACAAAAGTAAAAAGAAAATATGTATCTGAAGGTGAAAACCTCTCTGAGGTTCCTAAGGATGAGATATTTGATGTCCTTCCGAGTCATTTACAAGATAGATCTCCAGTTCTGATTGAGCCAACTCAATCCATCAATTTGGGTACAACAAAGGAACCACAATTGGTACATGTAGCACAATCTCTATCAGACGAAGAGAAACAGATTTTCACTACCTTCTTATCAAACAAAAAGATCAACTTTGCATGGAAATATTCAGATATGCCAGGATTGGATCCCAATCTCATTATGCACCATCTATCCATTGCTCTTGGGGTAAAACCAGTCAAACAGAAATTGAGAAAGATGCATCCTCATGTGGCACTCTTAGTCAAAGCAGAGCTAGAAAAACTCCTCAAAGCTGGATTCATCCGTGTCATAGACTATGCTGAGTGGATCTCTAACATTGTACCTGTTTCAAAACTAGATGGTTCAATCAGAGTGTGCATGGACTTTAGAGATGTGAACAGAGCATGCCCTAAGGATGATTTTCCACTGCCTAACATTGATATGATAGTGGACATGACTGCGGGCTATGAAATGTATTCCTTAATGGATGGCTTTTCTGGGTACAACCAAATCAAAATTGCTCCAGAAGATCAAGAGAAAATAGTTTTCACATGTGCGTGGGGAACTTTCTGTAGGAATGTTATGCCATTCGGACTCAAAAATGCTGGAGCTACATATCAAAGAGCAATGACATCTATTTTTCATGATATGATGCATAGAACAATGGAGGATTACATGGATGATACCTTGGCAAAATCCATGATTAGAACTGAACATCTAACAGACTTGAGCATGATCCTCGACAGAATGGAAAAATTTAGTCTTCGACTAAATCCTAAAAAGTGTGCTTTTGGAGTCACTTCTGGAAAGCTCCTAGGATACATCATCTCCAAGAAAGGCATTGAAGTTGATCCAGCTAAGGTCAAGGCTATAATAGAGATGCAACCTCCCACAAATATCAGTCAAATGAGGATGTTGCAAGGCAGAGTTCAATCTATTAGAAGATTCATATCACAGCTAGTGGACATATCACAGCCTTTTACAAAAACATTACATAAAGGTGTGACCTTTGCATGGAATGAAGAATGCGAGAACAACTTTAAACATATCAAGAAGTATCTATCAAATCCGCCTATATTGATGCCTCCTATTCATGGGAAGCCATTAATATTATGTCTCCGCAACAGCTTCATCACTGGGGGCATTGCTAGCACAGCATGATGAGAACAAGAAAGAAAGAGCCATCTACTATATCAGTAGAACTTTAGTGGCCTATGAGAAGAACTACTCAATGATAGAGAAGGCATGTCTAGCTATGATCTTTGCATCACAGAAACTGAGACACTACATGTTAGCTCATACTACTCATTTGGTAGCTAAAATTGATCCACTGAAATATCTCCTAAGCAAAGCTGCCCTCACAGGTAGACTAGCTAAATGGGTCATGCTCTTGAGCGAATTTGACATTGAATATGTTGAAAGAAAAGCTATCAAAGGATAGGTCATTGCTGATCAATTAGCTGAAGCACCACTGTTTGATGATACACCCATGCAAATGGAATTTCCCGATTCCTCTATCATGCACCTCTCTTCTAGAGCATGGCGGTTATTCTTTGATGGCTCCTACACACAGAATGGATCTGGGGTAGGCATATTGTTCATCACTCCTCAAGGATACTCGATACCCAAAGCATTCAGATTAAAGTTTCCTTGCACAAACAATATTGCTGAATATGAGGCACTTCTCAATGGTATGAAAATGACAATATAGTGGAGAGTTACAGAGATGCACATCCATGGAGACTCACAACTAGTTATCCACCAAGTCAATGATGTGTACCAAACCAAAGATGAAAAGCTCATTCCTTACAAGAGAATGGTAGATGATTTAAAGAAATACTTCATCTCTATTACATTTAAGCAAATACCCAGAACGGAGAATAAGGCTGCCGATGCAATGGCGACATTATCTACTCTTTTACAGCAGCCCAAACATGAACTACGCTATGAATTCCTGGTGGAAGCCCTATCCTATCCTGCATATGACTCCCCTGAAACCCGCATGATCTGCACTGTTGTAGGTTATGACTCATCTCGCTAAAAAAATCTGTTCTCCTATCTCCACGACCAAATCATCCCTGAGTCCTTTAACCGTTTTGAGAAATGAAACCTTATCCGATCTGCATCTCGATATGTCATCATTGGTAACGATCTATACAAATGAGTTCTAGATGGTACACTGCTTAGATGTTTAGAACGAGAAGAGTCTCAACGTGCATTAGAGGAAGTCCACGAGGGTATATGTGGGTCACACTCGAACGGTTTAACGTTAGCTCACAAACTTATTAGGGCTGGGTACTATTGGCCTGAAATGGAAAAAGAGACTATTGAATTTGCTAAAAACTATCAACAGTGTCAAGTACATGGCAACTTGATTCATGCTCCAGGGAGAGATCTGATTCCCTTTACTACACAATGGCCTTTTCAACAATGGGCATTTGATCTCATAGGTGCTATCTATCCGCACTCTTCTAATGGACATACCCATATAATCACAGCTACAGATTATTTTACAAAATGGGTAGAAGCAGTTCCTCTAACACAAGCAACAGGGAAACAGATCTCTATGTTCATCCTAAACTACATCATTTGCAGATATGGGATCCCTCACTCTATAATCATAGATAACGGGGGACAATTCAAAAACAAGGACCTAGATGACTTATGTGCCAAGTTCAAGATTACTCAACATTGGTCTTCTATTTACTATCCTCAAGGGAATGGACAGGCTGAAGCTTCAAACAAAAATCTCTTGAAAATCTTGCACAGAACAGTGAATAAAATAGGAAGAGACTGGCATCTCATGATCAATCCAGCTCTCTGGGCATACAGAACTAGTATCAGAACACCTACAGGGGCTACACCTTTCGCTTTAGTTTATGGGTCTGAAGCGGTACTGCCTATTGAGGTTGAAATCCCATCACTTAGAATCAGAATGCATGGACTTGTCACTGATGAAGACTACAGAGTGTCTAGGTTACAAGAACTTGAATTACTAGATGAACGCAGGCAAGCAGCGTATGATCATCTCAGAGTGTATCAGAAAAGAATGTTTAGAGGCTACAACAAGAAAGTCAGACATAGAGAATTTCAGGTTGGCGATCTAGTGTTGAGAGAAAATCCTAAAAATCAATCACATCGAGAACGCAAGGGGAAGTTCGAACCCAATTAGCTGGGTCCCTTTGTAATCACTACTACTTTTGGCTCTGGTGCCTATCAACTCTCAACGACTGAGGGAGAACAGCTTCGAGAACCAATCAACGTTCTCCATCTGAAAAAATTCTATGCCTAAGGCATTTCGTCTATGGTAAAATATCCTGAAAAAAATTTTAAAAATTAGAAAAAGTCCTGAAAAAAATGAACATCTTGGTGAAAACCTAGCAATAGGCGCCTTGATGATTCACAAAAAAATTTAAAAATATCAAAAATTCAAAAAAATAAAAAAAATCAAAAATTCAAAAAAATAAAAAAATATCAAAAGTACAAAAAAATTGAAAAAATGGAAAATACAAAAAATGAAAAAAAAGAAAAAGTGCCTTGGTGAAAACCTGGAAACAGGCGCCTTGGTAGCAAAAATAGAATCTCTACCAAGATGGTGAAAACCCGGCAAACGGGCGCCACTTGTTCCAAACGCTCCATCTATCAGCACAATCTTGGTCTTTCCCAGCTTCCAGTCTTGCTTTAGTTGTACATAGCTCCTGGTTTGTTTCAACATTTCCAGTTTTCAATAAGTCAGTTTGTACACCAATCAGCTTGCGCGTCTGTATCCTATCAATGTTCAAACTTGGGGGCAACCAATGTCATATCCTATGGCCTCCAATGTATCTTAGACGTATCCTATCCAGTCAGAGTCCTTTGAGGCTTCAAGTTGAGTCAGTCAGTCAGTCTCGTCTCCAGCAAGGATTTTGCATCTACAACAATGCAATCAAACATCAAAACTCAACTAAAAACAATTTGTGCTTTTCATGCTTTTATCTCCTTGTATGCTTGCTGATCCGCATTGAAATTTTTGTATATTGTGTCCCTTCGAGCTCTTCGATGATGTCCTTTATAGGATTTAGAGGGTGATGACTGGGGGCATAATCTTTTCTTTGTCTTCTGCTTGTATGTGAAAATCTAACAACTTTGGAAATTCTGGATTGAAATGGTGTCCGACTGTAAGAGCCTCTATCTCAAATTGGATGGCCATGCGTACCTCGACCATTGATACCCAAAAAATTTAAGGACGTTTGATCTAACTATTATCTTTTTAAAGTAAATTCTTTCTCCTACTGTGAAACGCGATCTTGCCTAAGGAGGTGAACAATAAAGGGTCACTACGGGTAATTCACACTAGATTTAGAATGATCTTTTGATTGTTTAATGTGTATGTTAAATGCAAGGCGTACTCAAGTCATCACGACGTTTATGTTTTGATGCTTGTACAAATTGCTATATCAAAATGGACATGATATTCAGGTCCTCCTGGCGCTTGTGCCTTGGTGCTTATATCTAATCGACATTTCAAAAACAAAATCAATATTCATATATCCATGGTTGTTGACCAGTGGGTGTTGTATTGATTCTTGCGCATACAAATCGATATTCATATGTCTATGGTTTCATGGCTAGTGGGCATTGTATTGATTTATCCGGTTACCTAAAAGTTCAATGATGATAACAAATCGACATATGATCAGTGACTAGGTCCTAGGTCTTAGGTTGCATTTCATATTGCATGTCTCTTTGCATTTTGCATGTTGCATGATCTCACAATGACTAAACGAACTTCAAAGCTTAAATGATTCTTCAATCACATCTTCAAATCTAACAAGAGCTGAACCTAACTCGAAAGTCTCTTCACAGAATCACAAGCAATGATCCTCCTGGGTTAACCATCCTTTTGACATAAGACTGAGTACTTGTCTTCATCAACCTGCAAAACATATCATGTGTATCGTTGCATTTACATATCATATCATAAACATTTATTGCATTACATTTACATCCATTGCATAAACATACATATTTCCATAATCATTACATCTACATAACATTCATACATATGAAAGAAATCATTGCATTGCATTGATCCATACATACATTCTACACTATTCATAGCATTAACATCACATGATATCATCATACATAACAAAAATGACCAGTACACATGATGTTACAACCAAAAATATCGATCTCATCTATATATCAAAAATCTCAAATAGTCAGGGGTGCACTACTGGCACAGGGTACAAACGAATGAGCTCCATAGAGCTATCAGACACAACAATGTATCAATGAGAAAGTAACAGAAGATCAAGAGAAATCAACTGTCAGCATGCTCCTCTGCATCTAGTGGAGGAGGAGGTGGTGCATCTAGTATCTACTCCGCTCTCGGTGCCATAGCTCCCTCTGATGCTGCCATGTACTGAGAATAGGTGGGCACTCTCTGTGCAGCAGGGACTACTGCATAGTAAGCAGATACATAATATGAGGCCCGCATCGTCTGATGAATCACCTCTGCCTATAATCTCTGCATCTCTGCACGCTGCTCTGTACACTGCCTATCTGCCTCTCGATGCCTCTCCTCCAATCTGGCATTCTCTATGTTCAGGTCCCGGACCTAGACTGTAAGCCGTTTGATGATCTCAGCCGAAGTAAGAGGAACTGCAGGCTCTGCATCAGCTGCTGGCATATCTGTGTCCTGTGCTGGCTGATCTGTACATGAAGGAATGCTAACCCTGTGCGCCTTACGACGTCTAACCTTAGCACCCAAATCAAATGTGTCATCCACACCTGTCCCACCTGAAAACTTCTCAGCTCCTAGAACATCATCTGCAGCTCCTACTCCGCCCAGTCTACCACTCTCACCTCTGCTCTGTCTCTATGTGCCGAAAGATGTGCCCGCTATAGATGTAGAAGGACGTGGAGGCCTCCCATGTCCTGGTGCTCTTTGTAAAGGAGCCATGGCTCTCTGTCTCGGAGGAGTAGGGTGTACCACCTGTGATCTTGGTCCTGCTCTCATAGGAGCCCCTGTAACATCCATAGCCTCCTCCATGGAGGGTATCAGCTCTGTCAGATCAGAGAATCACTGAATTCGATGATTAGCAAGCCATGCCACATATGCATCTGTCACACCTGCATCAACCACCTGCGGAAGGTAGTCCCAATCCCTACTAATAATCTGGCTATACTCCTCAGCACATACAGTATAACTAAGCCGTGGTGCCCATCTGAGCCCTATCTCATGCACAACGCGGGCATAAGCAGTATAATCCTGAGGGACATCCTGAATGTGTCCATACTGACGCCAGACTCTGGTAATCAAAAATCTCTCCAAGACGGTGGAGGTCCGTCCTATCAATATCCTGCTCTGGAAAAAGAATGAAAACTGCTCTCTTGTAGTAGGCCAGGCCTCTATCTGTAAATATGGCCTCCAGATCACAAAGGTCATGTCATCCAAGCATCGGCAGAAATACTCAGTGTGACCCATGCGAACCTAAGTAATGTAACCAGCATACGTATATATGATCGGCTCCTGTGGCTGTCGCTGACTCTGAAACACTAGTCTCAAAACTGGGATATGCTCCCAAGCCCATATCTGCAGTACCAACGCTCCTGAAGCAAATGTCTTGCAGTCCTGATACACGAACTCGTGCATCTCAGAATACAACTGTGCCAATAGACACTGACCCCAGGCAAGCTCGGTAGGCGTAGCCATCAATAATGCTACCATCAGTGACCATCCCATCAAAAAGCTGTTCTGCTGACGGCCAGGCATAATCAACTCTCCGATCATCCCCGCAATGATACACTCTAGACGATGTGTCTAACCATAGCTCTGCACAAGTGTCTCCCAGGATATAGACCCAGTCAGCTAGGTATCATCACCGAACAGTCGTCTGAACGCATGCAGTCCACTCAATCCTCCACTAACATACTCGGGATGCCGCGAAGCATGAAAAGGAATGCGAAGAATCCTATACACATCCTCAGGGGTCACAGTGATCTCCCTAGTCGGAAGGTGGAAAGTTTGGGTCTCAGAATGAAACCTCTCAATCAGTGTAGTCAATAAACCATGATTTACCCTAATATCGGGTAAATGAATCAGGTGCTCAAATCCACAGGCAGCCAGATGAACCCTCATCGGGTCTGGCAAGGCGACACACAATCTCTGGGTGGCCGGATAAGAATGGCAAACATGTACATCAGGATATGTGACCTAAATCATAAAGAAACAGGGTGTTTTGTCAGAAATTTAGTTCAAAATCAGGCCAAAAGTATCAGAATGACACAGTTTTGAAGTTTCAGAAGGTGGGGCAAAGCATCCGCAATCAGGCAAAAGGATCAGAAAAGTTAGATTTTTGACCTAAAAATGAGTTTTTAACACTCTATTTTTCAAATGACATTCTAGACTAGCATCAAATGTCGTACGACATTCCACAACATACCAAACGACAATTCATAGTCATACGACACTTCACCCGGATTCATACGAGTTTCAAGGGACCCGACGAAATGTCATACGACACAAGGGTCCCTATCATACGACACTTGGGCATGGATGAAACGACAATCTAAAGTGAAATGAAATGTCGTATGAGTCTGGACTGGGACTCGTATGAGTTTCTACACATACGAAAATCAAAAACTAAAAACGCGTATGGAAAAAATTAAAAATGCTATAAATCATCAAAAACATGCATTTTCAGGGGGGAACAGAGGTCCACCTACCGGATGTCCATACTGTCGAGGTCTGTCATGTCTCCGGTTACGCTCAAAACGGTGCGAACTCACAGGTACCTTCAGTTCTCGCTGGTCTGCCATTTTTCTCGCTCAGAGGGCTCCACATAATCTCTAAAGTCAAAGGGTTGAAATGAATTGAAAATGACCCTTCCGGCCTTTATATAGCTTTTGACCTAATTTTTAAAAGTGCTTTATTTTCCATGAAAATTGCACCCCTAGCTAATTTCGACGTTCTGAATCCATTTTCGGGATCAAAATTGAAATCTGAGGTCATTTATTATGTCAAAATCACAATTTAAAACTTTTGGAACCAGGACGGTCTACTACTTGCATAATCGACCTTCAATCATCACAGAAATCCAGTATTCAACTCAACTAATTATCTTTCATCACACTATCAAAATTTCAACTTGGTCAACCATGGTCAACTCATGGTCAAACCTAGTCAAATTTGGTCTCCAGGACCTTCCAAATGATGCAGAATGCGTTCTCGGATGTATATAACCACTTCTCAAATCAATTAACATGCTTCTAAACTATCAACGCTAATTTTTTCTTGTCAGATTTCAATTTTAATCCCGAAGGGGGCATGGTATTGCACATCATTCAAAGTCTATAAATCAAATTCTATCGATCAAGTCTATCAATATCTTTCATCAGTGATCAAGACAAACAATCACGTCTAGTTACTGACTCATCAAAAGTCCTCATCACTCGGGGCAAATCTATCATCACTTGGGGCATATCAGATTCATCGATCCATATCAATTTGGTATTCTCCTAATCTTGTAAACTGTATCAGTTTTTGCAACCATCAGATCATAGTGTTCTTTCCTTAGTTCTTCAGCAACTGAAGGGTTTGGATGTGATACCTACTAGTTCTGCTAAGACAATCGAGTCTAGAACGGGTCACTCACTTCTTATCAATCCTAAGGTTTAGAATCAGGTATTTTGACACTTTTTCGCAATCATCGGTTCATTGCTGCTATAGTAAACATTATCTTTGGTCATTCAGGACCTCCTATCTCAATATCTTTCAATCGGTTTCTATCTTGAGATCGGTTTATCTTTTGAATCAGTTTCATATCTTTATCAAACACAGACTATCTTTGAACCACTGCACTTCGCACAGTAATTCAAAGAGGGGCAAAATGTAATACCCCAAAAATGGGCTATAAGTTCATTAACCTCCTACATCGACAAATCGAACAAAATCGACATCAAAGTCCCAACCTAAGGCACATCTAAACATCATCGAATCATAATTGATTATCTTAAATTTTGCACCAGGGAATATTCCTAGCAATATTCCTAATTATCTTAATTATCTTTAATTTAATGATTATTTGGCAATAAATCACATTTATCCTAAGTTTGATTAATTGAATATTTTCATATTTAATTAATTAGATTTAATATCTTGCCACTTAATTGTTTAATTAAATTTAATCCTATCTATTATTAATTGTATTATTTAATTTTGACAATAGATCAAAATTCCTATCTTTAATTGATTAAATTCTTATTTAATTAATTAAAGCATGTTGTCATTATTTAATAATATAATTTTTAATAAAATTTTGGTAAAATAGTTAATTAACCCATAAATTAATTATTTTATTTCAAAAATCAGTTGAGTTGAGGATAAATCACTTTATTTATTTATTTAATTCTTAATTATTATGCATATTCAAAAGAAACAGTTAAACTCCAAATCAGAAAATCAATGCAAGTTATTAACTTTTGGGAACTCAACATCCTTTTGGAATTCAAAAAGCTGATCTAAACTCTAATTTGAGTTAAAAAGCTATTTTTGCATGATTTTGAGAATTAACTATCTTTCATGATTAGATAACTCAAAAATCAAGATAAGTTAATTTGAGTGATTTATGGCTTTTATCCATGCACCTCCAAAGCCTTGGATTTCTATAAATTAAAGGCTCAGCTCTTCATAATTCATCTCATATTTTGCACAATCACGCTGGAGAATTGGAGGCTGAGGAATCAACTTGCGAATTCAAAGCTTTGTGAGATCAATTTCAATTGCATAGCTTTTATATCTTAGTATAGAATTTCATAGTTTTCATATCATTGTTAGAATCTTCATTGTTAGATCATTTAACATTCATAGCATATCAATTTCATATTAGCATAGATTCATATTAGTTTTTATCATTCTTATTGCATAGAAAATCCAAAAAAAAAAAGAATAATTGCATTCAATCTCATATCTAGATCAATTGCATTCAAATCCTTCATTTAGGTGTCGTCTAGGTTACTGATCTCGATTACAATTTGAGAACATCAATCTCGCACCTACTAGAAGGCAGTAAATCGCTTGGTTAGATAGCTTTCACTTTTGCATGATTTTGATTATCACTAACCTCTAATGTTTTACTGAATGTTGTGTCTACAGATCAGGTATAATTTTCACACACACAGGATCGTGCCCCGGCAGAATTTGGTGGAATGGAAACCCCTCAGTCCTTGGCTCTCAGCCAAAGAGAACGAACTATTCTCAAAAAAAAAAAAAAACCCTTTTTAATTAAATGATTTTATTTTATTTAATTAATATTCATCTTTTAATTAAATAACCTTATTTTATTTAATTAAAAGTGAATTATTCTTTTAAAATAAATAAAATCCTCTCAAAAGATCTTTTGTGATGAAAAAAGGAAATAAGTGAAATAAAAATAAATAAAATAAAGAGATTTCCTTTTCTCTCCACACTTTCTAAAAATGAGATTTCTTTCCTCCTTTTGCATTAATCCCACATTGATCTTGGAGATGCATTCTTTTCATTAGTTTCTTATATAAGGAGCCCTCTCCTTCTCAATTAAAAATCTAGAATTTTCATATTATCATTATGCTGAAGATTTTCTTGACAACATTAGAGCTTTAGAAATCATCATTTTAGATTGCACATTTAGTTTAATTTTCATATAGATTAATTAGTGAAGTAGTTTATTTCTTGTATTGCATATAGATTAATTTCAATAAAATAGTTTATTTCTTGCAATCATATAGTTTAATCTTCATTTCAATAAATTAGTTTATTTTCTTGCATTTGCAATCATATAGATTAGTTTCATTTGCATGCAAGAACTCGATTCAATGGAGATTAGCATTCTTGCTTCTCCTCCTTGAATCTCTCATTCTGTGGTGTACTTGCATGGGTTCAATCTGAGGGCCTCATAGAAAGCCATGCACTCCACAGATAGAGAGTTGTGGATCGATATCCGAGAGCTCATTATTGAGTATTCTTGGATGCAAGGATTCATAGTAGTGTGATCATTTTTAGTTCACACATCAGGAACTTTTCTTCTTTCAACCTCTGCAATACTTGTTTAACATGCAACAAATGTTCTTGAATAGTGGTAATTTGGAATCACCACTATTCGTGTATGCCTGTGGGCAAAATGTAAGATTCACTCCTAAATCCAAATTCTCAAAAGAGAGATCCAATTTGATCAGCCAAGAGGTTAATACACAATTGAATCAATCTATGAAGAATATGAAAGAAAGAATAAATCTCGTACTTCCCTATATTTGGATTAAGCTTGAAATCTGAAATAATTGAAGTGCAAATACTAACCTTGAATTATGGCAGATCTAGAAAATGCTGAATTCTGGCTTCTGTATGAACTTTCTGAAGATTTTGTCACCTATTCTGGACTGGAAATGCCAAGGCGGACAAAACCCAGAAATCTTTTCTCCAAATTCACATAGGTCAACTTTCACCTTTTAAAAGGTCGAAGACCACATTTATTTGAAGTTCGATTCCGATTCTGTTCACATATCTTGAAAGATTGCCGAAAAGGGTATCCAAATTCACTCTCAAATCTGAGATTCCACACCTATACCTGCAAGAAAAATGGTTTTGTTATTTTTTTGGGGGGTTTGCCTTGGTCAAACCCCGGTTTGGAATCAACCTTAATATTGAAATTGAAATAGGAGAATGCTAGCAAATAGTAGAAATGAATCTAACAATGAAGCTATGCAATTCAATAGATATGCTAATGTATTTGGAATGTAATCAAATATATTGATATGAAAGCTTGAACATAACATTATCAAACTTCCATGATTGTATGCTTGAAATCCACCTTGAGGAAACAATGATATGGATCTTGAAGATGAACAAAGGATCTTGAAGGAAGTTCACACCACCATGGTGGCTAGATCTAGGGTTTGAATGATAGATCTTGAATGCTTGAGCCTAATCCCTTCAATAGCTTGAATTCTTAAATCCTTTATCTTCAATGGAGAACTTGGATGAAGAAGAAGACTTGAATACTTGAATGAATGCTTGCTTGATCACCTTGAGAACTTGAGAGCTTGATTGCTTGGATGAGATGAGAAAACTTGATATCAAAATGAGAGAGGAAGGCCTCCTTTTATAGTGATCTAGGGCACACTCCTCTAGATGGGCCACCTTGGAGAATTAAATCCTAATTAGGTCCTCACCTTTAGAAAATATACCTTGATTAAATACCATTAAAGGATTTACCATTTCAAAGCCCGAAATAGCTGACTCGGAAGCAGGAAATAACTTTCCCGAAAGATAAATTACCAACAAATGAAACTATGAAATCCTAGTAGGAAGAGGTCGAGGTCGACCCTGACCTGGTCAGGGTTGAGGTCGACTTTGACCTCAAACCCTAACTTTGCCAGATTCTACAATAGGAGTTCCAAGGGTGCCAAAAACTTGGAAATTGATGTCTGAATAGGACCCAGTGTCAGGAACAGATAGAAAATCCTCAGAATGATGTGATAAAGGACTAGGAGGTCTCATTTCTGAATCCTACCTATAAAATGGAGTCATGGAAGGAGGAAAATCAGGAAAGTCCTTAAGACCTTAACCCTAATTTCACCTAGAAGGCAGAAATCGAGTGCAGAGAAGAAGTGGAAGACAAGGGAGAATGCAAAGATGTCAATCATGACCCTAAACCACTTACTTGAAGGGCTAAACACTCTTAACATGGAAGTGCTTCCATTTTAAGATGATACAGTTCTTCTCTGGTCTTACTGAATATCAGTATATCATCTAGGTATACAATCACAAATTTACCTAAGAATTTCTTCAAAACTTCATTCATCAATCTCATAAAAGTACTCGGTGCATTAGTTAAACCAAAAGGCATAACCAACCACTCCTACAAACCTTCTTTTGTCTTAAAAGCAGTCTTCCACTCATCACCTTCTCTAATTATGATATGATGATATCCACTTTTCAAATCAATTCTGGTAAAATACTTTGCTCCATTCAAACTACCCATTATGTCATCCATTCTCGGTATAGGAAACCTATATTTCACTGTTATTTTATTGATTGCTATGGAATCCATACACATTCACCATTCTCCATTCTTCTTAGGTGCCAATAAAACTGGTGCTGCACAAGGACTCGAAGTTTCTCAGATCAAACCTTTCTGAAACAATTCTTGAATCTGTCGGTTCAATTCATGATTCTCGGTAGGTGTCAACCGATGTGGTGCCTTATTCGGTAAACTAGCTCTAGGGAGTAGATCCATGCAATGATCAATGCTTCTCTTCAGTGGAAAACCATCAGGTACATTATAAAAAATGATATCTCTATACTGGGTGAATAACTTATCAATCTCTTCAGGGATGTTATCCTCTATTTTCTTACTCAGTTTGTTAGGAATCACAACAAAACATACACCATTCTTTTCCAAATCCTTAACAAACTTTCTTTCTTCCATCAAGAAAACTTGCACATATGTACAAACACTACTAACAGGTTCTTCAATCAAAGGTAACAAGATTTGTCTTCTACCATCAGCCCAAATAGTATACTTATGCAATCTCCCATCATATATAGCATGTCTATCATATTGTGAAGGTCTACCCAACCAAATATGACAAAAATCCATAGGCATGATATCACATAACACCTTATCATAGTACTTTCCAATTTTCAAATTCACATAACATTGTTCACTTACCAAGAGTGTATGCTCATCCTTGACCCATGAAATCTGATAGGGCTTCGGGTGTTCCAACCTTTTCAATCATAACTTTGTAACCATTGCCTCAGATGCCAAGTTCTCTGAGCTTCCACTATCAATGATTACCTTCCACACTTCATCAGAAACTCTACATCTAGTCTTGAACAAACTTTTCCTTATCAAATCTTCCTTATTACTTTCGCTCCAAAGTGCTCTCCTTACCATCAAGTTATTTTCCTTCTCAGGTTCATTTGGTGACTCTTCTTGTACCAAAGCATTTCTATTGTTACCGACCTTCTTACTTGCATGTGTACATTCAAATGATCTATGTCCTTCTTCTCCACAATTGTAACAAGTTCCTCGAAAACCACCTCTGTTATAACCAGCTTGGTAGTTATTGCCTCTTCCTCTAGATAAACTTTCACCTTTCCACTCGGTCTTGCCTTTATGTAGATTTTTCTTTTCTGGTTCAGATCTATTGTTTTCACCATAAGATCTACCTCTTCCTCTAAGGAATCTACCACCTCTACCTCTTTGTCTTTGCTCATGTCTTTTGTTCAATTTCTCCTCGACTTTCAAGGAAAACTGATAAGCTTCTTCAATATTTTTCAGCTTGACCAAATTGGTTTCTTCTTGGATGAAAACTCTCAATCCATTCAAGTACCTAGCAATTCTTTCCACATCATCTTCATCATGTCCAGATCTGATATCTAATCTATAGAATTACTTAGTATAATCTTTTACCGAGTTATCTTTCTGCCTCAAACTTTGCATTCACCTAACTAGGTTAATTTGATAATCACAAGGTAAAAAATTTCCTTTCAAATTATTCACCATCTTATTCCATACCTTAATTTTGTCTTTGCCTTTCTTCTTTCTATCCAATTGTAGATGTTCCCACCATAAGGATGCATGACTTTTCAACTTTGTGCTTGCAATTTTCACCTTCTTTTCCTCGGGGACATTTTCAGATTCAAAGTACTTTTCCATCTCGGTGATCCATTCCACCAATTCATCCGAATCTAGCTTTCCACTATACTCAGGAGGATTGAAATGTGGCATAGACTTCAGATTTATCAAATCTTTCAACAATCTTTCCTCACCTTGATCCATCACCGGTGCAGGTTTGACATCACCTTTTTCTTCCTCATTTTCATCATCACTAACATCTTCAAGTTGTCTTCCTCTTCACTAGGCTATCTCAATAGTTTCTTATCTAGCAGCAAGTTGTCTCAACATGTTTGCCAATCCTAGATCCACATCTCACCTCCCACAAACCATATTGAAACCCTCTGCAATTACAGACCAAATCACAATCTTCTACCCCACAATAAATCAACTAGGGTTTGACAAGAAGGAACCCTCAAACCTAGATCCAAATCTCATCTTCACTCTGAAACCACCCGATGCAAGGGAGGATGAGGAGAGGGGCCAAAGGAACACCCTAATCCAGATCCACCTTGTAGAGATCACACACAGAAGATATAACACACAAATGAGAGAGAGAATGCAGATCAACTCCTTATATTTCTTCAAATTGATTCATACATGTCGGGTTGTAAGGTCTTACTGGTTAGGGCCAGATATTATAATTCAAGTACAACAGTCCTCCAACATGAGAGGATTGAGAAACTACCTTCAATCTTCTAGCTTCTATCTTTTACTAAAATTGATGTCCTAAAATACAATCAAAGATTACAATATATACAAGAGGCTACTGAACAAGTCAGCCTTTAGATCCACTATTAATGGAAGGAATAACCAGATCTAGGTCCACACGCTTCCCAATGATGGATACCAGCATTAAATCTATGACCATAATTAATTGCACAAGTTGGCCTCTACAAAAAACTAAAATAAACAACTCGGTAAGCAAGGACAACTGAGCGCCAGGAAAAGATAACCAAGTGCCAGGGAATTAATTGACCAACTTGGTTAACGAAGGAAACGAGCAACTACCGAGCCAACTCGGTCAAAGCAGGAACCGAGCAACGCAGAAAAACTCAAACTTGTTTTTGGTGACATGGGATTGCCAAGGACCCGAGATGCTCCTGCATCATTTATTTTATATTTACGCCAATAGGCATCTTGTATGAGGTTTTTTGGCTGAAAAATCATCAGCCACAATGTAAATATTTTCATAGCAGCCTTTACTTATGAAGTTGGGTTTTTATTATCGACGGTGATGTTTGTGTCCTTCGATGCGATGACATATTTTGAGAAGAGATGTACAGTGCCATGACGTGTGAGAAAGGTGCATTACCACTATATTTGGCGTAATTGTCCATTGAATAGAATGTATCAGTTTCATTTTGGTTGGTATGCAGACTGGTTTGTGGGCAGCAGTCACCCATTTTTGGTATTGCAAGGGTTTGGTTGAATGGTTCTAAGGGCTTCAATGTTACTTTGTATGCAGCTAGTAATGTTGCAAAAGTCATCATTGGCAAGGAAGTGAGGAATTGCAACGCTCATGAGGCTTTTTTGATAGGAATTATGGTTTCATTTTGGTTGGTATGTGGATTATTTTGTGGCTAGAACTCATCTATTTTTGGTATTGCAGGGATTTGGTTGAATGGTGGTGAGGGCTTTGATGCTATTTTGTATGTGGATGGTAATGTTGCAGAGGTCATCGTTGGTGAGGTAGTGAGGGATTGCAAGGCTTGGCAGGTTTTGTTGGACTCTTTATTACCTTGTCTTTTCATATTTATGAATTTTCTGCAGAGGATTTTTGGAAAAAATGGAACAAAGGGTAAATGTAGTCATGTGATTTTCTTTCCATATTTTTGTATTTTTCATTGAGGGTTTTTGGGAAATAAGAAACAAAAGGGAGATGAAAATGTATCGAACATTTGGGTGAAAAAAATCATAAGAATGACAGAAAACCATAAAAATCCCTTATTCTACATACAACCATGTGTTCTGTGTGTGTGTGTGTGTGTGTGTGTGTGTGTGTGTGTATATGTATATATGTATATACATGTAGATATTCATGTACATGTACATGTGTATGTATATATACATGTACATATACATATACATGTATATATATGTAGATGTAGATGTGTGTGTGTGTGTGTGTGTGTGTGTGTGTGTGTGTGTGTGTGTGTGTGTGTATGTGTGTGTGTGTGTGTATATGTACACACACACACATATATATATTGACTACATTGACATGGTTAGAAGAAGACATGCCCACACAAGCACATTTTAATTTTAATTTTAATTCAGGAGCTTAGTAAATTTATGTTCCTATCAACGACAACTTTATAGGATAATTTATTAAATTATGCTTGTGAACGTATATAGGTTAGCGTTCCCAATCTCAGCAACATCCCTTCACTACCAAAGACATATTCCAAGACTCTTGACCACATTAGGAGATGTGGACTAGAGGTACATACAAGAATTTGATTTTAAATTTCAATTATAGTTCAATTTATAATTTAAATAGTCTCAATTATGGTTTGAATTATTTTTTTGTGCAGGATCCTTTAGAACTGAAGAGTGCCTCAAAGAGGCTCCATTTTGATGATCCATCAATACCCTAGGATGTCATAGACACATTTAGTTGTCATATGTATATTTTGTACAAATTTTGAGATGGCATATGCCGGTTGGCATTTATGCCATACTTGTATATGGACATACATACTTATTAAACAATTTCATGTATAGAATATGAGTTTTGATATAATTTATTCCTTGTGTGCACTAAATCTATTAATCGTGTTTATGGAATCATTATGTGGGTTTACTAATGTGAGAGTCATTGGTACTATGTTTCAATAATACTTGATGTGTTTGGAAAATATTTGTTCCATATGTGTTTCTATAATAGTTGATGTTTTTCAATTTTCAATGATACACATACATCACTATACATTAAAATTAAATAAAATTAACAAACAATGAATGATCTATAATACATTTGGTAGTTAAGATACGTAATATACATAGTTAACATATTGCTAGGACCCATTATTTGGTAGTTCAACAAATGACATTTCCTCTTATTTATATCTTCATGATGTTAGAGTCACAACTTTTCATTATTACAACCTTCTAGAAAGTCATAACCCTTCATCCTTTGTGCCCTTTGAAAGAGGCATGACCTTTCATAATTACAAAATTTTGAGAGAGTCATAATCCTTCACAATGTTGCCTTTGGAAGAGTTTTGTTCATTGTGGAGTTGAACCGTCAGTGTGAACACATCTAGCTGGGAAGGTTTACCCTAGGCATGGTCCTTTTTTGCCTCCCCACATGTCGGAACTCTTGGCACCATACCCTATCGACGATGTCCCTTAAGTGCCCTAAGTGCACAAAATTTTCAAACTTTGATGGACCATTTCTAGCAATCTATGGCACCTACAGTGGATCTGTGTGAACCTATAAGATTGTATGAGGCTCCTCTATAATAAACTTTCTCTAATTTTGAAGACTCGGAGTGGTTTTTGTAGGGCAAAAATTTTATTATGACGTAAAAAGTGTCAAATGCACTCAATGGAAAGTTGCAAGGTAGATCAAAAATAGATTTGTTTGTCGTAGGGTTGAACCATCAATGTGAATGCATTCGATAGGGTGATTTCACCCTAGGCATGGTCCCATTTTTCCTCCCTACACATCAAAACTCTTGGCACCATACCTACCGATGATGTCCCTTAAGTGCCTTAAGTGCACAAAAATGACAAACTTTGACAGACCTTTTCTTGTGATCCATGGCACTTGTGGTGGATCCATATGATCCTATAGGATTTTTTGAGGCCCCTATACAATAACATCTCATAGGTTTCAAAGGCTCAAAGTGGTTTTTTTGGGGAAACGATTTTTTTTATGATGCAAAAATTATCAAATGCATTCAATGGAAAGTTGCAAGGTAGCCCAAAAAGAGTTTTGTTCATCGTGGGGTCAAACTGTCAACACAAATGCATCCAGTTGGGTGGTTTTACCCTAGGCATGGTCTCATTTTTCCTCTCCATGCATTGGAACTCTCGATGCCATACCCTATTGATGATGTCCCTTATGTGCCTTAAGTGCACAAAAATGCCAAACTTTGATAGACCATTTCTTGCAATTTGTGGCACCTCTAGTGGATCCGACTGATCCTATATAATTTTTGGAGGCCCCTCTACAATAACCTCTCTTAGATTTTGAAGAACCAAAGTGGTTTTCATAGCAGAACAATTTTTCTGATGATGTAAAAAGTGTCAAATGCATTCAATGGAAAGTTGCAAGGTATCCCAAATAGAGTTTTTTTTGTTGTGGGGTCAAACGGTCAGAGAGAATGTGTTTGGTTAGACAATTTAACCCTAGGAATGGTCCCATTTTCCCTCTCCACGCACTGGAACTCTTGGCACCATACCCTACTGGTGATGTCCCATAAGTGCCTTAAGTTCACAAAACAGACCATTGCTTGTAATTCGTGGCACCTGTAGTGGATATGTCTAATCATGTAGGATTGGGTGAGGCTCCTTTGTAATTAAATCTCTCATATTTCAAAGACTCAAAGTGGTTTTCATAGCAGAGAGATTTTCTGATGACTCAAAAAGTGTTAGATGCATTCAATGGAAAGTTGCAAGGTAGCACAAAAAGAGTTTTGTTTTTCATGGGATTGAACCATCAGCACAAACCTATCAGTTTGGGTGGGTTTACGCTAGGCATGGTCCCATTTTTCCTCCCCACGCATCTGAACTATTGGTGCCATACCCTACCATTGATGTCCCTTAAGTGCCCTAAGTGCACAAAACTACCAAACTTTGATGGACCATTTCTTGCAATCCATGGCACCCACGATAGATTTGTCTGATCTTATATGATCACATGAGGCCTCTCTACAATAACCTCTCTCATATTTTGAAGACTTGATGTGGTTTTCATAGGGTAGCTCATATTTTTTTATGATGCAAAAAATGTCAAATGCATTTAATCAAAAGTTGTAAGGTAGCCTAAAAAGAGTTGTGTTCATCGTGGGGTCAAACTGTCAGTGCTAACGCGTGTAGTTGGGTGAGTTTACCCTAGGCATGGTCTTTTTTTGCCTCCCCACTTGTCATAACTCTTGGCTTCATAGCCTATCGGTGATGTTCCTTAACTATCCTAATGAACCTAAGCATAAATTAGAACCTAGGATAGCCATAATGAATCTAGGACAATCGTAATGGACATAGGTAAAACCTAATAAGCCTAGGACAACCTACTGAACCTAGGAAAAACCTAAAGAACCTAGGACAACCAATCTTGGGAGTTTACAAATCATCATTTTGGTCCCAAATAACGTAGATCGGGTACTCTATCTTCCTCAAATAGTGTAAAATTATGTTGTCCTCCACTCATCATGTGAAGTAATCATGAATATCTTTATAGTATAGTGTACAATCATTTTTCTTTAAATTTTTGTTCTTAATCAACACATTACAAGAGCTTAATAAATAAATTAGAATACATAATGAACACACTATAAGAGCTTCATCAACATGTTAGAAAGAAAACCTATTAGAGATTTTTGTTTTGTCATTTCACATCAAAAATAGAAATGTACTATATCATCTACAAATACATCAATGCTATCAAAAAATACTAGATACTCAAGTCTTCATGTACAAATACATCATATATCATCAATACAACCACATCATGTATAAATACATCAATGTTATCAAACAATACTAGGTACTCATGTCCTCATGTACAAATACATTGTATATCAACAATACAACCACATCATGTATAAATACAACAATGCTATCAAAAAATCCTAGATACACAAATAATACATTTGGTTATGATATTTGTGCTTTGTAATGTATAGCTTTTTAATGTTTCTGTGATTTAATGGGTAAAATAAATGCACTTTGGGGGTTTAAATCCATTGAGGACCAATGGGTTTTTCCAGATTTACATTTGTTAAGTTGGAAAATTCAATGAGTTTTCCTTGTGAGTATGTATGCACCCATTTTTTAGCAATTGCCACCATAGTTTAGACTTGGAATATTTAAATTTTGGAAAATTCACATGGTTTTTAGTTTTATGGATGAATTATAATAATTTTGGAAAGGATATTTGGAATTGTATTTGGGAAGTAAATGGGTGCATGTGGATTACCATCATGTGAGTGTATGAAACTGAATTTGGGCAATCCTCAAATTAAATGTGAATGAAAGGTTGATTGTAAGTGTTATATTTCTATTTTGATTTCATATCCTCTTATGATTTTGTGAACCTATGTATGCAATTGGTTCCATTCAGCTCTCATGCAAGTCAAAATGAAGGGAAAATGTAATCTAGTAAAAATCAATATATCCACACCTTTATTATTCGACCTATAGAAGGAAGGCTTTCCTTTATGCATTAACTAATGTGCAAAATTGTGTGTTTCACACGAAAGCTAATAAATATGTTATCTTATTCGGATCCCATCATCACCCATTCCAAAAAAATGATTTCAATCCATATATGCCCCAATTGCCACCCTAGTTTAGGTCTACAAATATATAATTTATCTCTAGATCATTTCCATACACAAGGACATGAAGTCCAATTTTCAAATTTTATATTTAAAATTTCAAAGGTTCTCACCATTTTTGTAGTAATCATTATAAATTGACTTTAAAAATTGCAAATTATTCCACATTGTATGCTAGGGTATGGTATTAGGAATAACTCTAATTCATTTGAATGATCTAGGGATGAGTATGAATAATCTAAATAAAATTATAGAATAAAAGAAATCTAGTACAATATAGTTACTTCAACATTGCATCATTGTCATGGGATCATATTGCATGAATTATTAAATTAATCCAATTGGGAATTTGATTAGAAAGAATATGGTGCTCATATCTCATTAAATTCACCAAAGGCGTTTTGAAAACTATTAGTTTCTTATTGTGATCTAGGCATGAAAAGTTTCTGGTAAACTATTTCAAGTGAAAGCATTCAATTTGTTAGACTTGTAGATCTCGAATTCAAATATATGTATAGGTTTAAATCTAGAATTGTAGAAATGAACCAAACAATTTTACAATTAAATTTGTAAATCTATAGATTCATATAAATTACACTACGTACACACGTTATATAAGATGAAAATCAAGCCTAAACTGAAAAGTAAACAACAATCATGTAACATTTTTTTTTATACCATAAATAAACCTCTTAAACATTTAGACAATAATATCTTATCAAAACTAAAACTAAATACCTTTCTAACTAAATAACTTGCTTTAAACTCCACCCATCTCATGATTATTTTTTGTTAAAGTTATCTACTCCATAAACAAATAGAGATGGATTGTCATCCATTAGTTAAATCCTCCGTGGTATTTCCCCATGAGTGTGTCAGAAACCAAGTCAATTCTTAAACATTATCGCTATTATTGCAATCAAGACCACTCTTTTGTCATGACTGATGGGCTCTAACAAACTCAATCTTCAAATCATAGTTGCCCATTCCAATCTAATACCCAAAAAGCACTAAAAAATCTATTTAAATTATCCAACAAGAAAACAAGTTTGAATGAGGAACAGGGCTAAAGTATTCCAAGAAAATCTCTGCTGGCATGTATAAAAGTCAAGCATAAACTTGTCTCTATTTGCCACCTTTTCGAACGAATTAATGGCATCTGTGACGCTGCTGTTATTATATTGAACAGAAATACAAGTACAAACAGTAATGGCTACTCCTCATTTTCATTTCTGTCCTAACAACAAGTATGCCATTCATCATAGAATAACGTGCAGTACTAGACTTAACAACTTCTTCCTTTGTCTTGTAACTTCAACTTTTCAATATGCAGACTTTAGTCTGAACTTCATGGATTGATTACTTACAGATATGATACTATATGTCCAGTCTCAAGATGCTTTCTTCTGTAATTTATGCACAGGACTGGCAGAGTAAATTTGACCTGCAAAACTGTTGGTGTAGGCTTTTTGGTTTCCTTGAATTCTCATTCTCATTTGTCTTGATGGTGGATCATGGAATGTGATTCACAAAATTGACAATAAAAAATCTTGTTCACAAAATCTGCATATAATATCGACATAGATTGTATAAATCTAATAGAATTAAATGATGGATTTTCAGGCTCTCCAATACCCAAAATGGGATTCATTTGATAAATACTAGAGATTGTCAAGAACCTGGCAAACATCCCTCATGGTCAAGAACTGGACAGAATTTGGGTCTAAACAAGCTCTGGCTAAAGCTGCCACTCCTAGAATTTCTCTGGTGAAATCTTCCTCCACAACAAGAGAAGGGTCTATCAATGCAAGAAGGCTGTCTGTGTATCCTGAATCTATGTATGGCAATGTCTTCTTCACCCAGGCTTCTGCATATGGGTCTTGAGACCCACTTACATCCAGGCCTGAGATGAGATCCAGCAGAACTTTTCCAAAGCAGAATATATCAGAGCTCAGTAATGCCTCATTCTCTACTACTTGTATGTAGCTCAGGCTTCCTAGCCTGACTTCAAATTCTTCAGTGAGCAAGATGCTGCTGCTTTTTATGTCCCTGTGTCATGAACAATAATACCCATTATCAGTGAACAGTACAGTCTTCTTGTACAAGCTTGCATAATGCATACAGGTTGATTAATTAAATGGCAGTAACAATTGTTGCAGGGTTGGAGAATTGTGATCTGAAACTTAAACCCTACTGGTGTAATTGGCTTTCAGGACTGAATGACTGTGATTAGATTGCAGTTCGGTGATTTTATCCATATGTTGGAATTTGGTCTCAGATTTGAAATTAAAAGATTACAAGATTTAACTTTGTGTGATGAGGAGAAATTGAGTCCAGTTTAACAGGCACAATTCAGCCAAAGGTTCATCAGCATATTTTTGCATTCTTATATCAGATAGCAAAACAGATTCAATTGATGATATGAAATCGTCTATTCAAAAAGTAACTCATGAATGATAAATAATCTTACATAAAAAATAAATTTGTAAATGATATAACGAATCCATTGATGATATATAAAATCTGTAACAAGCAGATATAATAAATATTCAATCTAGACAAAGATTGGAAAATACATCCTAGATAATTGCCAGGAGAAATTATCTGTTAGATTAGTCCAACTGAGCAAAAATCATGAATTTTCATCTTACATGAAAATAAAAGTATTTGCTGGATATGTGCAGCTGACAAACTGTGAAGGGTGAATTGTGACGTCTATAAAAATTAACAACAAATGATTAAGAGCTATGTGACCGAAACTCCAGCAAAATGTGAATTCTAATCAAGATACAAGAAAAACTACTGAAAAAGATTAAAAGCACATAGAAAAGTGGATTTGAAAAACTCAGTGGAAACAGAAAAGTAGATTTCAAAAACTCAGTGAAAACAGAAAGATGGTTTGGCTTGAACAGCACATTAATAGATGGGTTCTTTTGGAAAAGCTATTAAAATTGTTAATGAACCATCTAAATATGTCAAAATTTAAAGTATGTTGTCTAAGTCTGAACAGTAATAGAAAAGTTCTAATGGAGAAGCTAGTATAATTTCAGACAAGGCACAGTCAAAACATTTAAGTTATGCTGTGTAAGCTGAACACAAATAGATGGGTTCTATTGAAGAAACTAATGCAATCTTAGATGAACCACCTTAACAAGTCAAAACTTAGTGTGTGTTGTTTAAGCCTAAACACTAAGAAATGGGTTCTATTGGAAAAACTAACGTAATTTCAGATAAAATATTAAAGCCTAGAACGTGTCATTTAAACCTGAACTAATAAAAAGATTCTATTGGAAAAGCTACTGCAATTTCAAATAAGCCACCTAAACAACGGGAAGCCTTGAATGTGTTGCTTAAGCCTGACCAGAAAGACAAAATGTGTTATTTAAGGCTGACCAGAAAGACAAAATGTGTTATTTAAGGCTGACCAGAAAGACAAACAAAACTCTTAATAGAAAAACATCAGGACATGAAACCACAGAGAAAACAAGAAATCAGAAGCTCTGAAGTTTACTTGTGAGCAACAGGAGGATAGCAGTCATAGTGAAGATGGCAGAGTGCCCGGGCTGTTTCAGAAGCAATTTTAAGCCTAGTAATCCAGGGCAGAGAGAGGCGAGCCATTGGGTCATCTACAACCCCACGGCCTCTTCTGAGAGCAGATGCAAGGTCCCCATTTTGCAGAAACTTGTAGACCATTATATTCTGTGAGCAGAGGCCAAGCAGAGGCACAACATGGCGGTCACTTCCCTGGCTCCCATGAACCTCCACCTCTCTCTGCACTTGTCTCCTCCATTCCCCCTCCTCCACTTCCTCCTCTGCACTCACTTTCATTCTCTTCACCACAACTTTCTCCTGCCCCTCCAAAACCCCAGTGAAAAACTCCCCTGATTGCCCAATCTTGATGAGATTCAGTCCATTGAAGTTGTCTGTGGCCTCCTCCAGAGCATCCACAGAAATCTCTCTCAAAACTGTGGGAACTACAGCAGCACTTCTCTCACTCACCAAAGCTATGGGATTTCTCATCTTTCTTGGATTCTCTGCCTTCTCCACATCAGTTCCCCTGCCTCCCTCCAGGCGGGATAAAAACTTGAGAAGCAGGAGAAACACAAGAAATCCAAAGCAACCAAAGCCACCCCAAAGAATCAGCCTCACTGTGTCACTCCCCATGACTTCAAAACTGAATCTTGATGTCCGATTTTGAACTTCTGATTCTTCCTCTTTCTGATGATAGATTCTGATTTTTCCTCTTCTTGATGATAGATTATAGAGCGTAATCTAAAATGTCAATTCAAAGACATATACAGATTATCTAGAAGCACTTACACTATATAACCAGGGCCTGAAAAATTTATGCCTACTATATAATCCCTACTGGATTTCTTGTTCCTGAAATATTTTCTTTTAGTTCTACAGAGATAAGGCCTGTTGGGTTTCCTGCCTGAGATTGTGGAAATAGCAGACAGGCATTGGCTGCTTATTTAACGTCCTTTAAACAGGGGCCCTGCTCCCCAGGACTAACTCCATATAAGCCCACAGTGATCAAGATCAATGTGGGGGCTCATTATATTTTAATTTGAAGGTCAATCTCAAGATCTTGATTGTTTAAAGATGGAAGACTTGTTGCCCTTAAATAAAAGAAAAGGAAGAAATTTTGTTTATTCAATCTTGTTTTATCTTGCACTGCGTACAGATGTCTGTCTGTAATTTAATACCCATTTGTGAAATGTAAGTTAAAAAGAATTCGTGCCCACTTTGAATGTTCTTATCAACGAAAAATTATTTAGTATCCACGAACAATTTGCGCTGAGTTGTCGTTCTAGAATCACTGATGCTTTTGTATTGGTAAACCTGAAAGTCAAATAAAATACGTACTGTGGAAGTAAACATTTATGAAATGGATGGACATTAATGAGAATTAGAAATTAAGTTAAAATGTTGAAAGTAATCAAGGTCTAGGGGATAATTTTGAGTATTTGTAGAGTTTAAATTATATGTCAGATGTGGACAATTTTTTTTTTTTGGGGTTGTCTTTGTATGTGAGTTGACACCTTAAAAATATTTCTTGGCTTCTAGGTATGAACAAAATTCCTTGTAGAAATCATCAATGTGTTGAAGGGTCAAAAAGTGGCCATTTCAAAGTGCAAACTGATACCCACCGAAAGATGCACCCATAACCTTTCACTCAACATTGTCAGTGCTTGTAGACAAATGATCTACTAGTCGGGCACAAATGTTCCAATAGTGGTGTACAAATAGACCAATTACCAACCAAGAAAGCTAATAAATGATCAGCTATTAATACACGAGTTGTCGTTTTTAGGTCTCATTTAAAGTTGTTTATACCAAAACTATTACATTACAAAACAATACATCCAAAATTATTAATGTGTACATTACATTTATGTGTACAATTGTATCAATATATCAAAACTATTTATATATACATGTGAGACCAAATATCGTTTATGTTTTTATGTTTTAGACATTTGACCGATAATTATTTCCATATACACAAAAGTTGTTTAGATATACATGTTTAAGCCTTTTGACACATATGTTTAAGCCCTCTTAAATAGACACATATGTCAATTAACTAAAAGTTGTATATATATGCATACTTGAATCAATTGACCAAAAGTTGTTTATTTACACGTGTACATTTCAAACAATGAAATCATTTCATGAAGAATATAAGGTGTTCACTAAAGCTCTAAAAACAAATATATATTATTTATTATTAAATTTGATTTAAAAAAATTAAATTATCAAATTATAATTATTTGACAATATTTCATATTATTTGGACATTCATTTATATGAGAAAATTGATATTTTTATAATATAATATTTTTAATTCTTTACATATATATATTTAGTGTTAAGGGAATGTTGAAAAAAAAATCATTTTAGAGCCTCTTAAAAATGAATTTAAAGTTTCCAAGTCATAAAGAAATCTAACAAATTATTATTATTTGTCCAAAATTAATTTGGATTCAAATTTAGAAATGATAAATTATATGATATTAAGAATTCTATAATCTTTATTTGAGCTGATTAAAATATTTAGATCAAGATGGTGACATAAAGTAAATAAATTAATCCATTTCTAAATTTTAAATTAACCTTACCTTTTTTATACACATTTGATACCACTTTTTACTACTTAAATATTTAAGTGTCATCACCACTTAACAATATTTCAATGAACAAATCATTTTCATATCATATTTTAATTAACACTTTCTTTCACAAAATCAACACACTACAATTGATTGATTGTACTTTGTAATGTATTTTTTATTTAAAAGGTTCTTTCTCTAAATCCATTGATTTAGAATTTGATTAATTGTACTTTTAAAGTAATGTTTCAAAATGATTATATTTCTAAAAAATAATATAATGTCTTATGATAACAATCATAACAAATTCAATTTAAGAAAATAAATGAATGTTTAATTTATTAGGAACATATATTTAAACTTTGTAGTTGATCGCTCATTATTATTATCATTATGGTGGGAAATTAATTATAATAAATTATATTTGAACATAATGATGTTTTGATGAAAAATCGAGGAAAAATTTGTCTTAGTTATAATGCTTTTTTTTTTAATTGTTTTTCTTTTATTTTTATATTGCTTTCATAATTTTTGGTTGAATTTTAATTATCTTATAATTTTGTAGATCTATTAAAAAAAATCCTTACAATTGATTCTTAACTATATAATAAATTTCCTACCCCTCTAAGGAAGCAGGAATGTTTGATTACAAAGCAAATTTTGGTATCACATGTGAGAAAAATCTTCATATAGGACTGTTGGAAGATACAAAAACACAATCTAGACAATAATTGGCAATGGTTTTTTGATGGAAAAGGCGTCGAGGGTTTTGTTTCCCTAATAGGTAATCATGATATTTCTTTCCAACAATTTTGATATCCTTCAAGATCAAGGTTTACTTGAGAAAATTATTTCTCAATATGTTAAAGAAGGATAGAAGAATATTTGTTAGGAGAAATGCTAGTTGAAGTAGTGCAGAACTATGATATGTTTGCAGTGGAAGCTTGGATCAGATGTTTTTTTTCCTACATGTTATTGTCTAGAAATATAGAATGGCTCAAATATCGAGCTCTAATACCAACCAACAAAAATATCCAAAATAGGGCAACAACATAGAGCTTGCAAACTTTGATCTTTCCCAATCACCATGAATGCATAGTGGAATAATAAATCAAATGGAGACAATAAAAAATGATTGGAAGCATGCAAGCTTCATTAGATTGCTTTTTATTAAAATCTGAAACAAACTATTACAAATATGAAAATGCAAACTATAAACTCATAAAATAAAACTAATGCTACAACTACAAATTACAAATTACAAATTAAACTTGCAACAATCTGGGGTTGCCTACAAACTACTTGGAGTTGTTTGGAGCTCTCACTAAATGCCTGGAGCATTCATTAGTCAACAAGACAAAAACACAGTTGTTGTTGTCATAAAATTCTTTGATTTATTCTAAGCATTTAAATAGCAGTTAAAACAAAGGTGAGCATATATTAATAAATCTCTTAGCTAGATAACAACCAAGCATGGTAATCCATAATATTTGACTTGCTATGGAAAATATATCCTACTTATCCATTGATGAGCTTAAGGGGCTTTCTAATGAATGGTTCATAGGGCACAATTCTTGCTAATTTTTTTTCAAATGGGTTGCAAGCAAAGTGGGCTTAACCTTGGAGGAAAATCTCTGGGTAAGCATGTTTGAGTTGGAGTAGGACTGGGATGGGTGACCTCTTGAGAAGTCCCCAGTGTTTCACCTCTATGAGCATCACCTAGATTCAATGAGTGTTAAGTGATCCATTCATTCTCATGAGAGATGGTTTCTTGTGAACCACTACTCATGAAACATGGGTCGATGAGTTTGACTTAATAAACTACACAATTGAATCCTAATAAAAATACCATGATTTGACTTGTTGTGTAAAATATCACCTACTTATCAATTGATGAGATTAAGGGGATTTCTAATTAATGGTTCATAAGGAAAAACACTTGCTAAAGTTGTTTTCAAATGGGACTGCAAGCAAAGTGGGCTTAACCTTGGAGAAAACTCTACGGTCAAGTGCACTTGAGCTGGAGTAGTACTGGGATGGGTGATCTCCTGAGAAGTCTTGGTGCTTCACCTCTATGAGCATCACCTAGACACAATGAGTGCTAAGAATTCCATTCATTCTCATGAGAGATGGCTTCTTTTGAACCACACTACTCATTAAACGTGGGTCAATGAGTTTAACTCAAAAAACTTCATAGTTGAATCCCGATAGTAATATCACAATTTGACTTGTTGTGGAAAATATCTCCTACTTATTAATTGATGAGCGTAAGGGGCTTTCTAATGAATGGTTCACAAGGCACAACACTTGTTGAAGGTTTTTCAAATGGGGTTGCAAGAAAAGTGGGCCTAACCTTGGAGGAAACTTTGTGGTTAAGTGTGCTTGAGTTGGAGTAGTACTAGGATGAGTGAGCTCTTGAGAAGTCCCAATGATTCACCTTTGTGAGAATGACCTAGATGCAATGAGTACTAAGTGTTCCATTCATTCTCATAAAATATGGTTTCATGTGAACCACTACTCATGAAATATGGGTTAGTGAGTTTGGCTCACAAAACTACACAATTGAATCTTTACAACGATATAAAAAAAATGAATTTATTGGCTAGGGATAAATTATATTCAAGGTGTTTCAAAGAAGTGATCTATGATAACATGAGGGACTCCATATCATGGTTTTTGGGAGATTTATGTAGGAGCATACTTTGTTATGATAATTTATACTCTTTTTTAGTTAGTGGTTTTTCTTTTCTTTTTAGGAGGTCTTAGTAGTTGGAGTTATTTGATTGTGCTAAGGTCATGTTTGGTGTTTATATTCTTGGATATATATGGTTGGTCATGTTTCTATGAGAATATTTTAATGGATAATGGTATTATATTTTTATCTTAATGTCATTGGTGGTTGTAGACCACTTTTAGTGATATTTGATGTGTTATTGTACCATGGTGGATTATGGATCTCAATTTAACCCTTTGCATGATATGGTTATTTTTATGCAGATCTATTGGTCAAATAAATATGATCTTATAGTGTGTAAATTCAAATCATGGAGCCATAGAGAGATCCTAAAGTCTACTTTCTTTTATGTGGTGGGAAAATTAGTTATATTTTTGGGATAACCTTCTAGTTGGGTGTAATGATTATTTTTCTATAGAGAGATAGAAATACCTAAATTATTGTAGTTGGGGTTTTGGTTGGTGTGGGATGATTGTTGGTGTACCTAGTTTTCTTGAACTATTTGGGTGAGGCTGGATATTTGGTGTTTAGAGATCATATTGGAATAGTGAATCTATTGATGAAGCTTGAACCAAAAGGATAAGGATCCTACACATGTACTTGAACATGAGTTCAAAATATTTATTGGAAAATGGTTTGTTAGATTTAGTCCACTAAGTTTTCAAATCTAAATTATAGTTTTTCTTTATCTTTTCAAACATAATTGGTTATTAATTTTGGAAATATCAACTTTAAGTGGTCTTCTCTTAATCTTTGGCAAAGGATGAGTTTGATAATCACAAGGCATTATTAGTTATTATGGGCTATTTTCCTAGATGTTGGAATGAATATTTAAAGGATATTTTGATTTGAATCTTGTATAACAACTTTTATATAGTAGGATACTATTTTTGTGAAAATCAAAGTGTCAATTATATGTTAGAGAACACTACTTTTCATGTGTACTTATAGATTATGTATGTTCTTTCCTAATTTTTAAGGCATAACGAAGTTAAGATGATATAAAAGGGTAATGAGATTCTTTTTCCTTGAGAAATTAATGTGTACTTATAGATGATGTATTTTCTTTCCTAATTTTTTTGGCATAGAAAAGTTAAGATGATATAAAATGGTAATGGGATTCTTTTTCCTTGAGAAATTTATTTTTTTTATGATTCTTCCCTTGGGAAATGTATATAAGTGAGAGAATATTGGGATATACATTGTAGACATTACCTAGAATATTTAATACTATAAAAGGGTATGTGCAAGATCACGAGGGGCCAAAAAGTGGCCATGTGAAAAATATTCACTTTTCACTCATCCAAAAGTGCATGAAAATGCTTGTTGACTTTTTAGTAGGCCTAGGTGTCAGTACACCTGGGAAAACCTAACACCAAAGCACAGGCTTAATCAGGTACCCGAAACCTGTGGCATAAATTAAAACCTGCGAGCCATTTTCCTCATTTCTCCTCACGTTTTGGGTTTGGAAAACAGCTGCAAATATCATATACATGATATTTTTAGGTATTTGATTTCTGCAACAACAAATTCTATCTCTGCAACAACAAATTTTCTCTCTGCAGTATACGATAAGTAAATTCTTTATAGATTTTGATTATTTTATTTCATTTTGATGCTAAATGTAGTTTTTTTGGTTGAAATAGGGTTTTGTATTTATCTTTGTAATAATATATGAAATCAAATTTATATTTATATTTATTTTTTATTTAATCAGGCATGGCTGACGATAATGAAGAAAATAACCCTCCTGCACCAAATAACGATCCCCAAAATAATCCCCCGTCTCAAAACCCTCAATCTTTAGAAGATTTGATACAAGATAATTTGAACACAATACGAGGTTTCCAAAACACATATCAGAATATACCTACATTATGTTAGGAATAAGGTGTCTCAACCTTGGATAATTCCTATTCTTATTATTTGTTTTGTAAATGTATTTTTTGCAAATAATGTAATTAAGTGTGAGTGTACATGTCTAGTTGGCATGTTGATGTGTCACTCCACTTGATGTGTCAGCATCTTGTGCGTAAGGAGATCATGACTGAAACGGTCATGACGGATTCCTATGATGTGTAAGAACTATTTAAGGAATGTGCTATGACAGGTGTAAGAGCATCTTATGACTTGGGCCTATTTGGGCGCCCAAGAAGAAGTGGTTGGTGTGTGTAAGAGAATATGCCAAAAATAGGTTGGTATGATAGATTCTCTTACACTTCTCTTGTGACCGTTATTTTTGGCGGATTCTATGACAAGCTGTCATAGTCTATTCTAGGGATGGACGCCTATTCTTGGGATTGCATGTAACAACTGTGTACATGTGGCTTTGTGCATGGGTCTTGGTGGTTGTGCCTATTTTTGGGTCCAGAGGAGTCTATATATATGATGTTGCTCCTATGGGAGAGATATAACAGAAATTTAAGTCTTGTTGGCTTTGTCTCTCATTTCCTGAAAGAACTTGCATTACAAGTGTATTGTAATCTTTGTGTTGAAGATAATACATTGTGCAGGTTTTGGAGTGCTGGGGTTTTTTACCGAAAGGTTTTCCCCAGGGTATATCATTGTGTCATTCTCTATTTTTCTGTATGCATTGTATGTGGTTGCAATATCTTTGTTAAAGTAGTTAACGAATCTGAAATTATAAGGATTTATAAAAATTTGCACAATACTCTCCTATAGAGATTAGCGTAGGAAGCTGTTTCCGCACCTGAGTTTCCTTACAAGTGGTATCAGAGCTTGATCAACTTTTGATCCTAGTTGTTGGGTAGGGTTTTTTTGAGCTAATCTCAAGTTTGAGTGGGAGTTTTTTGCAGAGCATTCTGAATCTTATTTGCAGATTGAGATGGCAAGTTCATCATATGGAAGAATGGAGGTGGAGAAATTTAATGGCACTAATTTTGAGTTATGGAAACTCAAGATGGAAGACATGTTGGAAGATCATGACCTATGGGAAGCGACTTCAAGTGCTACAAGACCAGCAACTATAGCTCAAGCAGATTGGGATTGTTAACCACCAGAATTTGCACCCTAACACTAAGTGCATCACACTTAGAAAATTCTGGATAACATGGGAACAATCACCAGTTTGTGGGTGAACTATGTGGGTGACTGAACCTCCGGGTTCTAGGCCGGTTCCTAATGAATTCTTTAAAAAATGGATCACCTATGTTACCTAAAGACTTATAAATGATAGGAAAAGAGATAGAAAGACTTTTAATGAAAACTTTTTTCCTTAAAACTGTTTAAATGGAGGTGATACACCAAAGAAAGATGGAGGACTTGATGTTCTGATAAACACAATTACAGAATTTATAGCATTTCTTTCTGCAAATGAAAGTTAGTAGGCTATTCTCACGGCTTGTGTGAGATCTTTTCCTTCAGCATTTTCAAATCATTTTATCAGATGTATAGTAAAAATTGTACATATCAGTTATGATTTATACAATGAACATTGTCCTTCTTTGCTCAGAATAAAAATGATTTTGGCATGAAATGAATAGAAACAAATGCATGAACAGTTTCAAAAATTTATACAATGTTACAATTAGGCTAAATTTCAGCATGTGTAGAAATTTGGTAACATTTTTGGTGACTTTTGCTGCTTGTCTGCCTGCTAGACATCTAAGACCAGTTTGCCTTTGATATTCATTGGGCATGGAGTCTGAAAACCTCAACCTAAAACCTAGACCTGACTCCTAAAGTTGCTGGTTAGTCTTGATATGCATGTAAATGAGCCTATTAACTTATGACACTTTAATGGGTTAATTTATGTGCATGACCAGGCCTAAACAGCAACTTTAGGAGTTGAGTTTGAGTCACCAGATATCTGTGTATGTTGATCAGACATGCATAAACTTGTTTGCTAGATGAATGCATAGGTGAATGGACTCATATATACACATGGGAAAGGCAACTAGTAGGTCTATGAACCTGAAGAATTTACTAGAAGATACTATAACCAGTCTCATGTGTCTATATGCAAGAACTGAGAAAAATATGTTCAACAAACATGTTTATGCAGGTATGATGAACATACATTGATATTTAATGCAAAACATGAACATAACCAGCAACTTAAAAACAACACACTAAAACTAGGAAAACTTGGAAAACAACTAGGAAAGGAACAAACAGACCTGTGCTTGGACAGCACTTAGGAAAGACCTAAACTATTATGCAAATGCATTTATTCTGAAAGCATGAAACCTAACCTAATATATACAAATAGAACTGATAGATCATACCTCAAAGCATGGCTTGAGGTGTATCCCATTAACAGGGATAGGTAGAATATCTCCTTCCATAGTAGCAAGCTGGAATGCATTGTGCTCTTTGCATTCAGCTATCAGGAATGGGCCAGCCCACATATGATCAAACTTGTTATGGTGCCCTGGCCTGTTCTTCAGAACATCCCACTTCAGAACTAGATCACCTTCCTTAAATGACCTCGCTGTTGCCCTTTTGTCAAAGGTACGCTTAGCTTGCAGCTGTTGGTACTCCATTGTTTGAAATGCTTTCCTTCTTTCTTCCTCCAATTCAGTCAATTTAGCATATCTCAGACTTAGAGGATCATCTTTCTCAAATAATAATAATTGGTCAGCCAACTCAAGTGAAGGAAACTCAGTGGAAATAGGTAACCTTGCTTGTTTGCCATAGACAAGAACATAGGGAGAATTACCAAGAATCTGCTTGGGGGTAATTCTATCCAGCCATAAGGCTGATCTCAGCTTTGCATGCCAATCCCGCTTGTTCTCCTCCAATGTTCTTTTGATAATTCGTAGTAGATTCTTATTAGTACTTTCAGCTAAACCATTACCCTGAGGGTAATAATTTGATGAAGTGTTCAGGTAAACGCCATTCCTCAAAGCCCATTCAGCTACTCTAGCCCCCACAAATGCTAAGGCATTGTCTGAGATAATTGATTCAGGCACTCCAAATCGGGTGACCAAGTCATCATAGAAACCTAAAACAGAACTCTCATTTGCTTCCCTTAATGCAACAGCCTTTGTCCAACGAGTGAAGTAATCTGTGGCAGTTAGAATCCATCTATGACCAGCGCTGGAATGAGGATTTATAGGTCCCACAAAATCGATTCCCCATCTCATGAATGGTTGTTCAACTAAGATGGGCTGCAAAGGCATAGCAGCCAGTCTTTCTTTTCCTGCAAACAGTGCACATTGCCTACATTTCCTTGCCCAGGAATAGGCATCCTTGAACAAATTGGGCCAGAAATACCCAGCCCTCATGATCTTGTAGGCTGTTGTCTTAGGTGAAAAGTGACCCCCTGCCTCATGAAACTGCTCTAAAAACTTGCTGGTTTGGTTATCATCAATACATCTGAGCAGAACGCCATTCAAGTCTTTTCTGAACAATACATCATTAATTAAAACATAGGGTATAGTCTGTAACCTGAAATACCTTTGCTTGGCTCTGTCAAGCAGTGGAGGGCACTCTCCTGTTTGTAAGAAATGGACCATTTCCTGCAACCAGCTAACTGTTTGTTCTTCTGCAGTATTTTCATCACCATTAAACAATAAATTTTCATCACGAACAGCTATAGCATCACTTACCAGCAAATTTTCTCCTTTTCCTGAACTTTCAGATAAGTAATCTGTCATATGTTCACATAGCCCTTTACCTCTCACCAGTCTAGTAATCTTGATATCAACATCATATTCCATCACCTTAGTTATCCACCCAGCACATTTTTCATTAACATCTCTACTAAGAAAAAACTCCTTGACACTAGGGTGTGAGACCATAAGGTGTACCTTGTTGTTTGACAACAAATGTCTAAACTTTTTGAGACTTTTGATGACTGCAAATGTATGTTTTTCCACAAAACTATAACGCTGCTCATAGCCTTCGAGCCCTTTACTATAGAAAGCAATAGGCTGCTCATACCCTTCATCATTTTTCTGTACTAGAACAGCTGAAATAGCATCAATAGATCCATATGCATATAAAATGAAGTCCTTAGAAAAATCAGGATTAACTAAGGTTGGAGCTGATGAAAGGGCTTCTTTTAACAACTGAAAACTTCGTTTACCTTCTTTGGTCCAAAAGAAAACTGCATTCTTTTTAAGCATTGTCGTGAGAGGCTTAAATAAAGCAGCAATGTCAGGCATGAATCTTCTTACAAAGTTGATTCTTCCAATGAAACTTTGCAAACCTTTCTTATGACTGGGTAAGGGTAAATCCAGAATTGCTTTAACTCTTTCTGCATCAATTCTGATGCCATCCTTTGAAACAACATGGCCCAAAAGCTTTCCTTCATGCACTGAAAAAACACACTTCTTGGGATTAAGTGAAATCCCAAACTGTCTGCACCTTTCAAAAACCTGCCTTAGATGAGCAAAATGTAAATCAGCAGTCTTAGAAAAAATAGTAATGTCATCTAGATACACAAGAACCATTTTGTACATCAACCCGTTAAAGGACATATCCATTGCCCTTTGAAATGTGGCACCAGCATTTGATAGGCCAAAAGGCATTCTTTTGTAAGCCATTGTGCCCCATTTTGTAGTAAAGGCTGTCTTATATTGATCCTCATCTTTAACCAGCACCTGGTTATATCCTGAAAAACCATCTAGAAGTGAAAATCTCTCAGAACCAGCAACTACTTGTAGAATTTGTTCCATAGAAGGAAGCGGATAATGATCTTTTAAAGAGGCTCTATTAAGATCCCTAAAATCAACACATAACCTAATCTCCCCATTCTTCTTCCTAACAGGAACAAGATTAGAAACCCAGCTGGTGTGTTTAATTTCATATATAATACCCCCCTCAATAAGCTTGGTTAGTTCTTTAAACATCAAAGGTTCTAGCTTTGGATTAAGAGGTCTCTGCTTTTGCTTTACAGGCTTGGCATTAGGAAGCAATTCAATTGTATGCTGGGCTAAATTAGGGTCAAAACCCTTCAAATCTGAATATTCCCAGGCAAAAACATCAGGAAATTCCTTATATAGTTCAATAAATTCAGATTTCTCTTGTTGTGTACAGACCTTACCAAGCTTAAGGAACTTACCATCAGCCACCTCAAGGTCCTCATAATGATCTTCCTTGACCTGCATACCAGCTTTGTTTTTTCTTAACTTATCATCTCTGCTAAAAATAGATTCCAAAGTAACTAAACCTTTGGGAAGCTTGTTTGACTTAAGCTGAATTATCTGATCATCATAATGATGTTTCAGTTTATCCTGATTTGAAATAGAAAATACATCTTCCTCCAACAGAAAATTGAGAATTTTCTCATCATTATCAAATACTTGCCAGTTAGTGTGATTATCAGGGATAGAAGGTCTTACTACAATCTTGACATGCTGTTGGATATTCTCCTTACTGATTTCTGCAGGTATGTCAAATTGAGCACCCACAGCTGCTAATCTATCCACATGCTGATTTTGACTTCTTGGAATAGAGACAATACTGAAAGCAGAAAACTCTTCAATAATGTCCCATACTCGGTTCTTATACAACTTCAAAGTATCGTTCTTTGCTGCATTCAAACCTCTGACTTGGTTCACAATCAATTCACTATCCCCATACACCCTTAAACATTCAATACCTTTTTTCTTTGCCCATTCCAGCCCTTGAATCAACCCCTCATATTCTGCAACATTATTAGAGCATGCAAAAGAGAACCGAAAAGCAGAAAAATATTTATCACCATGAGGTGATACTAACATAGCACCACCACCAGCACCGTTTTTACTTTTAGATCCATCAAAAAACATTTCCCATAACTGATTCTGTTCTTCTTTAACCAGATTTTCTAACTTGACTAAGTTTGGAATGACTGCATCTTGCTCATGAATAACATAGTTACCCAAACCAGCATGACAAAAATCTGAATGATGATTTTCAGCAGCATGACTCGCTGCCCATTCATCAAGGAGGATATCCGGAATAGCATCAAGATGGGTTTTATCTTCAAAATCACTGGCATGGTCTTCTTTGTCAAATGAAACTAAGTTTTCATTTATAGCACTAGGTACATAAGGCTCTATGTGATCTTTTGCAAGCAGTTTTGACTTAATTATAACCTTAGTTCCGTATCTAGTCCTAAACAACATATGGGACCAATCAGATGATAGATACCCTCCAATCTTAGCAGTAAAATCTCTAGATAGGCAAATGGCGAAGTATGGAGGTAAATCTATCACATAAATATCCTGTTGAATCGCAAAATTAGGACAGGCATGAAGGGTAAGGCTTGCATCCTTAATAAAACCCACAGTACTAATAGCTGTTCCATCAAGCTGAACAACTCCCTTCTCAAGAGGCTGATAGTTAATTCCTAACTGATCTGCTACCTTTTTAGGCATGACCGAGCTTGTAGCTCCACTATCAACTAAACAATTATGAACTAGCTTATCACCAATAATTAATGAAAGATAGAAAGGAGGAGGCTTAATACTCTTACTTGATTTGCTATTGACTTCCTTGGTACTATCTCGTTTCTCATTACTATGATCAGCATTTGTCAGCACAGCTTCATGAGATTTGTTACCCATCACTTTAGGAATCACTTCATCAGACAAAGCCTGCCTTAGAAGATCAGTTTGCCCCGGAATTGCCAAAGTATCCCACATGGACATAGTTATGTTCATCCTCTTCATATTATCCACTATGTTGAAAGGTACAGCAGCATGTGATTTTTGATGTATTTTAGCAGCAACAGGCTCAGCTGGTTTGTGAATAGTATCCTTTGTGACAAAGGCAGGAGTACCACCCATAGCTTTTGCAGTAAATGATGGTTCAGCAGTGTTAGGTACTCTATTTTTACCTGACTGCTCCATCTCTAGAGCCCTCTTTTTTGCTCTAGTATTGGCTGATACTGGTGTATCATCATTTAGTGCACAAAACTCCTCTCTTTGCCAATTAAGAAGACCAGTTTCAAGAGCATGTATATTATTTTTCTGCTCGGATACATCAGCATTTACATTCTGCTGTCCTGTTGTGGTATTTTGTACCATCAAAGCCTGATTAATCATCCCATTTGTGCAAGTGGATAGATTATGTGGTTCATTGCAGGGATAACACCATTCAAAATCTGCAACCAAGTTATTTTGCACAGGAACAATGTCCCTCACTGTATTAGCAACATTAAGTGGTGTTGGGTTATAAGGCCTAAAAGGTCTTTGATTAATATTTTGCCTATAACCAGCAGCATTAGCTTGATATGGCTGCCTATTTGCTTGAAATTGGCCTTGATTTTGCTGTTGAAATGGTTGACTTGTGGCTTGATTCTGTTGTTGAAATGGCTGTCTAGCTTGAAATTGCTGCTTTTTCAAGTTCACCAGCTCGTTACTGAAGGTTTGCATCAAGTTTTCAATCTTGAGCTGGCTACTCTTAATCTCCTGTAGCTCTTGTGAAGGGCCTGCCACAGCTATTTCATGACTAGGGACATTAGGCAAAGCATTTAGAGGTGGAGCTATCAAAGGCATATTTGACTGAATGTTTGGAAAAATGGGCATTGGGGGTCTAGGGGCTATTTTGCCTGCTTGAATAAGACTATTCTCAGCTCTAACAGCGGTATTATATGCTTGAGGCAGTGAAACACCTCCCATGGATTGGATCATTACAGAAATATCACTATTTAAACTTTTTAAGTAATATAAAAATGCATGATCTGCTGAGGGTCTTACCGAAATAGGTATTCTTGTCCAAGTCTTTTGGAATCTATTGTTGAAATCCATCATTTGTTCCTGAGGAGCACGCTTTATGGTTGTGAGCTGCTCAACTAGAGACAAATGATCAGATTTATCTTCAAAATGTTTTGTCAATGCATCTCCAAGAACATCCCATGAATCGATAGAGCCAACGGCTAAACTTCTGAACCACTGAAGCGCTTTTCCTTTGAAAGAGGCTACAAGCAACTTGACTGCAACATCTTCCTCTGTGACATGATGAACATTACATAATGTTGCCACATCTCTTATGTGTTCGAATGCTGTAGTTTGAGTTTCACCAGTAAAATCTGGTAAGCTCTTCAATGCAGCCAAAGGAATGTCATGGTGCTGAGAAAAATTCAAGGGACTCCCTTGATTAAATGGCACAAATGCAAAATTTCTTGGTGCAGCCATTTGTTTTTGAAGTGTTGGATGAGTTTGTTTCTGCTGTGCTAGATTTGCACTTACTGTTGTCACAGTAGAAACCACTGAATCCTCAGGTTCAAAGTGTTTTGTTCTGCAAGTTGGACTTGCTGAATGCCTGGTATTTCTTTCACGTGACTGATTTCTTCTTCTGTAAAATTGAATATCTGGAACTGAAAATTGTGTCCTTTTGGCTGGCTTTGTCCTGGTAAGAGCTCTACCACACCTTTTTGGAGTCTCCAACTGCAAATATTCAAAAGAACTGGAACTCCTGGTCTGAACTTTTCTCATAAACTTTGATTATACTTGTCTTTTGATTACAGAGTCGCCAAATACACAAAAAAAAAAAAAAACAAACTTTTTTCAAACAATTCACACCTTGCTGTTTGTGTATCAGAACAACAAGTAACTTCTAGAACTGATAAGGTCCCACCGGGCGTGCCAAAACTGTTAACCACCAGAATTTGCACCCTAACACTAAGTGCATCACACTTAGAAAATTATGGATAACATGGGAACAATCACCAGTTTGTGGGTGAACTATGTGGGTGACTGAACCTCCGGGTTCTAGGCCGGTTCTTAATGAATTCTTTAAAAAATGGATCACCTATGTTACCTAACGACTTATAAATGATAGGAAAAGAGATAGAAAGACTTTTAATGAAAACTTTTTTCCTTAAAACTGTTTAAATGGAGGTGATACACCAAAGAAAGATGGAGGACTTGATGTTCTGATAAACACAATTACAGAATTTATAGCATTTCTTTCTGCAAATGAAAGTTAGTAGGCTATTCTCACGGCTTGTGTGAGATCTTTTCCTTCAGCATTTTCAAATCATTTTATCAGATGTATAGTAAAAATTGTACATATCAATTATGATTTATACAATGAACATTGTCCTTCTTTGCTCAGAATAAAAATGATTTTGGCATGAAATGAATAGAAACAAATGCATGAACAGTTTCAAAAATTTATACAATGTTACAATTAGGCTAAATTTCAGCATGTGTAGAAATTTGGTAACAGGGATATCAAAGACCATAAAGCTAAGGGTCTCATAAGACTCTGTTTAACCGATGCAGTCCTTCTGAATGTTCTAGATGAGAAAACCGCAAATAGTTTGTGGGAAAGACTTGCAGCCGTGTATCAGGCCAAATCTCTAGTGAACAAGTTGTTCCTGAGGAAGAAGTTGTACTCTCTATGAATGGAGGAAGGTGGATCCTTAACAGATCATTTAAATGCATTTAATCTACTGGCTACATAATTGACATCAGCTGGTGTCAAGTTAGAGGAGGAGGATCGTTGCTACACACTTTTGTGTTCTTTACTGGATTCATGGGACCATCTTGTGATGGCTCTCAAAAGCACTTTAGTCACCTTCAAAATGGATGATGTGGTGTATTTGCTGCTATCAGAGGAGATGCGGAGAAAGGCTTCCGTTTCGGAAAAAGAAGCCCTTGCTGTTCGTGGGAGATCCACTGAAAGAGGGAAGAAAAATGATAATAAGTCTAACAATAAGGGTAGATCCAAATCCCGTGGGAAGTCAAAGACTTCCAATAAGTCCAAGGCAAAATGTTGGAACTGTGATAAATCTGGGCACTTCCGTAAAGACTGCAAAGAGCCGAAGAAGAAGAAGAAAGGTTCAAATTCAGCTTCAGAAAGATCTCAAGAAGATGGCGATGCATTCATCATAGCTTTGGCAGCCCATGCATCTGATGATGTGTGGTTGGTTGACTTGGGTGCATCTTTTCACATGACCTCTCATCGAAACTGGTTCTCAAAATATGAAGAGTTCGATGGTGGAAAGGTGTACTTGGGTGATGATTCTCATCTAAAGATAGTTGGACGCAGAAGGGTCACTATCAAATTTCCTGATGGACGAGTAAAGGGAATCAACAAAGTTATGCACATTCTGGGTTTGACACGAAACCTATTATCTGTAAGTATGCTTAATGATGTAGGTGTGCAAGTTGTTTTTTCAAAAGAAGGATGCAAGATGATGAGAGGATCAATAGTGCTTGCAAGGGGTACTAGGAGAGGTACCTTATTTCAGCTAGATGCATGTATTCCTCTATGTAATAGTTCTTCATCCTCACCATCTGAACAAGCAGTGAAGAAGTCTGTGGCTATTGGTTCTGATGGCAGTGCAAATACTTTGGAAGGTAAGCTTCCTGCAGAAAAGACAATGTTGTGGCATATGAGATTTGGCCACATTGGTGAAAAGGGTCTCAGAACCCTGAAAAATAAAAATCTCGTTGAGGGGTTAAATGATTGCAATCTTGAGTTCAACTTCTACGAACACTGTGTCTATGGTAAACAAAATCGTGTTCAGTTTTAATCTAGTTCTCACAAATCTTCTGATGTTTTGGATCTTATTTATTTTGATGTATTTGGTCCTGTAAAAGTTCCTTCAATCTCCAAGTCTATATTTTTTGTATCTTTCATAGATGATTACAGTAGAAGGACGTGGATTTATTTCCTTAAAAGTAAGACACAAGTCTTTAGTCAGTTCAAGGAATTTAAAGCTCTTGTAGAGAATCAGACTAGTAAGAAGATTAAGTGTGTGAGAACTGACAATGGTGGTGAGTTTTGCTCAGCAGAGTTTGAACAGTTCTATAAAGAACAAGGTATCGAGAGGCATAAGACAACTCCTTATACCCCACAGCAAAATGGAGTTGCAGAGAGAATGAACAGGACACTGATGGAGAAGGCTAGGAGTATGCTTAGTGGAGCTAGTTTAGAACAAAGGTTTTGGGCTGAAGCTGTGGCCACTACTTGCTATCTGGTTAACAGATCTCCTACATCAGCCCTTGTTGGTAAGACACCCATGGAGGTGTGGTCTGGTAAGAAGCCTTCAATTAGACATCTTCGTGTTTTTGGTTGTGAAGCTTATGCACATGTTCCAAAGGAGAAAAGATCTAAGTTGGAAAACAAAGCTGTTAAATGTATTTTCATCGGATACAGTGCTGGTGTGAAAGGATACAAGCTTTGGGATCCCGTGACTAGTAAGGTGTTGTATAGTAGAAATGTTATTTTCAGAGAGCTAACATCTTCTCCTATTGTGCTACAACCAGATAAAAAAGAAAAGGAAAAAGATGTTGTTCAGTTGCCTGCTACCCCTAAGAAGATTGAACAGAGAGACCATGTTGGGCCTAATGATGAGGAGAGCTCTAGCAGCTCTGATAGTTCAAAAGAAGAGGAAGAACAACCTCAACCGCAGCCCTTGAGGAGATCCATGAGAGAAAGAAAGCAACCAGAAAGGTTTGGTTATTCTATGTTAGATTCCAGTTGTGCCTTTGCTTTGATTACTAACATTGATGAGCCTAGATCTGTGAAAGAGGCTTTGGGCATGGAAGATGCAGGTTCCTGGATTGAGGCTATGGATGATGAGATGGCTTCATTGGAGAAAAACAAAACTTGGGACCTTGTACCTTTGCCTAAAGGGAGAAAATCTATTGGCTGTAAATGGGTGTTCAAGAAGAAATTCTGTGCAGATGGCAGTGTTGAAAGGTACAAAGCTAGATTGGTTGCAAAGGGGTATTCACAGGTAGAGGGAATAGATTATGGTGAAATATTCTCTCCTATTGCAAAGTTGACATCCATTAGATTTATGTTATCTCTTGCTGCATCATATGATTTAGAGATAGAACAGATGGATGTGAAGATAGCTTTCCTTCATGGTGATTTGGAGGAAGAGATTTATATGTCACAGCCTGAGCACTACATTGTTAAAGGTAAAGAATCATTAGTTTGTAGATTAAAGAAATCTCTATATGGTTTGAAGCAATCTCCTAGGATGTGGTACCTTAAGTTTGATGCCTTTGTGTTGTCAATTGGATTTGTAAGATCAAAATCAGATCATTGTGTTTATTTCAGAGTTGAAAATGATCGCCTTCTTATTGTTGCATTATATGTTGATGATATGTTGCTGTTTGGGAAGGGTAAGGGTATGATTTCTGATTTTAAATCTCAATTGTCAGCACAGTTTGAGATGAAAGATCTTGGGGCAGCTAGGTACATCTTGGGTATGGAAATTAGTAGAGACAGGTCTAACAGAAAACTTTGGTTGAGTCAAAGTAAGTATGTGAATTTTGTGTTGGACAGGTTCAGCATGGCAGATTGTAGACCACTATGTGTTCCTATTTCTATGGGAACAAAGTTATCTATAGATGATTGTCCAAAATCTCCTAGTGAGGTGGAGGACATGAGTAGAGTACCTTATGCTAGTGCAGTTGACAGTCTTATGTATGCTATGGTCTGTACTAGACCAGACATTGCCCAAGCAGTGGGAGTCCTAAGTTGGTTTATGGCTAATCCTGGATGGGTACATTGGGACGTAGTTAAGCGAGTATTCAGATATTTGAGGGGTGCATCAGATTACTCCATATGTTATCATGGTAACTCTTCTGGATCTCTGCATTCAGTTTGTATTCGTGGGTTTGTGGATTCAGATTGGGCAGGTGATATTGACAGTAGGAGATCCACCAGTGCTTATGTGTTCACTATGTTTGGTGGTGCCATCAGTTGGATGAGTAAGCGACAACCTGTGGTTGCTTTGTCCACTACAGAAGCTGAGTACATGGCTACTACTCATGCTTGTAAAGAAGCCATTTGGCTTAGAAGATTGTGTTCTGATGTTGGTGTTGATGCAGAACAGATTACTATTTGGTGTGACAGTCAGAGCGCTATTTGCCTTGCAAAGAATCCAACTTTCCACGCCAGAACGAAGCACATTGATGTGCAGTTTCACTTTGTGAGAGATATGGTGGAAGATGGAAAGGTAAATTTGGAGAAGGTAGATACTGTGAAGAATGTTGCAGATGCATTAACAAAACCAGTAGGCATTGAGAAGTTCAGATGGTGTTCAGAGTCTATGGGCCTTTTGGCCTATAGCGGTTAAAGTTCCTGTTATGTTCTTGTTGCTCTTACAAGGTGTTCAACAAGTGGGAGAATGTTAGGAATAAGGTGTCTCAACCTTGGATAATTCCTATTCTTATTATTTGTTTTGTAAATTTATTTTTTGCAAATAATGTAATTAAGTGTGAGTGTACATGTCTAGTTGACATGTTGATGTGTCACTCCACTTGATGTGTCGGCATCTTGTGCGTAAGGAGATCATGACTGAAATGGTCATGACGGATTCTTATGATGCGTAAGAACTATTTAAGGAATGTGCTATGACAGGTGTAAGAGCATCTTATGACTTGGGCCTCTTTGGGCACCTAAGAAGAAGTGGTTGGTGTGTGTAAGACAATATGCCAAAAATAGGTTGGTATGACAGATTCTCTTACACTTCTCTTGTGACCGTTATTTTGGCAGATTCTATGACAAGCTGTCATAGTCTATTCTAGGGATGGACGCTTATTCTTGGGATTGCATGTAACAACTGTGTACATGTGGCTTTGTGCATGGGTCTTGGTGGTTGTGCCTATTTTTGGGTCCAGAGGAGTCTATATATATGATGCTACTCCTATGGGAGAGATATAACAGAAATTTAAGTCTTGTTGGCTTTGTCTCTCATTTCCTGAAAGAACTTGCATTGCAAGTGTATTGTAATCTTTGTGTTGAAGATAATACATTGTGCAGGTTTTGGAGTGCTGGGGTTTTTTACCAAAAGGTTTTCCCCAAGGTATATCATTGTGTCATTCTCTATTTTTCTGTATGCATTGTATGTGGTTGCAATATCTTTGTTAAAGTAGTTAATGAATCTGAAATTGTAAGGATTTATAAGAATTTGCACAATACTCTCCTATAGAGATTAGCGTAGGAAGCTATTTCCGCACCTGAGTTTCCTTACACATTAGGTCCCATGCTTGCCACATTAAATACTATTGTTGAAAATATTAACACACTCATGCAGCAACATAATGCTACTCTTCATTGGCGTGATGATATGCACACCCAATTTGATGACGGGCTTGACCATGATGGGATTGTGGCCCTAAATATAAGTAAGGAAGATATAGCCTCTCTTTTTGTGAATCCTAAAACCAGATTACCATTTGACCCCAAAAATCCCAAATTATCAATAAAATGGTGCACAAATGAAGCAATGCGCACACACTTTTGGAATCGTTGGTGGATGGTTTTTGATAAACCACCCCATAGCAATTTGGAGCTCCCTTTCTATTTCATAAAAAAATTGTATGCTGACTTTGTGCTTGGTCACAAGGTTAATTATTGGAGTATGAGGCCCAACACGGGCGTAGGCAGAGGAGCTCCTCAAACTAGGCCATTTGCCCATCACAAAAAGGCCACTACCTTTGTCCCCCCCACTGATGTCGCACCCCCTCCTTGAGTGCAACATCCCGATATCATTGCAGAGGCTGCCTCATAGACTATTAGGGCCATTCATTTGCTGAGTGATCAGTTGATCACATAGACCAGGTCAGTGTTGCCTCCTGGTGTGGATGATGCTAGTGCATCGACATCTTGCCAGAGTTCACATGTATGCGAGCCTCATATTTGCATTATATGCAAGAATATGTGCCTTGGACCGCTTACTGATGTTGATACATATTAGTATGTTATTGATGAGGAGGATGTAGGAGATGCAGCTACAGAGGCTGCAACACCTCATGGAGCATCTACATCTCATGAGAGTGCTCAGGAGGTGTACATAGAGCCATGGACTCCTGTTGATACAGTAAGAGTAAACATTATAAATAAATTTTTCACATGACTTATTTAATTTATTTATTTAGATTAGTTTTAATGATTGTATGCGCTTATGTATATATATTTTTTCCATTTATGTTTAGTTGATGACACAGGAGGAGTTGAGATAGGTGGATGAGTCCACAGCTTCAGCCATTTCATTTGGCCTCGATGCCTATACGGTATATTATAAATTATGTACCCATTAGTTTTTTTTATATCATTTGGTGTACATGCTTAAATCTCTATCAATTAGAGCAATAAAATTCATACATTTACTAATATATTGTCATCTTATTGTACTCTTGCAGGCTACAACCGATGTCAGTGGGGGGCACGAGGGGATTCCTTCATCAAGTGTTGACAAAGGAAAGGTAATTAATTGTTTAAGATTAATTATGCATGCATATGTATGCCACTTGTGTGTAGTAATAAATATTTTACTTGAATTTATTGTATAGGGTTTGGCTATCGATGATGTTCCGACACAAGTTCAGGAGCCTAGGCTAATAGGCATCTCGATTCGGAGTGATAGCCCAATTGTACGTAGACTTTTACATATTGTTATTTGTATTTTGTAACCAAGGTTGTTATGATGAAGTACATTTATATATAATTGACAATATTTTTACTCTCATAGGTTACTCCTAGTGTGAGGGAGGGCCCACGAGAATCTTTCGTATCTTTGTTGACCCAGCCCACTATTCCAGAGGAGGGATCACTAGATGTAAGTTTTAATTTTAGTTCAAATCATCCTATTTTGTAGATTTATTACTCTATGTTGCACCACTCTACTCATCTCATTATTGCAAATATATATTTATAGGTCAGAGTTGGTATTATTGGCATGGTCCCTTCGCTACCAAGGACTTATGCTAGGACACTTGATTGTGGTAGGTAACTGAGATAGATATTTGTATTCAATTATAATTTTAATTAAATTAGTAGTTGAATTAGGAATTATATATGTGTGTGTGTGTGTGTGTGTGTGTGTGTACAAATCATATAAAGTAAGCAATCTAACTTGGGTTTGAACTCATTTTTTATGCAGGATCAATCAGAGCCAAACACTTCTTCAAAGAAGCTACATTTTGATGATCCCCCTACGACATAGGATGTAGTTTTAGTTTTGTGGTCATTTAGAGATGCCACTTGGCACATTTTGAGATGGCATATATGCCACATTGTACACCTTGAAGCATTGATTTTGTAGACATTTTGAAATGGCATGTGCCATATTTGTATATGGAGATACTTTTGATACATTTGATACTTTCTATATATAGAACATGTTCATTTTTATGTTATATTTGTGTCATCTTTTGTATACATATTTATTATTCATGTTTATGGAATTGAATGGTGAAGTTATATCTTGACTATGATTATCATTATGATTTAAATTATATCTTGTTGAAGTTACACTTGTTTTTCTTTACTCTGGAATACCCTGTTCATGGAGCTTATTATGTTTGAGGTTTAACTTCTATAGATTTCCTATGTTCTTATGTTTCATACCATTATATATACTCACTTGAGCTACTTAGTACTACATTGTTTCAATACTATGTATATACTCACTATGTATATAACTCATCATAATGGGGTTTACAAAATCCACAGAGAAATGTAGCACTTGTGTTGTTAGGTCACTTGGGTCGAGCAAGGTCATGAGTGTTCCAGTGACTCCGTGGGTGGAACGGAGTTGTCATTAGCGTTTACCCAGCCAACTGGAGCCAATGGAGTAGATGGTTTGATGCCAGAACAGAGGGTTTGAAAGATACACTACCGAGCTACTTTCAACTGACCCTCACTGTAAATTTTGGCATCGACTGAGATCGCCTTGCCAAATGCAAACAAAGTCGAATCACCCAAAACCAAGAGAGGTTATTGTAGAACTTGGAAACGTGATCTCGTAGCCCTTGGCAGTTTTTTTATGCCTCTCACAAGGTCTGAGATAGGAGCCTCAGAAGATCGCTACCTAATCGTGCTTAGTGCACCTTGGAGTAATTTGGGTCGAGCGTGGTCGCGAGCATTCCAGTGACTCTGTGGGCGGAACAGGGTTGTCAGTAGTGTTTACCTGGCCAACCGAAGCCGATGGAGTAGACGGTTCGATGCCAGGACAGATGGTTTGAAAGATACACTGCTAAGCTACTTTCAACTCACCCTCACTACAAGTTTTGGCATCGACTGAGATTGCCTTGCCAAATGCAAACAAAGTCAAATCTCCTAAACTCAAGAGAGGTTATTGTAGACATCAGAAATATGATCCCGTAGCCCTTGACAGTTTGTCGATACCTCTCACAAGGTATGAGATATGAGGCTCAGAAGATCGCTGCCCAATCGTGCTTAGTGCACCTTGGGGTCACTTGGGTCAAGCATTCCAGTGACTTCATGGGTGGAACGGGGTTGTCAATGGCATTTACCTGGCCAACCAGAGCTGATGGAGTAGACGGTTTGATCCCAGGATGGATGGTTTGAAAGATACACTGCTGAGCTACTTTCAACTAACCCTCACTGCAAGTTTTGGCATCGACTAAGATAACCTTGCCAAATGCAAATGAAGTCGAATCACCCAAAACTGAGAGAGGTTATTGTAGACCTTAGAAACATGACCATAGCCCCTGATGGTTTGTCAATACCTCTCATGAGGTTTGAGATACGAGCCTCAGAAGATCACTGCTCAATCGTGCTTAGTGCACCTTGGGGTCACTTAGGTCGAGCATGGTCGCGAGCGTTCCAGTGACTTCATGGGTAGAATAGGGTTGTCAGTGGTGTTTACCTGGCCAACCAAAGCTGGTGGAGCAGATGGTTCGATGCCAGGACAAATGGTTTGAAAGATACACTGCTGAGCTACTTTCAATTGACCCTCACTGCAAGTTTTGGCATCGACTAAGATCGCCTTGCAAAATGCAAATGAAGTCGAATCACCCAAAACCAAGAGAGGTTATTGTAGACCTCAGAAACATGATCTTATAGCCCTTGATGGTTTTTCAATACCTCTCACGAGGTCTGAGATACAAGCCTTGAAAGATCACTACCCAATCGTGCTTAGTGCCCCTTGGGGTCACTTGGGTCGAGCATGGTCACGACCGTTCCAGTGACTCCGTGGGTGGAACGAGGTTGTTAGTGGTGTTTACCCAGCCAATCAGAGCTGATGGAGCAGACGGTTCGATCCCAGGATAGACGGTTTGAAAGATACACTACTAAGCTACTTTCAACTAACCCTCACTACAAGTTTTGGCATTGACTGAGATCGCCTTTCCAAATGAAAATGAAGTCGAATCGCCCAAAACTAAGAGAGGTTATTATAGAACTCAAAATCATGATCTTGTAGCCCCTGATGATTTTTCAATACCTCTCACGAGGTTTGAGATATGAGCCTCAGAAGATTGCTGCCCAATCATGCTTAGTGCACCTTGGGGTCACTTGGGTTGAGCGTTCCAGTGACTCCATGGGTGGAAAGGGGTTGTCACTGGCATTTACTTGACCAACTAGAGCTGATGGAGCAAACAGTTTGATGCTAGGATAGATGGTTTGAAAGATACACTGATAAGCTACTTTCAACTAACCCTCACTACAAGTTTTGACATCGACTAAGATCGCCTTGTGAAATGCAAAGGAATTCGAATCACCCAAAATTGAGAGAGGTTATTGTAGATCTCAAAAACATGATCTCATAGCCCCTAACAATTTGTTGATACCTCTCATGAGGTCTGAGATACGAGTCTCGGAAGATCGATGCCCAATCATGCTTAGTGCACCTTGGGGTCACTTGGGTCGAGCATGGTCACGAGCATTCCAGTGACTCCATGGGCAGAACAGGGTTGTCAGTGGCCTTTACCCAGCCAACCGGAGCCAATGGATTAGATGGTTCGATCCTAGGATAGATGGTTTGAATGATACATTGCTAAGCTACTTTCAACTGACCCTCACTGCAAGTTTTGGCATCAACTGAGATCGCCTTGCCAAATGTAAACAAAGTTGAATCATCCAAAACTGAGAGAGGTTATTGTAGACCTTAGAATCATGATCTTGTAGCTCCTGATGGTTTGTCGATACCTCTCATGAGGTTTGAGATACGAGCCTTGAAAGATCATTGCCCAATTGTGCTTAGTGCACCTTGGGGTCACTTGGGTCAAGCATGGTCGTGAGCATTCTAGTGACTCCGTGGGTGGAACGGGGTTGTCACTGGTGTTTACCCAGCCAACTGGAGCTGATGGAGTAGATGGTTTGATGCCAAGATAGACATTTTGAAAGATACACTGCTGAGCTACTTTCAACTGACCCTCACTGCAAGTTTTGGCATCGATTGAGATCGCCTTGCCAAATGCAAATGAAGTCAAATCACCCAAAACTGAGAGAGGTTATTGTAGACCTCAGAATCATGATCTCATATCCCTTGACAATTTGTCAATACCTCTCATGAGGTTTGAGATACAAGCCTCGAAAGATCGCTGCCCAATCGTGCTTAGTGCACCTTGGGGTCACTTGGCTTGAGCATGGTCGTGAGTGTTCCGGTGACTCCGTGGGTAGAATGGGGTTGTCACTAGTGTTTACCCGGCAAACCAGAGCTAATGGAGTAGATGGTTTGATGCTAGGATGGATGGTTTGAAAGATACACTGTTGAGCTACTTTCAATTGACCCTCACTGCAAGTTTTGGCATCGACTAAGATCGCCTTGCCAAATGAAACAAAGTCGAATCACCCAAAATCAAGAGAGGTTATTTTAGACCTCAGAATCATGACCCCATAGCCCCTAACATTTTGTTGATACCTCTCACGAGGTTTGAGATACGAGCCTCAGAAGATCATTGCCCAATTGTGCTTAGTGCACCTTGGGGTCACTTAGGTCAAGCATGGTCGCGAGCATTCCAGTGAGTTCGTGGGTGGAATGGGATTTTCTGTGGAATTTACCAGGCTAACCAAAACCAATGGAGTAGATAGTTCAATCCCAAGATGGAGGGTTTGAAAGATACACTCCTAAGCTACTTTCAACTGACCCTCACTGCAAGTTTTGGCATCGACTGAGATCACCTTGCCAAATGCAAATGAAGTTGAATCGCCCAAAATCGAGAGAGGTTATTGTAGACCTCAAAATCATGATCTTGTAGCCCCTAACAGTTTGTCAATACCTCTCATGATGTCTGAGATATGAGCCTCGGAAGATTGCTGCCCAATCGTGCTTAGTGCACCTTGGGGTCACTTGGGTTGAGCGTGGTCGCGAGTGTTCCAATCACTCCGTGGGTGGAATGGGGTTGTCACTGGGGTTTACCCAGCCAACTGGAGCCAATGGAGTAGATGGTTCAATCTCAAGATAGACAATTTGAAAGATACACTGCTAAGCTACTTTCAACTGACCCTCACTGCAAGTTTTGGCATCGACTGAGATTGCCTTGCCAAATGAAAATGAAATCGAATCACCCAAAAATGAGAGAGGTTATTTTAGACCTTAGAATCAAAATCCTGTAGCCCATAAAAATTTTTCAATACCTCTCATGAGGTCTGAGATACGAGCCTCAGAAGATCATTTCCCAATCATGCTTAGTGCACCTTGGGGTCACTTGGGTCGAGCGTGGTCGTGAGCATTCTAGTGACTCCGTGGGTAGAATGTGGTTGTCACTGGTGTTTACCCGACCAACCAGAGCTGATGGAGCAGATGATTTGATCCTAGGATGGACAATTTGAAAGATACACTATTGAGCTACTTTCAACTAACCATCACTGCAAGTTTTGGAATCGGCTAAGATCACCTTTCCAAATGCAAACGAAGTCGAATCACCCAAAATAGAGAGAGGTTATTGTAGACCTCAGAATCATGATCACGTAGCCTTTGATAGTTTTTTGATACCTCTCACGAGGTCTGAGATACGAGCCTTGGAAGATCGCTACCCAATCATGCTTAGTGCACCTTGGGGTCACTTGGGTCGAGTGTGGTTGCAAGCATTCCTGTGACTCCGTGAGCAGAAAAGGGTTGTCATTGGCTTTTACCCAGCCAACTAGAGCCGATGGAGCAGATGGTTCGATCCCAGGATGAACATTTTGAAAGATACACTGCTAAGCTACTTTCAACTGACCCTCACTCCAAGTTTTGGCATCGACTAAGATCGCCTTTCCAAATGCAAACGAAGTCAAATCACCTAAAATTGAGAGAGGTTATTGTAGATCTCAGAATCATGATCCCTTAGCCCCTCACAGTTTATTGATACCTCTCACGAGGTCTGAGATACAAGCCTCGGAAGATCACTGCCCAATCATGCCTAGTGCACCTTGGGGTCACTTGGGTCGAGCATGGTCGTGAGCGTTCTAGTGACTCTGTGGATGGAACGGGGTTGTCATTGGCATTTACTCAGCCAACCATAGTTGATGGAGTAGATGGTTTGATCCCAGGATGGACAGTTTGAAAGATACACTGCTAAGCTACTTTCAACTAACCCTCACTGCAAGTTTTGGCATCGACTGAGATCGCCTTGCCAAATGCAAATGAAGTTGAATTGCCCAAAATCAAGAGAGGTTATTGTAGACATTAGAATAATGATTTTGTAGCCCCTAGCAATTTGTTAATACCTCTCACGAGGTCTGAGATACGAGCCTTGGAAGATCACTACCCAATCATGCTTAATGCACCTTAGGGTCACTTGGGTCGAGCGTGGTCGTGAGCATTCCAGTGACTCTGTGGGTAGAACAGGGTTGTCATTGGCATTTACCTGGCCAACCAAAGCTGATGGAGCAGATGGTTCGATCCCAGGATGAATGGTTTGAAAGATACACTGCTGAGCTACTTTCAACTGACCCTCACTGTAATTTTTGGCATCGACTGAAATCGCCTTGCCAAATGCAAACAAAGTTGGATCGCACAAAATTGAGAGAGGTTATTGTAGACCTCAGAATCATGATCTCGTAGCCCCTAACATTTTGTCGATACCTCTCACAAGGTCTGAGATATGAGCCTCGAAAGATCGCTGCCCAATTGTGCTTAGTGCACCTTGGGGTCACTTAGGTCGGGCGTGGTTGCGAGCGTTCCAGTGACTCCGTGGGTGGAACGGGGTTGTCAATAGTATTTACCCAGCCAACTAGAGCTGATGGAGCAGACGGTCGAATCCCAAGATGGATGGTTTGAAAGATACACTGCTGAGCTACTTTCAACTGACCCTCACTATAAGTTTTGGCATTGACTGAGATCGCCTTGCCAAATGCAAATGAAGTTGAATCGCCCAAAATCGAGAGAGGTTATTGTAGACCTCAAAATCATGATCCCATAGTACTTGATGTTTTATCGATACCTCTCACAAGGTTTGAGATATGAGCCTCAGAAGATCACTTCCTAATCATGCTTAGTGCACCTTGGGGTCACTTGGGTCGAGCGTGGTCGCGAGCGTTCCAGTGACTCTGTGGGTTGAATGGGTTTTTCACTCGCGTTTACAATGTCATGAAAGTGAACCACCAACTTATAGTCCACACCATTTTCAGTAATGAAAAATTTAACCCTTTTACTCTCCCGTGCAAACTCAGAAAGCACGTCACTTGCAAACCATAAAACACACAATGCATTATGGTACACTGGGCAGCCTACAAGCAGTTGTGTTTTACAGATTGAGTAAGTAGTCCTTGGGAAAATTTCCTTATCTGTAGTGGAAACAATTAGGTTTTCATTGTGAAACAAGAGAAGACCCAAATAGGAAAGCATACACACTTCTTTTCTTGACCCAGTTCCATTGCAATGACCGTTAGTGGTATGTTTGAAATTTGAACTGTGAAACTAATCATGATTAAGCCAGTCGACACTCTACTAAAATTTAATTATTTTTAATATTTTGCTTATTATGTTTGAGGTTTAACTTCTATAGATTGTTTGAAATGATAAAAAATATTATCCTTAAAGGTTTAGAAACAACAATCAAACATGTAAGAATTCAAACCATGCAAATGACATGTAAGATCCCTTTTTGGCACTATTGGCCACCCATACATGATTTTGGTCATAAGTCCTTATCAAGACTTCTAGGACATTTAACTTTTAAATCAAATTGATTGTTACAAATTGTCATTATGGGCTTCAAAAGATATCAATTAACCATTAAGGATCATTTTGTCCTTCTATCTCTGATTGGATCCATGGTGACCATAGGTGTCTTCATAGGTGCTCCTGCACAAGTTACAATCCACATACAAAACCAAGTTTATTGACTCAAAATACAATCTAAGAAAGGTGAAATTAATGTATTGAAATTAAGCTTAACAAACTTAGAAAACAATGCACTAAGTTAACTTATTACCTCAGTCAAGTGTTCCTGAAGGGTCATCTCTTTGCTTCAGGGTCTCTAATAGTGCTTCATGATCAGCAGTACTAATAGTCTAAAGGTCTTTTGTCTTTGGCCTTCCTTGATGCTTTGACAACTTGACATTTGTTGCTATAACAAGGTGTGAATGCATGAGAATAGTTTTGTGCTTCTCATAGTCTTCAAATGTGGGAATTCCATTCTTTCTAATCATGTATGTTCACAGCCATGTTCCCGCAAAAATAGTTGAACTAGTAGGATATGTGAACCCATCACCATCTGTCATCAATTGTACAAGCTTATGTATACCTTGTACACAACGTGCTAACCAATAATCTGACTTCTCATCATTCCCCTGCGGTGCAACCAATGCAAAAACATCTCCTGGCTTCAAAAGATCTGAAAGATGGTCATACTCAACTGAAGTGTCCATGTCATCATTTATTATAGAGAGTGTCAAAGATAAAGGAGTTAGATAATGTGGAACCCATGTATCCACCCACTCACTTGACTCACAATGATCCCAATCATACTAAAAACACATGGGGCAAAAACAAGCCAACTCTCATGTCCAAATGGTCCATGTACTACTATTGAAGCTTCTAAATGAATGGATTTTTGAAGAGTCTTTCACCATTTGACAATCCAATTTATCTCCTATAGTTCCCTCCTCAACCAACCAAAAGAATCTACACACTATAGATTCAAGAGTCCCCCCTGTGACAATGCTAAAGTACACCAATCAACAATAGAACGAGCATCAAGAAGTACAACACCTAAAATCCTTAATTTCTCCTTAACTAGAGCTCTCTTCACACACGCACATGCTCCATCATGCTCCCCTTTCCCATGCCCTAACTCAAAAAAACTCCAAATATGAGGTACACCTCTCTCCACATGCATTCTACACAACCAATAAAACATTCTAGCATTCTTAAATCGACCAGTACAATTATCTGACCAAATGAGATGCCTATCCATAGTAATACCATTGTCCTGCAAGAAGTCAAAATAGTTTTGGAAACAATGTTGAACAAACTCATGAGAGTGAGACCTGTCGTCGCTCATATAAAAAAGGTACTCTTTGATTATCTTTCGCTCATCTTTTGTGCTATCAGGGGAATGTCTATATGTGATGTGTACAAAAATAGGAACCTGAATGGAATTGTAATATTGAGCTTGAGTCTCATTTTGGGGCTGCAATGTATAGTTCTCCGCAAAGTCTACAATGGATATAATAGTTCCAATGGGGAAAGTTTCCTTACGCATCTTGAATTGTTGATCCAACCATTGAGACCTGTGACTATGCCTTGCATACTTGTAAAAATGATTTGTCTTGAAATCTGAGATAAAATCAGCAACATTGTATTCTTTTGAAACTAACTCACATCTAGAGCCTTCACCTCCACTCTTCAATGTATATTTCACTGTTTCATATACCTTTTTTTGGATGAGTGTCTTTCCAAAATTGTGCTCCAAATCCTCACGAAAACATGTTCTAAACTTGGACAAGCCACCACATTCTTAGCACTTGGCATTTAAGCAATCTTTTTTATAAAATAAACAACCATCATCTCTATGACATAAAAATTGATCTAGCAAGTCTCTTGATGATTTGGGAAGACCACTTGCACCACAATCCTCTAGCATGTCATTAGTATGCAAAGTAGAATGAATGGACCGTAATAATTCATGATGCATTGAAAACTCAACATGATATTTGCAACAACATGTATTTTGAATCTTATGGGGTACACAATAAAATGGCTTCACGGATTCAAAAGACCTTAGTGATATTTTCAATGTTGGATGTGTCTCACAAAGTTTTTTATACAACATTGTTTGACTTACCTCCACATAATGTTTAGGATGTGGAGTGCGGTCTTGATTACCAACTCTCAACTTCAAGACATCCTTCACATTTGGTGACACTCTAGCATCCCAAAATTCTTGAATTTCATCATTGACAAAATCTATTAGCTTCTTATCGAAACGCGGAAGTCTCCCACCATAAGCCCATGTATCAATTTGAAGCGGATCATCAAGTCTTTCTCTTCTTGCAAGTGCTCTAGCCAAAGTTTTACGGTCTATATTGAACACAAGTTTGTCTCATCAAACGACCCTTTCTCAACTGATGACTTACTAAGGAGGTTGTAATAACCCTCCGAGAAACTCTCTTGTCTTTTTCTCTACTAGTCTTCCCAATGCTATTGAGAGCACTGAAAAGATTCTTCACAACAATGGCATTTCTCTCCATTTTCTTGTTCACATGAATCTTCAATTTCACAAGCACAGGTCTCATCTTTTGCATTTTTAACAACTGCAAAAAAATTTGACATTGCTCAACCAATGTCTTGATTCCAAAAAATTGATCATAAAGTCTTGAAGCCCACAACCTAACGGTTCTATGTGACCTCTTTCCTTCCCAATTAATCATAATGTTCTCCTCAATTTCAATTAACCATTTAGGTGTTCTTGAAAGCCCCAAATTTAAAGATTGATTATCTTTATTGCAAGGGACTTCATTTCACATATAATTTGGAGATGTGTAACATTCATGTGGTTCTTGTGCAACATTTTCATTCCCCAAGTCTACATTTTCAATCTCCATCTGTACATTTTCATATTCATTCCATTCATTGTCATTCCCCAAATCTACGTTTTCATTCCCCAAGTCTACATTTTCATTCTCCATCTCTACATTTTCATCTTCACTCCATACATTGTTATTCACAAAATTAATTTCCATATTATTTTCAAATTCAACATCCTCTTCACTTGCAACTACATTTACGGGGTCACCTTGATTAATGTTTAACATACCTTCTCTCCTTCTTCGATGATTTTCCCTATCTTTTTCCCTATATGCTTGAATTTCTTCATTCGTCACCTTCCTCTTCCATTTAGCCTTTCGACGACTATTGCTTCCCATGGTGAGACCACAAGTTGACAAAAAAAAAGGCCCCAAATCACTTTTTTTTTCTTGCAACCTGTGAAAAAGTCTGAAATCCCGTGCTTGTTTGGTCTGTGGGGACAAGGAATATTTTGGTCAAATATGACCAGTCAAAAATCGGGTAACCGATTACAAATTGGGTACCCAATATTTCCAGGCAGATGAAAAAAAGGGTGGGAGCAAATGAAAAAATTAAACTTTTACATATAAAATGGGGTATATAATATATATATATATATATATATATATATATATATATATATATATATATATATATATAATTTATATTATATATATACTAATGTATACAATATATATATAATATATTTTATGTATATATTAATGTATTATATACTAATGTATATAATATATATAATGTATTATAAATTAATGTATATAATATATATACTATGTATAAAATGTATTATATATATATAATGTATTCGAAAAAATACCTGCACAGTTGATTTGATGACAGACAGTTTCAACCCAAGTCCTCTTGAAAGTATCCAGCACAAAAAATTTCTATAGATTCCTTCTAATGTCGGCGGTCTGACTATACTAACCCCTAGGAAGTCTCCATGACCCTTTTTGACACATTTGAATGCTCAAATGTGTCCGAAGGGGTCATAGGACACCTTAAGACACACTTGATGTGTCTAATGTGTCCATAGGGGTCATGCGGACTTCCTAGGGGTCCTAACGCCTGATAAGGCATACTAGGACCCCTAGGAAGTCTCCATGACCCCTTTTGACACATTTGAACACTCAAATGTGTCCGAAGGGGTCGTAAGACACCTTAAGACACACTTGATGTGTCTAATGTGTCCATAGGGGTCATGCGGACTTCCTATGGGTCCTAACACATGATAAGGCATATTAGGAGCCCTAAGAAGTCTCCATGACCCCTTTTGACACATTTGAATGCTCAAGTGTGTTCGAAGGGGTCGTAGGACCCCTTAAGATGCATTTGAGAAATCCAATGTGTCCATAGGGGTCATGCCTACTTCCTAGGGGTCCTAACACATGATAAGGCATACTAGGACCCCTATGAAGTCCCCATGACCCCTTTTGACACATTTGAACACTCAAGTGTGTTCAAAGGGGTCGTAGGACCCCTGATGACACACTTGAGCATTCCAATGTGTCCATAGGGGTCATGGGGACTTCCTAGGGGTCCTAACATGTCATAAGGTGTACAAGGACCCCTAGGAAATCCCCATGACCTCTTTCGACATATTTGAATGCTCAAGTGTGTTCGGAGGGGTCGTAGGACCCCTTAAGACACACTTGAGCATTCCAATGTGTCCATAGGGGTCATGTGGACTTCCTAGGTGACCTAATGCTTGATAATACATACTAGGACCACTAGGAAGTCTCCATGACCCCTTTTGACACATTTAAATGCTCAAGTGTGTTTGAAGGGGTCGTAGGACCCCTTAAGACACACTTGAGCATTCCAATGTGTCCATAGGGGTCCTAACATGTGATAAGGTGTACTAGGACCCCTAGGAAGTCCCCGTGACCCCTTTTGACACATTTTAATGCTCAAATGTGTCTGAAGGGGTCATAGAACACCTTAAGACACATTTGATGTGTCTAATGTGTTCATAGGGGTCATGCAAACTTCTTAGGGTTCCTAACATGTGATAAGGCATATTAGGACCCCTAGGAAGTCCCATGACCCCTTTTGACATATTTCAATGCTCAAGTGTGCCCGAAGGGGTCGTAGGACACCTTAAGAAACACTTGACATGTCGAATATGTCTATAGGGGTCATGCAAACTTCCTAGGGGTCCTGACACGTGATAAGGCATACTAGGACCCCTAGTAAGTCCCCATGACCCCTTCTGTCACATTTGAATACTCGAGTGTGTCCGAAGGGGTCGTAGGACCCCTTAAGACACACTTGAGCATTCCAATCTGTCTATAGGGGTCACTAGGACTTCCTAGGGGTCCTAACGTGTGATAAGATGTACTAGGACCCCTAGGATGTCCCCATGACCCATTTTGACACATTTAAATGCTCAAGTGTATTCGAAGGGGTTGTAGGACACCTTACGACACACTTGATGTGTCTAATGTGTCCATAGGGGTCATGTGGACTTCCTAAGGGTCCTAACGTGTGATATGGTGTACTAGGACCCCTAGGAAGTCTCCATGACCCTTTTTGACACATTTGAATGCTCAAATGTGTTTGAAGGGGTCGTAGGACACCTTAAGACACACTTGATGTGTCTAATGTGTCCATAGGGGTCATGCAGACTTCCTAGGGGTTGTAATGCATGATAAGGCGTACTAGGACCCCTAGGAAGTCTCCATGACCCCTTTTGACACATTTGAATGCTCAAGTATGTCTGAAGAGGTTGTAGGACCTCTTAAGACACATTTGAGCTTTCCAATGTGTCCATAGGGTTCATGCAGACTTCCTAGGGGTCCTAAAGCATGACAAGGTGTATTAGGACCCCTAGGAAATCTCCATTACCCCTTTTGACACATTTGAATGCTCAAGTGTGTCTGAAGGGGTTGTAGGACCCCTTAAGACACATTTGAGCATTCCAATGTGTCCATAGGGGTCATGGGACTTCCTAGGGGTCCTAATGTGTGATAAGGCATACTGGGACCTAGGGATTTTTTTAGTGGCAAATATTCACCAATTGGCGAATATGTCACGATTGGGTGATAGAAATTGGTGAATAAAACAATCAAATATAGGTCGGGTCATTCACCCAGATTTTATAAAATGGTCATATAGTGGTCGAAATGTTCGCCACTATTATTATGTAATTTCAGTTTGGTAGTCGAGTTCTTCGCCCATATTTCTCTTTACTGTTTACTCTTATTCGCCATGGATTAAATTGAGTGTCTCTTTCGAGGATCATCATTCACCAAATTCCCATTTTCCTATGTGAAATTTTTATTTTTCCTAGGACCCAATTCGCCATGCATCACATGCAATGGGGTCCCAAGTTCCCGCTCTATTCACCCACTCGATTACTTGAAATTAGGCGGGGTTTGCCAAATATTAGTTCTTATCATATGTAATGGTCGGCCCATTCACCAAAATGGATGATGCCGATTATGAGGCAAAATCTGATGGCTGATATGAAAATAGTTTATTTGTAGTTGTCTATTTAAGATATATGAGTTTCATTATCGAAACATGCCGGAAAGAAGGAGTCTTCGAGAGATTTTCATTTAGTACTTAGTAGCATAATAATTCAGTTGATTCTGAGCTTAGAGCTCACAATTGCGATCGGTAGCGAACCGAAATGACTATGACTACGAGTTTGTAGTATTTTATTGCAGCCTTAATTTGATGGAGATGTCATAGTCAAATTTAAATAGGAAGAGGACTAATGAAGGTGGAGATGTCCAAGAGAGGCCAACAAAATGCAGAAATATATCTTCATACTTTGGCGGGGGTAGACGCAATAGTGTTGGTCAAAGTGAGAAAGGTACATCATCAGAGGAACCTGTACAATCTCAACCTACACAGGAGTTTATTCAACAAATTGGGGAGCCTAATAAATCTAGTGACGAAGTTGTAGAACCTGATATCTCTAATGAAGATGACCTTGATGAAGAATATCCAATAAATAACCAGTACCAGGATGAATCAATCGACTTCGGTGATGATGATGGTGCAATTAACAGTAACACTAAAGGGAGAGGAAAATCAAAAGAAAAAACTGATTGTCAATGGGAAATGGCCAGGAGATTTAAATTTGATTGGGCAGAAAAGTATGCATTCATTGAGCTCGTGGACAATCCAATTGTAGGTGAGCCGCCAGTAGAATGAAGATGTACGATTTGTAGTTGGAAGTATAAAAAGGAAAAGCGGTTGCAGCTTAAACTAGACACCATAGAGAAACATGTTGGTAAGATTTACGAAACCTCAACTATAGATGGAAGGGAAATAAAAGTGGTAAGATATAAAAAAAAGGAGCAATGTCAACATAAAAGGAATGCTGAGGAATATTATTTGTTTCATAAATTTAAGACAAAGCCTGGTGAAGTTCAAGGTTTTATTAATGCTATTTTTGCAAAAGCAAGTGAAGTAGAAGAACGTGGAAAAGTTGTTCAATTAAGTAATGTTTTCCATATTTTGAGCAGAGGGCGTCCAATGACAGACTATCCAGAAATGAGTGGTTTGTTACACTTTTTGAAAGTTCCTAACTATCCTGTCAGTCATTGGTCGATAAACAAGTGGATGGGAATGGGCAAGTTGTATTGCGTAGGTTGAAATAGAGGATGTACAAAGAAAAATAAAAGAGTCAACCTTTATTGCATTGTCCTTAGATGAAGTTACGGCAATAGATATTACGTTGTGGGTAGGCATGCATGTTTGTACTGTACAGAATAATGTCCGCCAACCACATCTACTAACTGTTGCCAAATTGAGAGACAATGCAACAACAGAAAATTTATTTCAGTTAGTAAAGAGCCATTTAATTGAATATGGAGCTATGGATGAATTGACAATAGTGAAGAAGTTGATCTGCGTTGGAGCGAATGGAGCTTCAGTAATGCAAGGTCAAAGGAATGGTCTTTGCACAAAGATGCAGGCTTCTTGTTCACCATATGTTGTTGGCATTCACTATATGGCCCACAGGATGAATCTTGCTTTTAGAGTTGTGAAGAAGTTTCCTTCAGTAAACAAGGTTGAAGATTTAGTAAGAGAGTTGTACGCATATTTTTGTCGAAGTCCCAAACATTTTAGGGAATTTTAGCACTTTGCTGATGGAATTACCGATGGAAACAAGCTTCTTAAAGATGTTGATACTAGATGGATCTCTTTGGATGGACCGGCGCATCGAGTATTTTCCGGCTACATGATCGAAGGCGTTGGTCAAGTGTTTCTCTGAATCCCTCTCCCTGAACCTATCAGTTCAGAGCTAAAGCCCTAACGGTTAAGTCATTTCATCTCAATGCAGATCGCGACCCCAACAACCCTTTAATCATCGGTTCAAGCCTCGTATGCCATGAAGCTATTCTGTAACATCTCTTTCTCAGTTTTCGTATCGGATTCCCCCCATCCTCATGTGTGGGGATGGGTGGGGGGTCAAGTAGCCAATCCCATGCTGGAATATCCCCCCACTCCGTAACCCTCTCCTGGTCTTCATAGCCACCTGTCCAGTTGCCCTACTATTCTAAAGGTGATCGGATCTACCCATAGAATTGTAGGGGCCCTTTAGAATAGTAGGGGGCCGGGAGGGGTGATGACATAAAGAAGACTTTTCCTCCCCTACTATTTGCTAGGGCTACGGCCCCCCACCCTCGCATTCAGTCTGCTGGTGGGTCAGTCGAGTTGGACCGGTCGGTCGATTCCCTTGCCGTTGTGATGACCCGATGATGAAATAATGTCGTACCTGAAATGCGACTACCTGGCACATGGTCGGGTGGGCTACGAACCCTATGCCAGTATCTGATGGTGGGATTGCGAATAAGTCTCCCCTGAAAACAAGACCCCCGCCGATTCTTGCCGAAACGACTAGAATTGCCCTACTATTCTAAAGGTCGCCGGCCCGGGCCGTTTGGTCGGGGTGGGCGGGAGGATATAGTTGGGGTGGGTGGCCCCTTTAGCCCTCCAACTATAGTCCCTGGGGTTCTAGCTATTTATCTTCCAGGGGCCCGGCGGCGAACTCAAATTAGGCTGCGTGTGTGTGGGCCCCCCACCCTAGCCTCCTGAGCCCCTGCCATGCCCTCCTTCCTATACTATCTCCTCCTGGGGGTTATAGCCATTTATCTTCCAGGGGCCCGGCGGTGAACTCAAATTAGGCCGCGTGTGTGCGGGGATGGGTGGGGGCGTGTGTGGGGATGGGTGGGAAGAGAGAGGGCGTGATGAATGATTCAGCCCCTACCATTCTATAGGCCTCCCCTGCATATCCGAACATAGCTTAGCTATTGATTCATTCCCCTTCAAATAGTAGGCCGAACACCCCATATGTCTCTAGGGCGGTCATAGCCATTGATTCCGAACAGTCCTCTCGAACACGATGAAGTGAAGCCCAGCCCCTATATTAAAAAGGCCCCCCCCCCCCGAGTGCCTTCATTGACTAAGCTCTCTCTGGCCCTTAGAATAGTAGGGCTAGATACTGAGCTAGGACTGAAGACTAAGCCATATCGTACGATAGGGGTTAGCGGTGCCTATCTCCCTATCTCAGTAACGGGATGATTCTCCGTTAGGCGAGTGTCGATTGATTGAGTACACATCCATCCTAGCATAAGTGATCTTGGCCCGTAGGGGCCTCCCAATTAACCTCTGCCCCGCCCCTACTATTCTATGGCATGGGGGCCCTTACGGCGAGCTTTATCTTTCACGATGCCCTATCTTCCTATCTAGAGAAAGGTCCTACTATTCTAAGGGCACTGGGGGGGAATATGTTTTTTCCCGGGGGTGTTAAGGGAGATAAAGTTATTTGTACTGGTAAACTCTTCAGCTAACGGATAGACTAGACTCTTGAGGCTACCCTCTCTACCGCTACTGGGCACTCCCGCCTAATGGATAGGCCCCGATGAACCCTACCCCGTATATAGCTCTATAGCTCGGGGGAGGGTCCCTCCCCGTAGGGCCCTTTATAATATAGGGGCGGCAGTTCTAGTTATAGATAGGGCTATGATAGACCTGTACCGTATATAGTCAGTCTGAAGTCTTGATCCGCTGGATCGCCTTTAGAATAGTAGGGCTGCACACCACATCACAGATCGACCATTCGGGGGAACAGATCAACCCAACCATTCAGAGCAACACCCATAGAAACTAGCCTATAGAATGGTAGGGGCCACCAGAGCCCTACTATCTATAAGGCTCGATTCCCAACCCGGGAGGCTATAGATGCGAATAGTAGGGGCCCTGCACTATAATCCCCACCCAACCTGGGCCCCTACCATTCTAAGGTAGTCATATGGGTGGGGGGCCCCTACTATCTATAGGAAACTAATCTACCTCTGCACCGACTATAATTCCCACCCTGCATAGGGGTGGGGGGGGGAGGTAGAAACGTTGGGCCCCTACCCCCGCCCGGGGCCAGGGCCCTACGGGGTAACGGCTATTGCTTATGAATGTAGGTTTCTACCTTCAAATAGTAGGGGCCATGGTGCATAGGGAATCACTAGATCTGGGTTGGGTGGGGATTATAGGGGGGATGGGTCAATTAATTGTTCATGTGAGATCCTTCTATCTCCCCCCACCCCGCATGCAGGGTGGGGGGCCCCTACTATCTATAGGCTAGTTTCTATGCAAGGGCGGCTCTGCAGGCACTCCCATTATCTGGGCTAGGCTATATAGAAATTCTCAGGACTCAGAGGCGGAGGTTCATCGGCAGGCACCCCTTCTATAGATAGGGCGATAGGGATAGGGTGATTGCTGTATAGAGAATAGTCGGGCCCATAGAATAGTAGGGGCAGGGGTGGTGGGTGTGCTTGAGGACTCAAATTCATCTCTGCCCCGCCCCTACTATTCTATGGCATGGGGGCCCTTACTATTCATAGGCATTAGATATTTTTGTTATGCATGCTCTTCATATGAAGAGGATGAGGCCCTCTATATCTATATGATATGCGCATGAAGACAGCTCTAGCTCTAGCTCTAGTTATGCATGATATATCCATTCTCCCATAGAATTGTAGGGGGATCTGGAGGCCCCCTATCTGGATACGATATGTATGCTTGGCCGACTGCAGTTGATATATGGGATAGGACGAGGGCCCCTATTAGCGGGTTGAGTGGCCCCCTCTTTTATATTATTCAGAGTGCCCTCCACCTCATATGAAGTTTGGATAGGGGGTCGGACCATGCAGTTCATCGAGTGCCCATATATAGAGAGGGCCGTTGCCATAGCCATATAGATATCCATACACTCCATCACAAATCGGAGAATAGAGAGATATTCTCTATGTGCCTATCCAAACTATGGGGAAGCCACCTTATAATAGTAGGGCTAAGCCGGATGCTTGGCCTTTCTAAAATAGGGCGATCAACCTCTACTCTAGACCCCCTGTAGTTTATTTAGGCAATACGGATGGATGCCCCGTCTCCTCCCACAATTGAATCTGAGGGGGCTCTTCATACCCTACAACTTATCAACTTATAATGGGGGGTGGGGGGGGCCCTACTATTATATGCGGGGGGCCCTAAAAGGGTTCTATGGCTACCGGTCCAGAGTACAGTTCAGCCCCTTATAATAGTAGGGTAGCCTATATTATAAAGGGCCAGCACCACGAGGGGAGTGTTATAGTTAACTACCCACCCTTATGTTGAGTTCCAGACCCCAACAACAACAAGAACCTAGCCCCCTACAATTCTATGGGGGGCCCCTTACTATTTTAAGGTGAGTAGGCCCGTAGGGAAATAGTTCCCCAGGATGGCCCTACTATTCTAAGGCCGATAGGATGGACTTTCTTTCTCCGGGATGTTCTGTTGCCTGATCCCCTACCAGTTCATAGCTCTCCCTCAACAACTCCAATTAGGTGGCTGGAGGATGGGTAATGAAACTAGTTCCAACTCCGCCCCTACTATTCTAAGGGCCCTACGGGGGAGATCGAGATCGAGATTGAGTTCCAACTCGCCCTATCTATAACTCTGGCCCGATTGATTGTTTTCTGCCGACCCCAATATAGTAAAGGCCTCCGGGTGTATGGATATGGGAGTGGGAGGCAAGATCTTGTTGGAAGGAAGGGAGGTTATTGTTTCCTTCATTCACCCTCGGCCCTATATATTCTATGGGCATAGTTGAAGGGAAGGGAAGGGAAGATAGTTGAACTCCCCCTACGGGCCTCCCACCCCTTGCCAAATAGTAGGGAACTCCCCCTACTATTTGAAGGGCCTGGGGCCGGCTATGACTGTCAAACAAGCCCATGACGGTGCAGAAGGAATACTTTCTTTCCTCCCACCCAGCCGAAGCATTGTTGGCCCACCTGGATAGCCGGAAGTTGAGAGGATATAGGAATAGGTTACGGTAGATGCCGGTTGGGTAAGCCAGGCCCTACTATTCGGCAAGGGGTGGGAGGATGGGCCCCTAGAAATTCTAGGGGGCTGATCGGATCTATGGATCGAGCCCTACTATTAGATTCTTCTCCAGCCGGAGTTAAGTATAGCCGGAGTTAAGTCTAAAATCAATGACTTAATCGAGTTCAGTATAGAATTTCCATCCGGGGGTGCCAACTATCTATTCTCGGCCCAGGGAATCATAGCCCATCCTTCAGCATTATTGGGGGTAAGGGACCATCCATCCGGAAGAAAGTAGTTTATTAGAAAGGCCGCGTCTCAGAGAATTCTACTATCCTTCTTGCCTCCCTGCCGGGCTCCATCCTTCACCCTCGGCTCGGTAGGAGTAGTTGATTAGTTCCTCCATCCTGGGGCAGGCCTTTACTATATTGGGCTACCCGCCTTCAAATAGTAGGGCACGGGAAAGGATGGGAACTCCATAATAACTATCCCTCAACTATTCCTGTTGCGGGTTCCAACTCCCCCCACTATATAAAAGGGCCCTACACTTCTATGGGCGAGCCCCGAGGCCATAGAATAGTAGGGGCAGCCTATAATAATTCTAAAGGCAGATTCTATACGTCACATGGGCCCCATAGAATTGATAGGGCCCCTCGCAATATAATATAAGCCCTCTGCCCCGTAGGGTAGGGGGGGGAATAATAGAATAAAGGGCGGTGCCCGAGAATTGAGGTAGATTATTGTAGGGCCACCCAACGATTACTATGAAGCACTATAGTTCCCACCCAACCCAACGGCAGCAGCGGCCCCTCAATTCTATGGTTGGTCTCGGCCCCACCCCTCCCAAGGGTAGGTTGTTAGGCCCCCTACAATTCTAATGGGCCGGTTCCAGCTTCAAGTATTCCTGTTTGGCCCACAATGATAGGGATAGGCTCATGGGGTAGGTTTCCGATAGGCGGGGTGGCCCTAAACTAATCTTCCTCTGCATGCACCGGCCCTCTTTTCTATTATTCGGGAGGAGATAGTTGGGAGGGACTATTGTTGGGTGGGCCCCTTTCTTTATTATTCTAGGGTTAGACTAGATTCTAGATTCTATACGTCTACCTGCCCTATATTAGAAAGGGGGGCGCCCACCCCGGAGAGGGCCCCTTTCAATAGTAGGGGGTAGGGGTAGGGCCTTCAATTGTTTCGTTAGGGCCCGGGTAGTGAGGGAGCCCCGGCTGTCTAGTTGGGAGCCGCCTTCTGAACTCTATTCTCCGATCAGCCCTCACCTCCGGTGGTGCAGCGGTTCAGGCTGGAGGAAAAGTAATGCTGGTATACACCCACACCCACACCCACGGTTGGAGGAGCCTAGACTAGTTGGGAGGCAATAAGAAAAATGAAAGCATGCTCCCTATATAAAAAAGGCCTTCCGCCAACTATATAAAATGCGGGCGAACCCTTTAGAATAGTAGGGTGGGCTTACCTTCATTTCATTCAGGTAAGGGATAAAAAGGCAGGCCCTACTATTCTAATGGCAGAGGTCAGGGGATCGGTCAGATTCTATATGTAACATGAATGCCCTTTATAATATAGGGAGGGAGGGCCCAGAATTGTTATTGTTTCTAGATGAGAGAGAGGACCGCAGAATTGTTTCTTTGCCCAACAATTGTGAATTATTTGTTTGCTCGGGAGGGACATATTCTATACGTAACATGGGTGGGAGCCCTACCCCCTACTATTGCCCTTTTTTATATATGCGCCCGGGGCCGCTGCTTGAAATAATGAGACGCTGCCTACTATCTATAAGGCCCGCTTCATTGGTGGCTGTTAGCTTGAACCGCTGCCCCTATATTATAAAGGGCCCTACTATTCTAAAGGTGCAAAACTTCATGAGACACCGGCCGCCCCGATAGGGCCCTTCTTCTTTATAGTTGGCTGCAAAACTGGGGAACATCCCAACTGGAAAGTGTTCACCGGAAGATGGTAGAATCTGGTGTATCCCAGTGTTGTTGGGGGGTGTTGAGTTTGCTTGTTGGGTTGGTAGGATGGGTCCTCCCGGCTGGGTGTGGTTCAAAGGGTGTGTTGGACGCTGCCAAACTGGATTCTCCAAGGAGAGGCCCTTTACTATATTGGGCTCAACTGAACCTTAGCGCCCTCTGAACTTTCTTTTAGGGGGGTGTGGGGAATCAATAGTTGGGGGTGGGGAATCGCCCTTTCAATAGTAGGGGGGCTGGTGAAGCAAGAGACCTTTCAACCTGGCCCCGGGCGGGGGTAGGGCCCTAACCTTTAGAATATTATTGATTCCGTGTCCTGAATTTCGGGGATTTCTAGTCCCAGCTTACCTATTTGTTCCGGTTCGGAGGCCCTATTATTTATAAGGCACTCATCTGAATGAAATGAAGATGAGGAGCCGCTGTTTATACCACTTTCAAGTTGCCCTACTATTCTAAAGGGCGGGAGGCCCTACGGGCGAATCCACCAAGTGCAGTCGGCTTGAGATCGGAGAATGATCACATGAGCATTATAAATGATGCACTATCTAGAGTGCCCGGCATGCGCCCTACTATCTATAGGCGATCGATCGATGCCCCGGGTGTGGATTCACCCTCACCTACGGCCCCTACCCCCACCCGGGGCTAGGGCCCTACTATTCTATGGGCCTGCAAGGGCAGAATCAGAACCAGTATCTATAGTACCAGCAGAACCAAAAAGAGCCCTACTATTCTATGGCCCCTACCCCTACTATTATAAAGGGCCCTTTTTATATAGTTGGGGGGCCCTACTATTGAAAGGGGAGTAAGCTAGAGCATAGGTTGAAGCATATGAGCCCTACTATTATAAAGGGCCCTACTATTATAAGGCATCGGATCCAGTAGTCAATACATCAGCAGAGACAGAGGCATAGGTCGCGTAGGCATAAGTTGGGACACAAGAAAAGCAAGCAAGAGCTGGCAGGTCATGTTTACCTGGTTCCAGCCGGCATAGAAAAAAGAGGGCCCCGCTTATCAATCTCCTATCTATTAGGTCACTACTCTCCACTTGCCCCGTAGGGCACTTGCTGAAACGACTGATGCTGGGCCCTACAATTCTATGGGCCCGCGGTAGGTCAAACCATAGAATGGAGACGGATCGTCGAGTTCTTCTATACGTAACATGCCCTCGGCTATTATAAAGGGGCCCAGCCTGGGAAGCTATAGGGACGTCGATCGCCCTTCAAATAGTAGGCAGGTTTCGACAACTTTATGCCCTATATTATAAAGGGCAAACAAGGAAAGGACTGCGCTGGGCAGGCTCGACCCAAGATGACTGCATAAGTGGTATGGGCTCGCCAAGATAGGAGCATAGCCGTATGCACCTAACTACCTCATTATGGATGGGCCCTACTATTTATAAGGGAAAAATGAGCAGTATGCATCAGATATTTTAATGCCTCTAGCTGATCCCGCCTATATTATAAAGGGCCTTAGCTTATTAGTAGCTGGACTTCCTTATCTATTCCCTATTGGATATTTGCCTGCCCATAGAGAGATAGGGCATTAGCATAATGGAATAAGTGTAATTACATATATAAAAAAGGAGAAGCCCTTTATTCTATTATTCGGCGAGGCGCCTTCGGGGCCATTTCAATGCCAATGATTGACCTTTTTTTCAATGCCTTAGAGAGATTTGGCAATGAGTGGTCGAACTTAAGCGGTACAGTTAGTCCAATCCCAATCCTATGTATGAGCCCTTACTATCAATAGGGGCGTTATAGTGAGTTCAAATCCCTTGCCTTATGAGTTTGGTAGGGCTCAGCTACTGTGAGTGGTAGGGCCCCTTTATAATAGCCGGGGGCAGTGGTAGGGCTCTGCTAAGCCAAGTATTCGTAGGAAAGGTCTCAGCTACTGTTCTGGTCTTCTTCGCCGGGGGGCGATGCCCTACTATTCTATGGGCTCGGTGGCCCCTACGGGCCGGCCCTTTATAATATAGGGGCAAAAATCAGATTGCTTTCAGTTCCACCGATAAGCTCCCCTTTCGTACCCGTGCCTGTTTCTATTTACTTAGGAACAGTATAGCTCGAAAGTCCATTAAAGAGTTATTAACCGATCGAACTGGCCCTACTATTCTAAGGGCTGAGGGATGGGAATCAGAGGGGATCAGAGTCCCAGCCCTTCTATGTCTCTTTATGAGCGAGGGAGTCTCGGCCCAAGCAAGGTCTAGTCCTACCGCCCTTTATAATATAGGGCAAGCATCAAAGCTATTCTAGAAGGCCCTTGGTGAATAGTAGGGCAACTATATAAAAAAGGGCGAATAGTAGGGCCACTTAAATAGGGCGGGCCGGCCCGGCCCTACTATTCACCAAGGGGAAGCAGGCACAGAGGCCACAGAGGTAGCATAAGCATCAAAGGCAGGGGCTTCAAGGGCTTCGGTGGGAGACCCAACTATATCTAAAGGGGGGTCATCAACTGAATCTCGAATAGGAAGGGGTGCCGGGCGAGCCCTATAAATTGAAAGGGGCCCTAACGACTATTTTCTAGCGCCGGGGGAGAAAGAGAGAATTAATATGTATGAATAGATATGTTGGAGGGTATCCGCATATGGATTAACAACCAACGCCGCCCTTTAGATAGTATTTTCCGCCGCTGGTATGAACGGATATGTATCTTTAACTGGCCCTACGGGGGCGAGAATGAGTACAACTGGAAAGCGAGGGTGATAGGCGTGGCTGGAACAACTTATAGCGAACTGGATGACCTGCCTATACGACTTAGCTGCCTTAGAGCAACTATATAAAAAAGGCCGCCTGCGGCCTACTATTCTAAAGGGGGACGGAACTGAAGCACGCACTCCTTAGCTTCAATAATCAATATATCCCTATAATATTGTAGCAAGTCATAAGGCGGGGCCCCTTACCTAGTCGGCGACGCCTCCCTTGTAGCAAGTCATAAGTAAGAATGAATCTCTCCCTGGACGCACGCCCTACTATTCTAAAGGGCAGTGTGTTTGGCTGGAATAAGAAAACTATCCCCGATAGTGTTGATCTCCAGTCAAGACTGTGCCCCCTCTATAGAATTGGGGCCCGTAGATAGGAAGGATAGGGCGGGAATGAACAAACAAACAAATAGCCATCACTGGAATAACTAGCCCGCCTTGCCGAATAGTAGGGGAATAGTAGGGCCCATGTTATGTATAGAATCGAGCCCTACTATTCTAAAGGCGGGAGGAGATAGTTGGGTAGGATGGGCGCCCATTAGAATAGTAGGGCCCCTTATAATAGTAGGGCATGCGGGAAGATAGTTGAACTCAAGTTAGTTCTCCTTGCCCTGGACAGCATAAGTTCAGGATGGACCGGAGCTTCAATCCCACTTCAATTCCTCGGCCTTCTGGTAATCTTGTTCTCTGGGCTTGCCAGATATATAGATAGGGGGCCTGCTGATTGAACCTCGTTCAATTAATCCCTCATCACCCCCGCCCGGTAGCTAGAGCTATCTCTCTTGCCTCCCACCTTAGGCAGGAAAGAAACCAATTCCGTCTCCTCCTCTGATGAAATCAGTGAGCATGCTTTCATTTTCACCCTACTATTTATATTCTAGGTATACAATTTGAATAGAACTGGATGGAAGGTCCATATAATCCTTAGGGCTCGAAGGATTGTTCGGAGGGAAGGAAGGTCCTCCGGAAGGTAGGACAAAGAAAGATAGATCCGGAAGGTCCATATCCAGCAGCCCGAGCTCCGCAGTTCCCCAGCGTTCCTTTGCACCGGGCTCCAGTCGTCCAGAGAGATCGATTGAATTCTACTCCCTAGAATACTATGGAGCCGACGAGCGAAGGGGGGAACTATACATCTTTCTCTCAATCCAATGCTATTACCATCAGCTATGGAATCCGCCTAAGATGTTACGTAGATAATGAGTCAAACTATATCCTCCACCATAGAATAGTAGGGGAATAATAGAATAGTAGGGCTCGATTCTATACGTAACATGTACTCCCTTCACCCCCGCCACCCTGCATTCACCCCCGATATGCCCTACTATTATAAGGGGCCCCCGGTCCAGTTCAGCCCCTTATAATAGCAGGGTAGCCTATATTATAAAGGGCCAGCATGCACCACGTAGTAAGATAGCAGGTTAGTGAAAGGAGGGAGACACCCCGTCTCCTCCCACCCCAACCTTCGTAGGGAATTCTAGAGCAGCAACTAGAAAGAACTCCGCCTACACGGAGCAAGAAAATGCCCTCCTTCCCCAACCCGCATGCTCACTGATTTCACCAGACAGAAAGAAACAAAGGATGCACTGGGGCCTAGAAAGGTAATTAGACTAACTACCGGGCCCATCCTTCACCCCCGGTGTGGGATAATGCTTCTTCCTGAACCCCGCCCGCCCGACTAGATCTAAAGGGGGACTTCCTTCAAGTTGAACTCTATTATCGATCTCGCCTTTTCTCTCTGCTGGGAGCACCGTGTTCATGGGCAAGGCCCTTTAGAATAGTAGGGCTCCAACTAGTTCCTATCAATTCTATGGCCTTCCGCCCTTCAAATAGTAGGGGCCGCATCAATCTAGGGCCATCACTGCTGCAACAAGGAAGGATGCTCGCCCTTACGGGGGGGAGCCTTCATTAGATTCTTCATTGATTCCACGGGCCCACCTCAACAACAACTACGTAGGGTAGGGGCCTCCCTCACTCGTGAATTCTCCCATCCAGAAGAATAATATAATAGTAGGGCCGGTTGCAAGAATCTAATAATAGGCCAAAAGTAGGGCAAACCGAATTCCTAGCTGCTATCCCGCCCGCACCACCGGTTGAACTATCCCGCCCGAGTGAGGCCCTAACCTTCCATCCCCCTTCAAATAGTAGGGCTATCCCGATGAACACCCTACTGCGGTAGGGACTAATCCCAATAACACTCCGAGCCCTACTATCTATTGTTGATCCTGCATGAGAATACTTTCTTGCCGAGGCGGCATGTTACGCCACTATCTCCTCCCACCGGGCCCCTACTATTCTAAGGCCCTACTATTCGGCAAGGGGGAAGGCCAAGATTGAAAATTATTGGCCTATTCTACTAGGCCTATAGTTTCAAAGGGCCTCCCACCCCCGGTTGTATGGTTCTAACAGGAAACTAGAATGGGGGGCCTATTGCCGGAATAATAAGTAGATTAGTTGGTTGCCTCCTTCCACGGTTCTCAGGAAGGGGTGTGGGTTCGAATCCCACCTAATCTGCCCTTACCCAGATAGATAGAGAGGCCCTTCAAATATAGGGGGTATGCAGGGGTAGGGGCCATAGGGCTACTTTTTTCTATAGTTGACTCCCAAGTGACGTGGGTTACACCAACCTTGGGATAGTCCTATGCGGAGGTATCCCCGGGGCTATCGTTTGTCACGGGGAGCAACTCGACTCAGCTCAGCCATACCTTATGGGGGTATACGGTAGAAGGGACCCAGTGCTATAGTGAATAGGAAGGGGCAGTAAAGACTATAACTTGAGGAGCCCCTGCATGCATAAAGGGCAACTCTCTTTACTACCCACCCACCCCCCTTTATAATATAGGGCGCTGAAGGGGGTACCGGAACCATCCAAGGGAGGATGGGCAAGATCGTAGATGACTAAACGTGCCCCCAGCACTAGTTCATTGGGAAAGGGTGCCCTATAGTTATAGTGGGCATGCAGTTACAGTTAGGTCTCCCGCCCAAAAAAGTGAGTTAAGTCAAGCCCTACTATTCTAAAGGGGCCCTTACCTTCCCCTTAGAATAGTAGGGCATTCAGGCGAATAATCTATTTTAGGGGCGGCCCCTTAGGCCTCACTTTTTTGTAGTATAGTGATGGAGGGAAGGTTATGTAGTCGGGGCAACCCATCACTAATAGTAGGGTAGGGGCCCCAGATAATAGTAGGGGCCCCATCACCCATCATTAATAGTAGGGCTGGGATAGTTAGGAAGGAGGGCCCATCACCCATCATTAATAGTAGGGCTGGGAGGTGATGGAAGGGAAAGGTTAAGCCGGGATTAGAGGGGCCCCATAGAAGAGTAGGGGCCCCATACGCATTAGAGTAGGGGCCCCATCACTAATAGTAGTAGGGGCCACCCTGCATACCCAATCGGCTCAATTAATCGTGGTTGGTTGGGTGGTGGGAATAGATTGGGGCCGCCCCCCTACCCCCTACTATTAAAGGGGCCAGGGCCCTACGGGGCCGCGGCCTACCATTCTAGATGGACTGTAAGGCCAACCGGTAGAATAATTCTATCTGGACTGTAAGGCCCAGGTAGAATAAGGTAGGATTGCCCTACTATTCGATCTAGAATTCCCCCCCCAATATAGTTGGAGGAGAGAGCCCTGGCCCCTTTAATAGTAGGGGGTAGGGGCGCCGGTGCAGTGGGAGGAGATATCGGGGTGTATTGGGCATGCCTCAGGTCAGACCAGGATCACGAACTCGCCTCCCACTCAAACTATCCCGATGAACCGGGCACGTCAATCATAGTTAGGGGGGGCCCCCAATCGGGTAGGGGCCCACCCATGTTACGTATAGAACCCTACCTCCATGCCGAATAGTAGGGGCGCCCAGAAGAGAACGTCTCCCCAACCTAGGGGCACCACTGCATCGGGTCGGTTTGCCAGTCATATGACCCAGCAAGACTTTTTAGGCCGGGGCCCTACAATTCTAAGGTTAGCCGGCACTCCATAGCCCTACTATTCTATAGGCTAGGCCCCTACTATTCTATGGGGTTCGAAAGGTCCCCGTAGAATAGTAGGGCACAGTCATATGAGCGATCAAAATGATCGAAAAAAGGTAGGGTTAGGAGGTTCCATTGAGAAAGGTCACCCGCCCAACTATATCAAAAGGGCCCTTTTGATATAGTTGTTGGCAGTCATATGAGCTAGAAAAATGATCAATGGAGAGATGCAAAGCTCCCTAGAATGTTCCAGGGCCCCCCCCCTTTACTATATTGGGGCCTATGGGGGTCGCCCTTTAGAATAATGGCCAGTCATATGACCCAGCAAGACAGAACTATTGCTGCTCCGGGGGGGCTAGAAACCTGCCCACCTGCTAAAGATGCTAATCTAGTTTCCCTTGCCTACACAACCTATTCACCAGCCCTTTAGATATTAGGGGCCGCCTTTGCATGCACGCGGACCTGCTATTGGCATGCCGTTAGTTGCCCCTACTATTCTGTAGGGTAGTGATTCTATACGCCTGCCCGCCCTATATTAGAAAGGGGGGCGCCCACCCCCCCTTAGAATAGTTGGGCACAATAGTAGGGAGAGAAGGATAAGAGTGCTCCAAAGAGTGCCCGGCAGGGACCTATCGGAGAGGCCCTACTATTCTATGGCTCAACGAATAATAGAATAGTAGGGCCGCCGTAGGGGCCGCCAGTAGGGGAGAAAATAGAATGAGTTTGCAGGGGTGGTGGTAAGGTAAGGGTAGGTGTAAGTGTAGGTGCAAGTGTAGGTGGTAAGGTTAGGTAAGGTAGGTGGTAAGGGTAGGTAAGGTTGGGTAGGGAAGAGTATTGCTTAGGCAGGCAAGATCAGTTCAAAGAGTGCGGCCTATAATTTTGAAGGGCCCTACCCCCTACTATTGAAAGGGAAGGGACACGAGTGGGGTAGTTTAGGTTGGGTAGGGAAGAGTATTGCTAGGGCAAGAGTTCAAAGAGAAGGGAGTAGCTGCGCATATCTGCCGGGAAGCAAGGAAAGGCCTTGCTTCCCGCAATATAGAGATAGGGCCCTCCATCCTCCATAGAATTGATAGGGGCCATCCTTCCCCACCTGCCCGGCTAGGTTAAGTTGGGTAGGTAGCTTTAGGAGGGAAGTCAAGTATGGTTATCAGATTCGTTCCCCTACTCTACCCCTATATTACATACGTAACATGGGTGGGCATCCAACCAATAATGTCATTCATTCTGTGAAATGTGCCCTTATAGATAGTAGGGGAGATGCGGGTCCTCGCGGCCCTACAATAATATGCGGATTGATCGATGCCCTTTAGAATAGTAGGGGCCCCTCCCCTTAGAATAGTAGGGCTATGGGAAAGAATCCGGTGCTGCTGCTGAAAAGGATTGATGCATGTGAAGAGGGAGGGATTGATTGATGGATGGAAACAAAAGCCCTCTATTCTATTATTGTTCAGGGGCATAGAATTGATAGTATCGGATGCAACTGCAGAACCAGCCAAGCAAACCCAGGATTGATCCATGGATGGAAGCAAGGAAACAGGAAGGGATTCCCGGGATCGATCGCCTATAGATAGTAAGGGGTGATTGAACCCCCCTATATTGAAAGGTAGGCGGCATATCAAAGGATACGAAGGATTGATCCATCGAAGGAAGCAGGCAACGATGGAATCCACGATCGAACCCCCCTATATTGAAAGGTAGGCAAGCAAGGATATAAACAAAGGATTTCTCGAGGGGGCCTATAGATAGTAAGGGGCAAGGATTGATTGATTGATTGATCGATTGAAGGATCGGGGGCAGATTATTGTGCCAATCGCCCTATTCTTTTTGAATTGGAAGGATGGATGGATTGATCGATCAGCAAGCGGCCCGCCCCATATATAGATAGGGGCCGTGCCAGGGCAGATTATTGAATTGCCCGTCCCCGGGCGGGCACAGTCATATCAGCTAGACTGGCAGATCAATGGTTATCCCTTACCCTCTTTATCATGAAGGCCCTTGGCGAATATAGGGGAGATGCAAAGCAAGCGCCAAGGTCACCCTTTGCCTAAATAATAGGGGCAGTCATATCAGCTAGACTGGCACCCTTTCAAGATAGGCAGGTAGGGTTAGTTTGGCCCCTACTATTCTAAGGCCCCCCACCCATCCGCCCTACTATTCTAAGGGGCCCCCCACCCATGTTACGTATATATTCTTCACGAAGAATCTGCGGCCGGCCGGCGGGGCCCAATTATCTAGAGGGCCCCGAACCGGTGTTCAAGTGGGAAAAGTGACTGTTGCCCATAGAATTTTAGGGCCCATAGAATAGTAGGGCGATTGATGTCCCCGGCTAAAGTGAGGATGTTATGTAGATAATCTGATAAAACCAATTATAGCCCCTACTATATTGACGGGCCCTACTATGAAAGAAGGGAAGGGCTATTCCTACTATTTATACCTGCCCTACTATTGAGAATAAGTTAAGTCCCTCTGCATGCACTTGAAGGGGGGCGGGTGGGTTGGATATTAATACGAACTGGCCCAACTATATAAAAAAGGCCCCCCCTCAAATTATGCCCTACTATTATAAGGGGGGGCTAATCTACCTCCCCTCGGCGAATAGTAGGGGGCATAGAATTGTAGGGGCCCCCCCCACCTTATTCTAGCAAGCTGCTCGCCCTAAAATAGTTCTATGGACCCTACTATTCTAAGGTATTGAAACTCATATCTTCCACCCCGTAGGGCCCTTCCCCTTAAATAGTAGGGGTAGGGGGAGGAGGGCCCCTATCAATTCTATGGGGCTGCAACTATATAAAAAAGGGCCCCTTCCCCGGGCATCAATTTAGGAGGGAGATATAGCTATGGATTTCAGTGCTACCTGGGGTAAATGACTATGGAGGCGGGTGTTCATCCAGACCAATAGTAGGTAGGTAGCTGCCTGCGACTGGACCCGCTTGGGGCTTGATAGGGCGAGACATTTGATTAGTTGGTTGGGAGAGAGAAGTTCTATTCTATAGTAGTGACCCCTACTATTTGAAGGCACTAGTGAAGTGACCGTACAGACTAATGATCTCAGCGGCCCTTTATAATATAGGGGCGAGACATAAACTATAGTTTGAGGCTTCATATGGGCCCTATCCTTCCTATAGCGGGGTGAGACTTGCCCTTCCTTCCTATCCGGTGTGATCCATTCATTGCCCTATATTATAAAGGGCCTTCCCGGGGGAGTGCCTTTCAATTTATAGGGCAACAATTATTCGTAATCAATTCCCAACTCCCTCCCTGTGTTCCACCCCCCCCCCCTCTATATAATTGAGGTTATGACTCACCTGAATGCCCTACTGTGAGGGAAGCCCTTTTTTATATAGTTGGGCCGGTTCTCTTAGAGTTACTCTCGCCCTACGGGGTGCCGGGATTGATTTATTAGTCGACAAAGGCGAGAAAGGTTCAGCGGATAGGTGGGAATAGAAAGGACGGGAAAGCCCTACTATAACTAACTATAATGGGGTGGGAGGCCCTTCAAATAATAGGGGCCTGGGGGCCACTCATGTTACGTATTAGTAGTATGGACCTGCCATCAACTAGAGTATAGAAGGTTGGGCCCCTACTATCCATGGGAAATCTCTCTGCAGCGTCAATCGATCCCTTTAGAATATAGGGGCTCCCTTAAAACATGAAAAACAGATCGGTAGTGCGCGCGAATGAAGGAACTCCCCTACGGGGGTAGCAATCGGCCCTACAATTTTGAAGCCCAACTATATAAAAAAGGGCTAAATGGTTGGGGAAAGATCGTGAGACTTGCCCTATTATTTGTAAGGGTAGGCAGGCTTAATAATAGTAATGGCGATGAAATATAGATAGCACCTTCGCGAACTTGTTTCTGTAAGCGCTTGTGAAACGAGGCCCTATCCCTACCCCTGGATCCCTCGAGCAATCTGATGGGAGAGGGATCCAGGCAGTCCCACCCAGACCTAGCGTTTGGGATATGGAGAGGGACGAAGAAACCTAGCGAGATCTGATTCGCCTGTTGCGGATCCCTCCGGGACCGGCATTATCTGGCCTTAGGGGGATAGCTTTGAGCAGGGCAAGGGATGGGGCGAGCATAAGTCCTAAGATCCTGCGTTCGATCGAGATTGACGGGTGATATGCAGATCGGGGATATAATCGTGACCGAACTATATCAAAAGGGCGGAAGAGAACGTTTTTTTCTTGCACGAGTGCTTAGGGAGAGAGGGATTGGTCGTCGCCCTGAACTATATCAAAATGGCCCTTCTGAGCGCCCTTTCTATCATTTCAGTTGATCCAGCTCATGTGTGGCGCTGCCCATTCTAATATAGGGCAGGGTTAGCGGGGGCCATAGAATTGTAGGGTTTCCCGCCCTACTATCTAAAGGGGCAACCTCTAGCAGGCTTATGCCATTCTCAACCTGCCACCTTTACTTCCTTGGCGGGAGGCCCCGTTGGAGTTATTATGATGCGTGCAGGGGTGGCGGGGTTCCCTAGAGTTTCTTATGGCGATCTAACGCACTATAGTTCCCACCCCCCTTAGAATAATAGGGCTATTCTAAAGGCCTACTGGCGGGTGGGAGCCCATAGAATTGTAGGGCCCTTACCCTTATAATAGTAGGGGGTATGCATGTGAATGCATAGGGGCACCAGATTCTATACGTAACATGCCCGCCCCTGCTGTTCATCGAGCCCCTTCCCCTGCTGGCACAATAGGGCGGGCTATTCTACTCTCCACCCTGCTGCCCCAACTATATCTTATCTTCCCCCCCAGCATGTTACGTATAGAATATGCCCCTACAATAATAGGCGAAGGGGGCAATAATAGACCCCCGCCCTATTGTGTCGGCCTGCTAGAGGTTGCAATAGTAGGGTTCCCTGCAGGGAGGGAGCTGCGAGCGCCCCTACTATTCTAAAGGCACCCTGCCATTCATTAGCCTGCTAGAGTGACGGCAGAATGGCTCTTCTGCACTGTGATTAGTTTGGAATGCCCTACTATTATATGCGGGGCGGGGGCCCCATAGAATTGTAGGGGCCCACCCAACTATATCCCCTCCCACCTTGCAGGGCGATTAGAATAGTAGGGGGATGGGTTGGGAGAGATAGTTGTGGGAGGATATAGAACGGCAGATTCCCTCCCACCCTAAACTAGAGTTCCGCCCCGTCCTATTCTAAGTTGGGTAGGGCCCGTTGGGTGGGAATTCTCTATGCAAGTGAACCAATTGAAAGGAATCTCCTTCCCCAACTATTATCTATTCCACTCCGAGCCCTACCATTCTATAGGGTAGGGAAACCGAGCCAGGACCATGAGCTGGGCCCGCAGTCACTATGCATTTCTAATCAATCGATCGGCATTCGGTCGACAATAATCTTAAAGGGGGCTGCGACCTTCGATCCGTCCATCCATCGCCTCGATCAAAAGTGGTTGGTGGGGCCCCCGCGGGTTCAGTCGCTAGCACATACTCTCTCTGAACCGGCCCTTATAAATAGTAGGGGTAGAGATTTATTCTATCCGGTTCCCAAGAGCCAGCAGAGCCCGCCGGGGGCAGTCGATTGAAAGGGTAAACCTCTGTTCCACCCACCAGGTCGAGAGTGAAATCGGTTGAATGCCCTTTCCTCCGTAGCCTCCGCCCATACAATTGTAACATCAAGAGCAATCAGCCTTTATTCACCTTCCCATCCCACCCAACTATTGCCTTCCGTAGGGCGATTGTGATTGATGGGGTAAAGAAGAGGCAGTTTCCTTCCCATATGCCGAAAAGTCGTTACTCTGCATGCAGGGTCATGAATGAATCAAAAAGCTATTCGAATCCTTCCCCTCTGTCCCAATCCGATCGATGGTCCAACTGCCAGGTTGGTTCAATCCCTCCCCAGTGGATACTAAGGGGTAGGTTAGGAGTAACTAAAGGTAGTTAGTAGGTCCCGCCGATGATATAAAGGCCATCTATCCGAGATTTGCGAAAATAGGAACGGCGGGACTATAGTTTCCCACCTGAATTCTAGTATTGCTAGAATTCTTGGGGGCTAATATAGTTGGGTGAGGAGAGATAGTTCCGGGCCCCTACTATTCTAAGGCCCTACCCCTGCCCGGGGCCAGGGGTTAGTTTTGGAGATGGCGATAGTTCCTATTGCCCCCCACCCACCACTCAAAGTCCCTCCCACCCTGCAGGGAGGGCCCCCCCCCCCCCCTATAGTTTAGCAAGGGAGGTATATTAATTGTTCGGCAAATATCCCGCCCCGTCCGGGCTGGGGCGGGTGGGAGGCCCTTTGAAACTATAGGCCCCCGGATATATTGAACGAAGTGATAACTATCTTCTCCCGGGGTGGGAGATATAGTGCCGGTGCAGATGAAAGCAGGGAGGCCCTTCCTTTATAGTTGGTTGCCCTACTGGGAATCGAAAGTTAGCCATTTATGGGCTATGGGGTGAATAATCTGCCCATCATTTTTGAGGGTAGGGCCTTTAGAATAGTAGGGTAGGGCACGAGTTATTAGGAGGGTTTCAATTGTTCCACATGGGGGCGATCACAATTGATGGTGATGAGGTCGGCCTAAGAAACTATAGGCCATAAATTTCTGCTGAGCCTGTGCATGCCCCCTATATTATAAAGGGCCCTATAGCCCGGGGGGCATGTTACGTATAGAATCTGCCAAAGAGTCAACTATATTATCCCGGGTCCCAACCCGGTTATAGAATCTAGTTGGAGAATCTAGTTGACCCAGCATACCACGGGATACCCTCCCGGGTATTCTCGACGCAGGGTGCCCCTACCGCATCTACCCCAAGGCCGAAGGCCGCCCCTACCTGGGGCCTAGGGGCTCCATGGGGTGGAGGTGAACCCCGTGTTGTTAAGTATGGGAGTTAGGTCCCGGGGCGGGTTGGCTAGTATCTATACGTGATACAACTGTATTGAGGTAGGGGTGGAGTGTTGTGTGGGTTGGTGTTAGGGGCCCTAGTATCTATAGTTGTCGCCCTATTCGGGGTAGGTGTTTGATTTCCAACTGCCCCTTGCCGAATAGTAGGGCTGCGGGATAGTAGTAGTAGTGGCCACTGCGATATGTTTGCTAGGGCGTCTGTATCACCCGCGGAATAGAGAGTACATGTACCCGCCTCCCCCGGGAACCCTATGATTCTGCAGGGCCTGCATATAATAGTAGGGCTTATTAACTTATAATGGGGGGTGGGGGGGGCCCTACTATTATATGCAGGGGTGGGAAACTAGAGTTCCGACGGGGTGGGTGGGAGGCCCCCTTTATAATATAGGGCCCCCCACCCATGGGTATGCAGGGTGGGCCCTACAATAATATAGAAGGGGGGCCGGCTGGGTAAAGGGAAGGGGAAGGGCCCTGAAAGGGAATGCCAACAATTGGGAGTCAAGTATCCCATCTCCACCAACTATATCACCCGGCCCTTGGTGAATAGTAGGGCCAACTATATAAAAAAGGGCTGCCTTTAGAATAGTAGGGGCCCCGGTTATCCAACTATATAAAAAAGGGCTGAATGCCCGCCCTATTCGCCAAGGGAAGGTAAGGAGGCCCTTCAAATAGTAGGGGTTGGGTGGGAGGCCCTTCAAATAGTAGGGGTTGGATGAGGTGATTGACCAGTTGGGAGCTAGCTCCAACGAGACTACGAGGAAGGAGTGTTGTCTCTGTAGGATCTGGTCCAGCATCTCCCAACCACGATGATTCTCTAGTCGGGGGCAACTATATAAAAAAGGGCCAATCTCATCTGATCCGGAATCATCCCACCAATTATTTTGAACGCCCTACTATTCTAAAAGGGCCCACCCCGGCTGGCCTAAAGAAACAATAGGGGTACATTCCTTAATGAATATGCAGAGTGGTTGCAAGCCAATGGATTAGACTAACCCAGCCCTACTATTCTAAGGGGGCCCCTACTATTCGGCTGGCCCCACTACGGGGCGCTTTGAAACCATCTATCCATTTCTCGACGGGCGTCTGGCTCCTATGACTGGCCCCTGCATAAACATATTATTCGACCCCCAATAGAATAGTAGGGGCATAGCCCTCCCCTTGGCGAATAGTAGGGCCCTTTATAATATAGGGCTAGTTGCCTATCAAATGGTAGGGGCGGGGCCCTATAGGAGATGGATTTAGATCATCCATTTCTACGTAACATGCGACCCCTGCACGCACGGTGTTGCATTCCATTGGCCTGCCTCGCCGCAGGTGCAAAGGTATAACATCAATCGTTCACCTATATTAGAAAGGGGCATTCAGCCGTAGAATAGTAGGGGTCCAACTAGATAGTAGGGTGGGTGGCCCTACTATTATATAGGCAGTGAAGGTTAGTATCAGTGGGGCCTGGTGCCCCGTAGGGCGAGCATGAATTATAGAAAAAAGGGCCCTTAGAATAGTAGGGGAATAATCTAATAGCAGGGTCCCACCCCCTTAGAATAGTAGGGCCTTATGGTCCTATTCCTTTTGTTTCGGATCCACCTGCCCCTTTCTAATATAGGGGGCGAAATAAAGATCGGATGGGAAACTTGGCCGAATAGTAGGGGCCCCTTATAATAGTAGGGGCTGGCGAGGGAGGGAATCAGGGTTTCAGTAGGAGATCGGTCCCTTCCTTCCTATCTGCTGGCTAAGATCGTGTGGGAGGGTTTGATCGCTTCATTCCGATCCCCTCTTCATACTCGATCTTCTCTATACGTGATACACCTACCGAACCGGGCTGTTCTCACCGAATAGAGTCTCGTGGGGCCCTACTATTTTCAGGCCAAATCTATAGGAGTGGGTTATTAACCCCTTCAAATTTGAGGGCGGCTAGGCGGAATCCTGAACGGAGTGAAGGTGACGGGCACTCGTCATCTCTCGTTATGGCCCGGAGGGAGGTCAACTGATCCAAGTCCTTTGCACCAGCATAACTGCAAAAGTTAGCCTGACTAGTATGATTGGTATCCGAGAATGAAAAATCCATGTCAGCATGGGCCCCCAGTGTTTGAGCCTTAGAATAGTAGGGGGGGCGCCAGGATGAGGTCTTCTGACATACTTACTATGCCAGAGAGGATCAGAGGCGCGCTATATCTCTATCTAAGTGTTCGAACGAAGGGCATACTGCCCCTTTGCCATAGTAGGACATAACTCGACTTGTGCATCGTGGAAGCAAGCAAGCATCGACCTTAAAGATAGGAAGAAAGAAAGCTGTCTGCTATAGCCTTAACCTCGAAGGCACGGACCTTGCCTATAGAATGGTAGGGCTCGCGCCTCTCCTCGACTTCTTTCAATGCTGCGTGGCGAGTGGGAAGGGAGGCTCTATCACTCCCACCCACCCCCTTGCCGAATAGTAGGGCCTGGCGGGGCCGGCCCACTTCAATTAATAAGTGCCCTAATATTCTAAGGATCCGTTCATTAATGCCCCTACTATTCTAAAGGGCCGGGCTGGGGTTAATAATGGTTGGGGGGGGCAACAAAGGGGGGGGCAACAAAGGGGGGCTAAAATAGTGATAGAATCGAGGAAATGAAGAATGAATCTACGATTGGTGGTTGGGAACATATCGTCGTATCCGTCTCCGCATTTGGTGGTGGAGTATGAGATAGATATGAGTCACGGATCGGCCCTTCTTTTATAGAAAAAGCCGCGAAACATCGATCCGGCAGGTGGTAGTTATAGCACAACACCGATTCATTAGTGGTGTTTCGGAACGGTGGGGCGGTGTAACAACTAGTATTGATCTGGTACGGGGGTGGTGTAACAACTGATATTGATCTGGTACGGGGGTGGTGTAACAACTGATATTGATCTGGTATGCAATGCCTATGCTTCTGAAACAACGCTGGGAGCCTCAACATCTAGCCCTACTATTCTAAAGGGCCCGGGGGCCCCAACATCCAGAACTGCCCTATGCTTCTCATGGCCCTCCTTGTGCCATGGGTGAGATGACTTTAACATCCAGAACTGCCCTATGCTTCTTATGGCGGTTCGAATCAGACCTGTGGGAGAGTAGATAGCAGGGGGGGTGGAGAGAAGGTGGAGTGGATAGACTGGGTTATTGCCAGCGTCAAATGCCATGTATCTTCGTGCCCGTGCATCTGCATAAAAGGTTTTCATTTCCGCCCATTAGGATAGTAGGGCCCTATGCTTATTAATAAAGCACCTTCAACTAATATACCAGCAGACTACCTATAGAATGGTAGGGGCCAGGTCATCCCGATGCCATAGAATAGTAGGGGCCCGCCCCAGCGGAGATAGTTGGCCGGCATGCATAAAGCATGATTACTCCCATTTCCCAGTTAGCCACTTCTTTGAATGCCTAAGATGTATGGTTTCTTTAGTGCCGCTAGGACCAACTGACTAGTAACGCCCTACTATTCTAATGGGCCATCTGAGTAATGTTGCGATACTGAGCTCTTGTTTTGATATAACTAGAATTGTCAGGTGTTCATCAGAAATGCTGTCTCTGAACTGTACCTGGGCCCCGCAGCCCCTTTATAATATAGGGGTGAGCCCCCCCTACTATTTGTATAGGCTATACTTGATTATTTGCCCACTATAATTTGAGGGGCAGTAAGGAATGGCCCTCCCACCCACCTACACTATTCCCTCCCACCCAACTATATTCTCCACCACCCCCACCATTTATATAGGCACCCGAATAGTAGGAGCCCAACCAACAATACATCGGCGTGACTCACCAACCAAATTGTCACTATGGACACGCTCCATCCGTAGGTTAGCCCTTACCTGAATGGAATGAAGGTAAGGCAGGGAGCCTACTATTTTATGGATGACGATTCTTCTCTGGTGATTCTATACGCCTGCCCGCCCGGCTATTAGAAAGGGGGGCGCCCACCCCCAACAATAATAGAAGCCCTCTGCATGCACCGGCAATATAAGCCGTAGCCCTCTGCATGCACCGGCAATAGAATAGAATATAAGCCCGGGGCCGGGAGGGTATGTATATTTAGGTGCAGAGGGAATAATTCTATTGCCGGGCGGGGGCCCTACTATTCTAAAGGGGATCAACCACTTCCAATTGTTGAGTCAACGAAGCCAACTGGCCCAGATATTGGCTTAGATGCTGCTACCTTTGACTTTAGTGATGGTGCTGGTACCGGTGCCTTCGGTGGTGCTCTTGCCTTTATCTCTACGGGATACACTGATGGACCAACCTATGCTTTTGTTACGGGTGCCCCCTACTTATCTATAGGCGACTGGATCTACTTGTACACCTGTACCTACGCCTGCCTCCTATGCTACTACTGTAGGCTATGGTTATGTCTAATCTACTGATGCGCCCCAATAATCTAAAAGGGGGCCCCCTTTTCAATGATAGTTATGCCCTACTATTCAACAACTATAATGGGGGGGTGGGGGCAACAACTTCTTATAGGGGGGATAGGGGGGGCTTTGCTACTTATGCCTTTGCTCGGTCCCAACCTATGCCTAGTAGTGTTGTTAGCTCTGCTACTATATATGCTACTGCTGGTACTGGAGCAATAGAGTATACAGAAGAATTGACTGCCCATGGATATATAGGGCCTGTACCCGGATATGGATATGCTATCGGCACTGTCTATATACGTTGCTATGCATCTGATTATGGCTATGGGTATGGATCCGCTACTGGCTTTGCTCCTGGTGCTATCTTAGCTGGATCAAGGGCTTAGCTTAATATACAGATGCCTATATATACGATGCTTCCTTTGCCCTAGGTGCATCTGGTTAGACTAATGGATATGCTCACCCTACCTCTATCTTGGGTCAATCAGCAGCTTCATCAACTACTGAATAAAGATCATAATCAACAAAGTCAATAGACTCTACTGATGCACCTACCCTTGCTTCTAGTGGTGCTGCCCCTACTATCTATGGGGATCTGGATCTGTATACGTAACTGGATATGCTACGGGTGCTTCTTCAACGTATGCTTAAATTGGTTATACTTATTATGGTGCTGGATCCCTTTAGAATAGTAGGGCTAGTGTTGATGTTGGATCAACTACTGTATCTACTATCGGTGCTTCTGGTAGTACACCCTTAGCTTCTAGCTTATATGCTACTGGATCCACTGATGGATCTACGTTCTGATGGATCTATAGAAGAAAGGACTGGGTCTAGATCTAGATATGCTCATAGGTATGCTACTCATACCGGTGGAACTGCTGCGACTACTGGCTATGGATCACAAAGGTATGGATCTGCTCGTGCTTCTGTCTGTGCTACTAGGAAAGCTACAGGGTCTTGGTCTCTACCAGCATCACGTGCATCTGTATCTCAATCTAGAAATGAAGCTACTGGATCAAGGACTGCTTCATCTGCACCTGCCCCTACTATTCTAAAGGGCACCCGGATCTGACTCTACCTTAGCTACTAGTGCTTACTATGATACAACTGGTACTGCTGCTAGATATGCCTTTGCTACCTTTGCTACTGGCTCAGATGCTGCTAGTGATAGCTTTAATGCTATTGGTGCTGTTGGGTCTACTACTGTCTATGGGTATGGATCTATAAATGGAAGGTATGCTAGAAGGTATGCTCCTGTAAGGTATGCTACTCGTGCTGGCCTATAGAGAAGTAGGGCTCGTGCTGGTGGTGGGTAAGCTACTCTCTCTTACTGTCTTTGCTACGGGTGCTTCAGGTGGATCATTCACTGGGCTAACTAGCCGCCTTTCCTGCTACAGAATAAACTACTGAAACAACTGCTGCTGTTGTTTCTGGACCTGGAACTGCTGCTCCTGGACCTGCTAAGCCTGGGTCTACTGCTACTGCTTGTGCTTATAGAATTGGATCTCCTGTCTCCGTTGGTGGTGAATAAATAGTCTTGGTCATTCACTGGTTCAGATACTTAATCTTCTGAATCTAATGCTTAATCCCCGTAGGGCAATGGATGAAACTGAGACTAGGTTAGCTGTTGGCCTTTAGAATAGTAGGGCAGGGCTCGGATTAAGTGCAATTAGACTAGTATTGAGCACGAACTCACTTTATATGTACTGGGTACTGTAGGAATTATCACCTTGAAGAGGGAGGATTCAGCAGGAACAAGGCTAATCTCTACACTCACAGCCCCCCTTGCCGAATAGTAGGGCACATTAGAGATTAGCCCTTGCCGAATAGTAGGGCCCCCCAACTATATAAAAAGGGCCCTTTACCTTTACCTTTATAATAGTAGGGGTAGGGGTAGGGGTAGGGGCCCTTTATAATAGGGCGGGGTAGGGCCCCTTTAGAATAGTAGGGCTGATTTAGACTAGTATTTTGATTATGTCTACTATAGGAATTATTACCTACATTACTGGCCCTACTATTATAAAGGGGGCTGATGCTAGAAGGGAAGCAATAGTGTAGGGTAGGTGCCCTTCTTTCATATTATTATTGCGGTGGATAGCCGAAGGTGGCAGGCTGATGCCATAAGGAACTATTGCTTCCCGGAACTATAGTGGCGGGAAGCAATAGTTCGGCCATTAGGGCACCTCGATCGAATGCCCTACTATTCTACTATTGAAAGAAACCTGTTTACTTGCACTTGGATCTTACTAACACAATATCATTGGTGAACCCGAATTGCCTATAAAGAAGTAGGGCTCTCCCGCTGGTCGAGCAGGTGGTCGAGTGGATCGGTATCCTCTGAGCATCCTCCATCATAGGGCTCTAAATAGTTATCCCTGATGAACTTAGTTGAGGGAGTGGAGCCGGTAGAAACGTCGAGAAAGTCGGGCCTTCACTGCTCCGGGGGATCCTGCTGGCCCATTAGAATAGTAGGGCTATTTTGTTTGCCAGCCCCGTAGGCACCCCTTCTGGCAAGCACGGTGGCAACTTCTCATTGCCGGGTAACCGGATAGAAACAAACTATCTTGCCTGGCAAATAAAAACTAATGTCTTGCGGGGCTCCTATCCATTACCCATCCTTCACCGGCCAATCTGGATGGATGAGCACACAATCCAACCGTGCATGCAGCCCCGCCCTTCCCCTTTAAATAGTAGGGGGTAGGGGCCCTACTATTCTATAGGCGCCCCTTGCCGAATAGTAGGGCTTCACCTTTTTTATATATGCCGCAGCCCCCCCTTATTATAAAGGCTAAAGGTTGGGGGCCCCCTTAGAATAGTAGGGGACAGTAGCTGTAGACCCATACCCATACCCACCAGTTTACTTAGTTGACCCAGTAGCAAAGGCTACGGTACCTAAAGTCGTCGCAGAGGCAGTAGCCGTGGTTCCATTGGTTCCATAGTTACGTAGATAATATAGAGATCCAGATCCAGTTACTGATCGAGATCCAACAACATCAGCAGCGGGGATCCTTTTTTATATAGTTGGCCCTTTTTTATATAGTTGGCATAAAAAGCATAGGTACCCATAGCAGTAGCCACCGTGGGATAGGCACTAGGAGTCTGTTGCTTCAGCAGTTCCAGGTCCATATGAAGCCAAAGGTTACCCTATGGGGCATAGGTAGTTGGAACAGATTCATACCCACCAGGAGCAGTTCCATACGCATATCCAGTTCCTAGGCCAGCGGCATCCCGGTCGAGACCTATAAGTAGAGAAAGGGGCAGTAGATCCAGTAGCACAGTAGCAGACCCAGAACTAGAACTAGTAGACCCAGGCGCAGTAGATCCAGTTGCAATAATATGCCCTTTCCTACTATTCTAAGGCCCGTATTATATATGGGCCCCATAGAATTATATATAGGCAATAAAAGGCAACTATATAAAATGCGGGCCCCGGGCGGGGGTAGGGGCCCCCCTTCTATATTATTGCAGCAGCATCAGTAGCACCCCTTCTCTCGGCTGTCACTTAAGCTGTTAAGCCCCTACTGTCAGTTCATTTTGATAGTAAGACCCTTAATTCGATATTAGCTAAAAGCGAAAGGCCATACTCGCCGCCCGGGAGCTACGCATGCATCCTCACTAATCCTCCTTAGCGCCCCCTCTCTCAAAATGGCAGAAGGCAAACTTGAAACCTTGGCAGGCAGAAACTACCCTTGCCCCCTTTAATAGGGTGGGGGTAGGGCCCTGGCCCCTTTAATAGTAGGGGGGGCGGGGTGGGGGGTCGCCCCCCCCCTATATAGAATTGAGGAAGAAACGTTGCCGGGGGGCCCTTTATAATAGTAGGGGGGGTCTTGGATAAGCACGAGCTAATCTTCTTCTCTCGGAGATACGACCAACCCTTACACGCCCTATCAATTGAAAGGGGGCCCACGCGTTTCTCGGTGGAGACGGAGTATCCACGGTGGGGAAAGGTTTGAACTTGTCCCAATGGGCCGGTGCAGAGGGATATGACCACTCGAACCCTTGGCCAGCCGGGATGGGATCGGAGAGATACGGCTTGCCTACCCGGGTGGGTGGGAGGCCCTTCCCCGTAGGGGTAGGGGCACTCGACTTCCCAATCCGCCCCTACCCCTACAGGGAAGGGCCAGCAGCTGGATCCGCCCGGATCGGTCCACCACCAGCCCAACAACAATTAATATACCTCCCTACCATAGCTTAAAGAAACAATAGGTAGGGGCCCGGTTGCTAATATAATTGGGTGTGGAGGGGCAACAATTATAGGGGGATAGGGAATAGATTCTCCTGGAGGGGCAATGCTGCTTGGATGATAGTAGCGAGACAGGGAGGTATGAACGCGGTAAGCGATATGGTCCCACCCAGCCAACATCTTGATGATTTGACGTTTCGCATCTCTTGTCTCACAGCTTCTTCCTCTGAAGCAATTGCTGAATCGACTGTCTCAGGTGCGGGTCAATTACCTCTATTTTAGTAGTTGTAGGAGCATCTTGCGATAAGAGAATGTTATGATAGAATCAATAAATAGTACTCTAGATTGTAACCTAAAGGAGCACCTTCCACTTTCAAGCTATGCGTTAGGGAAAGACCAAGATCGTAGGCATTGCTTTCATGTGGGTTGGATCGAAAACAGCCCTACTATTCTAAAGGGCCTGCCCCGGAATCGATGTTTTGTATGCGAGAGCTCCTATGTCGAGTCTTCCCCGATAACTGATGTCATAATGCTCTCCATATTACATAAAGGGATATCGGCAGTTGGACTTTCCTATCAGGATAACCTTACCTACCTTATAGATAGTAGGGCATTCAGGTAAGCGATAACCTGTGCATGCACAGGAATTCTATCAAAAAGGGAATTCTATCAAAAAGGGCCCTTCCGCCGATGATATATGCGGGCAATAGGGCGGGGGTAGGGGCCCCTTATAAATAGTAGGGCACCCTCAATTCTATAGATGGGGGGGGCCCTATCCTCTAGAGTAGGAGGGGGGCATGTAATTTGAAGGCCGGGCACGCAGTTCAGGTTACGGCCCTTTATAATATAGAGGGTAAGGGTACCCATGTTACGTATAGAATCTACCTTTCTAAATTATAGGTTATCCGGGCATTGAGGTTGGGGCTCATGAATCCAGGCTTGCCCTACTATCTATAAGGGAAAGAATAATAGCAACTAATCAAAGCGGGGTAGAGTAATTGGTCAACTTGTCAGGCTCATGACCTGAAGACTGCAGGTTCGAATCCTGCCCCCGCGTTACGGCAAGAACTTTATGGATGGAGCTAGATAGATAGAGGGCGGCGGGGGCCGAATCTACCCCCTTCGCGTGCATGCCCATAGAATAGTAGGGCCACCCCTGCCCTTTTTTATATAGTTCCAGAATAATATAGAAGGGGGCCCGGAAGATGCCTATATTATATGCGGGGCCGGGCTGGGAGGCCCTTTACTATATTGGGCATGGATAGTATAGAATCTAAGTACCGGCCCCGTGGCAATTATAGAAAAAAGGGCCCTTAGAATAGTAGGGCAGGGTGCCCAACCTTTCTAATACCGGCCGGGCCCGCCCTCAAATAGATTATTGTGCCTTATATTATCGTGCCGGTCCCTTTCGTCTAGTGGTTAGGACATCGTCTTTTCATGTCGAAGACACGGGTTTGATTCCCGTAGGGGATAGTTTAGTAATCAGCCGCCCAGTCCCGGAGCACACGCACCTCACATGCATATCCGCCTTTGTTGTAAAAGGGCGGAGCCCACCCTAATATTCTTAAGCTGGCCTTTGTTCCAATCAGTACCCCGCATAAGTAGATCCAGTAGATCGATACCCATTCTAGCCCGTTTATTTCTATAAGTCAATCACACGCCTTATAGATAGTAGGGCAAGCATTCACTACCCACCCCCTACTATTATAAAGGGCTATTATTGGCGCCAAACACCAGTTCTGTATTGAGATCCAGAGCCAGAAGTCAATCATTCAGTACCAAGAGAGGAGGTAGCAGACCTACTTGCCCTATCTAACTTTCTCGGCGCCTATAGTCACAGGGGCCGAAGATAGAGATAATGATTCCATGCCCGATGGAACCACGAGAACAATAATCTGCTTCACCCGAATCCATATCCTTATCCATACACCTACTCATCTATGAGACGCGTACATCTAGGCATACCCTATATATGTATATAAAGAGCCGTATACGAAACAAAGGTGAAAGGATACAAACTGATGGATGTGGATAAAAATAGGACAGAGGTAGTTTAGATGGCCCTATGGGTTATGACCCTACGATCGATGAAACCAAAGTTTTTTTTCTGCAGCCGGGCACTATCACTAATAAAGACAATAATAGTGGAGTGCCAATGAATGATAAGCGTGGAGAGCTATTTGCGGGGAAACTTGCAAGTACAGTTTGGGGGGAGGAGTACCCGCCGACACTATTCTATAGTGGGGGGGGCGTCGACCCAACCTTATGAGTATTCGGACTATAATAGTTCCGATGAACAGTCACCCACTTTTGACAGTTATATGATTCCAGAAGAGGATCTAGAACTGGGTCAATCGCGTTTATTGGAAGTGGACAATCGAGTGGTTGTACCAGCCAAGACTCATCCACGTCTGATTATAACATCTGCTGATGCACTTCATAGTCGGGCGGTCCCTTCTCTCGGAATCAAATGCGATGCTGTACCCGGTCGTTTGAATCAAACTTCCATTTTGCCGCTACGAGAAGGAGTTTATTACGGTCAGTGCAGTGAGATCCGCGGGACCAATCATGCCTTTATGCCTATTGCCGTAGAAGCTATCTCTTTGACAGATTATGTCTCTTGGGTGCTAGCCAATGCGGAGCTATCCGGCGGTTCAATCCCCACCGAATCATAGCGTCTCCAGCTCCGGCCGCCCCCCGCCTTTAGAACAGTAGGCCGTGGTGCCGACTGGGTTTTCTTCTTATTATTAGACCTGACTGCTCCGGAAGGCGGAGCGCCCATCTAATCCCCTTAGAAATAGTAGGGGCCAGGGCAAGGATTTATCTCTAAGCGGCACCCTTATAATCTCTAAGCGGCACCCGGTGGCGTTATATCGTGTGCATGCAGTCGGATCGTGCCCTTCAAAATAGAGGGACTTTGGCGTGCAGAGGCCCTTGACACTCAACAAAGGGGGCCCCCGTGTTGAGTGGGAAGGGAGGAATGGGCGGTGGGCCTCCATTCATTCCCCCGCCTGCCCCCCCTTGGCGAAAAAAATGGGCCCCGCCCTCTACTACGTTCTATTTTTCTGTATGATTACGTTGTCGACAAATGATATCGGGAAATATGCCACTTGCTGCTATTCCATCCATTGGTCTGGTCTTATTCATCTTGTTTATATTGTCCCGGGGCCGTTGACCACAATTCTTTTCACTATTCTCCATTTCCGTTCGCTTTCAAAAATTGAAAAGATGTGAGGGGCCCTCATGAAAAAGGAAGGAGATAAGGCCCCTCAGCTGCAAGATCTGCTCGAAAAGCAGCGTGCGGAGAGAGATCTCCGGTACGCGGAGCAAATCCGACAGCACTCGCGGAACGAGCTCGACTTACAGCGCCAGCGACAATGGGATAAATGGGTAGAATCCCACAGAAACCGGAGGAGAGGCAGGGACACTACTAAACCCTGGGATGAAGTTAACGAAATGAAAAAATTGAGAGACCACATAAGCTATTTCTTGCGAAGAAGGGGCAAGAGGTGATAGTTTATTCCTCTGCACGCACAAAATGTCTTTCTTGGAAGAGTGGTTCATCGGCGTGGCAAGAGTGGAAACTGAACGATAGAACGCGTTGCCCTACGGGGCCAACCCTGAACGCTACCACTAGCCGGCAGGAGGCTGAACAGCCGATCAGATGATGCTAGCCCGCCCATTCCAGTCCACATGGCTAACCAATAATCATTTTTGACAAAAATCGGTGGAGGTAGGGAGGCGGACCATGGAATCGGGTAAGGGGTTCGACCGATTGAAAGAGTATTCATGGAGGGATGGCCCGGCCCACCCGTTATATTGCCGGCCCCTACTATTCTATGGCATGGGGAATTATAGTTCTTTCCATCCCTCCCACCTCTCCCCTATAATTGTGGCCATTGTTGGGCGGCCCCTTCAAATAGTAGGGGCCGCCCACCCCGCCCTCTCTACCTTCCTCCTGGGGTGGGAGGCCCCGGGATAGGTAGATAGGCCCTACCTGCTCATGTTACGTATCTAATGTTGAGATCAAAAACTAAATGTATCATCGACTAAAGAGTTAATGTTTAGAGAAATGCCGCATTGAAAAACAACTAGACCATCCCACCCATCCCCAGTCAAGTTTGCCGAGATCGATTCTCAACTATAGAGAGTTCTGGAGATCGATTCTCCGTTCAAAAGATCAATTATCAGGGGCCCCCTTTACCCTTTATAATAGCCGGGGTAGGGCCCTTTACCTTTACCTTTACCTTTATAATAATAGGGGGGGTAGGGGCCTCAAAATTCTATGGGGTGCCGGCTAACCTTAGAATAGGGCGGGGCTCCCACCTGGTCGCTTAACCCGGAAGGAGGGACCGGGAGGGAGAAACGTTGGCGGGAGGCACGAATCCATGGGAAGCACACACACCCCATTGGTTGCTTAAACGCCCTATTATTTGAAGGGGTTTTGGCTATTCAACTAAGGATGCTATCCAACCCTTCCTTCATGGTTGCACCATTGCTCCATGGTTGCAAGTCATCTATGGCCGGCCTATAGATAGTAGGGGACTAGCCATAGTAATACACCTTAGAAAATGATAGGTGGAGCCGGGTCCCTATAGATAGTAGGGCCTTGCAATTAATATAGAGGGGGCCCTCAACTATCGACTAAAGGGCCGCCTTTATAATATAGGGCAGCGCTATCACCTTCTGACCGGAGGCACTAATGAGACGAATGGGCTTTAGAGAGCGGATCAATTTCATTAGCGGGTGGCAATGTATCGATGAAACACCCGTTAGGCTACTTATTCTCTTCCGACAGGGTTGGAGTGCACTAAACATGCTTCCCCGGGCCTTCGGATTATCATATATGGGGGATAAGCGCACCTTTTTGAGAACTATTAGGAACCAGGGAACAAATTGGGTGAGCTTTCAGTTGATCAATCAAGGGTGTTACTCTGAACTCCCCTCTTTATTTTCTGATGCAGGAATAAGGGTTGTGGATAGGCTTGTATACGAACGCTCTAAGCACACCACAACTCGGGGGAGCCCGCCCTTTATATAGTAGGGGGAGCGCAATGATGCGGCCCTTTATATAGTAGGGGCCCCTCGGGGATTATGATAGCTTAATTCGCATAGCCCTACTATCTATAGGGGGCTACTTAAATACCGGAGTTGGCTACTCATGATCCGAGTCCAACAATTGTTGACTCCCCCTGAGTCGCCATAATTGTCTACACCTGGAGCTCAGTCATGTGCACCGGAGTTCAGTCATAGATAGTGACTAGATTCCCTCCACCCACCACACAAAATATCTTGGGCCCATAGAACCATACTATTATAAAGGGGGGGCCCCCTTAGAATAGTAGGGCAGAAATCATCAATGTTTGGAGACGGTGGGGCCGGCAAGCCCTTAGAATAGTAGGGCGCATCTTTCAATTCGGGCCGATTGATGAAAATAAACCCATCAATAAGGGGGGAGCCCCTACTATCTATGGGCACCCGGAACTAACTTCTAAAGTGGCCTAAGAATCTGGTCCTGATCTATCTTCAATATTGCCCTACCATTCTATAGGCTTACGTTGTATGAATGTGTTCCGCGGCTGTGTCAAATCCAGAATAGGTATATAGTAGGTATGTCGGGTCGGATGGATGTCGGAACAAAGCAAGCAATGGAAGGGATGCTCCATGCAATTGTGTGCATTCCATTATCGAATGCGTGCATTCCTCCATGCGTTGGTATGCCTTGTACCAACCCACACTCCTATGCTTGCCCTATATTATAAAGGGGATAGCTAAATTCTAGATAATGATTAAGCTCCCTACTATTATAAAGGGCCCAGCAGCAGTCACTAGCTCACCGCCCTTAGAATAGTAGGGCATTTTTCTATAGAATTTTGCTTGCAGGTTCACGCATTTCTAATGGCTAACTTCGTGTCCACTCTCCGCCCTACTATTCTATGGCCCCTACTATTATAAGGGGGGTAGGATCAAATAGGATATGTGCTCGAGCGAATCAGGTGGAATAAAGGAGGTATGGGACCAAGCCGAACGAACGGTGCTCCAACATTCAATATGGATAGGAAAGGTGGGATTCCATAAGCAATTTATCTAGTATCGCCCCCTACTATTTATAAGGCCTCCGGCTGAGGAGGATGCTTTAGCGGTGGCCATCAAGAGCCCCTACCCCCGCCCGGGGCCAGGGCATCGCCCTACTATTCTAAAGGGTTCCGCATACAAACGCCCCCAATACCTTACAGCGAACGGCTACGTTTGGAGCAGGGCAAGTGGCAATACCCCTCTCCCCATGCAGGGTGGGGGGAATAAAAGAAGGCCCGGGTCATCTGCTAATGCTGTTATTCCAAAAGCGCTTCGCCGAAGCGATCGATAAAAAGTTGGGCCCCCTTATAATAGTAGGGCCCTTATAATAGTAGGCCCCTTTTTTCTATTGTTCACTTCCCCACAAGATAATCTACCTCCCACTTAGGAGGCCCCGGGAGCCATAGTAGGGGCCTTCTGCACGCACCAATGCACGGGATGGGTGGGCCCCTACTATTCTCTGGTAGGTAAGGTCCTTCTATTTTTTTTGGGAGTAACGTGAGTGGGATGATCTGATTGGGTTGGGTGGCCCCGGCTATAATGGCTTAGGCCGCCCTACTCTTATCTGGGGCCCCTACTATTATGCTGGGCCCCTACCCGACCCCCCTAACTATGATTGACGTGCCCGGTTCATCGGGATAGTTTGAGTGAGTAGGGTTGCCGGATGGGAAGCCCGAACCATTCTATGGGCCCTACCCCCCTCAAATTCTATGGGCTAAGGGTGACAGGTAAGGGGCCAGATGGTTTGCAATGCCCCGCTCCCGGGGCCGGATGGTTTGCAATGCCCCTACGAGAATAGAACTCGCCCTACTATTCTAAGGCGCCCTACTATTCTAAGGCCCCTACTATTATAAAGGGGGGGGGTGCCCCCCCGCATATAATATAGGGCTGCACGCACCACCAACGGCCCCATAGAATTGTAGGGGGCTGGCCCTACTATTCTAGGCCCTACTATTCTATGGCCCTATTATTTGAAAGGTGGGAAACATGTTACGTATAGAATCTGCCGCCAACCATTAGCCGGCTAGGCCTACCCCTACGGAATCAACCTGCATGCCTAGGGCTCTGCATTTTTGAATGCCCTACTATTCTATGGCTTGGACTTTAGAATAGTAGGGATAGTTGCCCTACCATTCTATAGGTGATTCTCTACGTAACATGCCAACATTACTCTAGTAGGGTGGGTTGGGAATAATAGTTGAATTCCCTTACTATCACCTGTGGCTAGATCGAATCCTGCATGGCCACAATAATAGAATGGCCACCCACAATAAGCTGCCCCTACTATTATAAAGGGCAAATGCCCTACGGGGTGCCAGCCATTGAATAATAGAAGCGGCCAGGCCCCCTATTGTTTCTTTAGGCTTTAGGCTCAATCTGGGGCCTTGGGCCCTTAGAATAGTAGGGGGCTTACCCTTATAATAGTAGGGGGTAGGGCGACCATAGTTGGAATAACAGCAGGTTGAAGATGATATCTTGGGGAGCCCGTCTACTCTATGGAATGGAGGGAAACGCCCTGCCCTTGCCTACGGGGTCCGGAGTGAGTATGGCATAGAGTAATAAACTCCTGTGGAGCGGGCGGGGGCGGCCTATCAATTCTATGGGCACCCTACTATTCGGCAAGGGCCCGCCCTACTATTGGATTTTCACCCCGTAGGGCTCTCACCGGCCACGATACTATCACCGCTGAGGTAGGTCAAGCTGAGTGTAAGAGAAAATAGACCACCCTGCGCGCTGGCAACCCCTTTCCACCCACCCGGCCTATGATTCGGAACCCCTTTAATAGTAGGGGGCCATAGAATAGTAGGGGCCCCCTGCATTCACGCTGGCTGACCCGTTCTGGCAACCCGCCACCCGGGCAATAGGATTAGCCAGGCCAGCATACTAATAAAGAGAAAGCGCCCCGTAGGGGCGAAGCGGCTAGCACGCTCGCTAAGAGAAAATAGAAAACCCCCTACTATTCTAAAGGGCCCCTACAATTCTATGGGGCTTTCTCGGTTGAGTTAAGTTTATTCCGATTCATGCGGAACTAAAGTTATTCCGGCTCTGCTGCATTGGTGTTTTCACTCCCCACTCCCAATCATAACTCGTATTCCGCCATATAGGAGTAGTACTCGGCCTTAGGGGCGGCGGGTCCTTTGCATTCGGAATGGATTAACTACGCCCTTTTTTTGAGTAGTTGGGGCATACATAAATGGATCAATCCATGAAACAAGATCGATCCGAACCATTTGGATCGGACCAGGATGAATGGGATTGGTCTGACCTCTCGCTCCGATGTCAGACTCCCGCCGCCGACAGATGCCCCATGCCATGTTCCGATGAAGAGCAGCCCGAGAATTCATTGTGATATAGCGCCGAATAAGCCACTGACTGTGGGAGAGGGGATGGGGCCATACATCCTGCTGCCTCTGCATGCAGGTGCAGACGACTGCACGTTACATCATAGCAGCATGACCAAATGTTATCCATTCTCTCCCTTTGCTCGCTCGGGAGGACTACGGCCCTACTGCAGACGTGCCCCCCTTATATTATTGCTCGCTCGTTCTCCCTTTATAATATAGGGCCATGGCATGGCTTCCATATGGCGCATTGAGAGAGAGGGTTGCGGCCATATGTCCGCCGATTCTTTGGCTTTGATCTCCCCCTACTATTCTAAAGGGCTGTGTGTGGAATCCCGGTATCACAACGGAGATATGGGATATGGAATGTAGGGGCCGTTTAGAATAGTAGGGGCATCTCTCCATTTCTGCGCCAATATGAATGGGTCGGCCCTATTGCCATTGTGCATAGGCAGTCATATGACCAGCAAGAATTTTGAGCCCCCCCCCTATATATAATTCTGGTGGGCATGTTACGTATAGAATCTGGCAATAATAGTAAGGCCTCCCTACTATTCTAAAACTTTTTTCGATCTATATACAAGTAATTGTGACCATTCACTAGCAGAATTCATACTCCCCCTATCCCTCTAATAGAGGTTGTGGTAACTGGCTATTAGAGTGTTACCCGCGTTATCTCACCCAACTTAAGGGCACGCAGTTTGCAGGTGCACCCCTACTATCTATTTTAGGCAGGCAGTTTGCAGGTGCACCCCGGTGCAGGAAACCAACCTGTGCATGCAGATTAGAAAAGTGGCCCTAGAACCAACCATATTTGCCTTAGGCCTTTTTTTCTATAACCCATAGAATTTTCCATGAAGAATCCCCTCTGGGCACCCGGCATCACCCCTATCCCAATCCGGTGGTGATCCTCCCTCCAACCGAGAATCCTCTGCCCTTTATAATATAGGCTTCACGAAAAACTGGTTGCCTTAGCTAATCATTCCGTTGGTTGCCCTACGGGGCGGGGATAGGGCCAGAAGATTCTATACGTAACATGCCCCCTCCCCTCTATTATATGCGGGTAAAGGGCCCCCCTCTCTATAATTGAGGGCTCCCATCCCATTATACCGGTTCAGATGCAGGGTTCCCATGGCCCCTACCCCCTGCTGGTGCACCGGGGCCAGGGCCGGTTCAGATGCAGGGTTCCCATGGCAATAATATAGAAGGGGGGCCCCCGCCCGCCTATATTGAAAGGGTGTTCATGTAAGGGGAGAGGGTTCTATATCATTGCCGGTGCGTGCAGAGGGCGGGCTACGGCCCCTCTATCTATAAGGGGAAGCCGGTGCGTGCAGAGGGAGGATTCACAGCAGTTATAAAGTTCTCCGAATTTTTCACTTTCATTCCTTATCCCATGCCGAGAGCTACTGCGGTGGTATCTGGCACTGCACATAGATCATGACCCCACCCCGGCCTTAGAATAGTAGGGGCCCTTGCCGGGGCACGCAGCGAAGGTGCCTTAGAGTAGTAGGGCCCATAGAATAGTAGGGGCAGCCGAATAGTAGGGGGATCCGATTCTGGGTGAAGATCCGGAGTTTATAGATCTAGAGCCAGTCGCCTATAGATAAGTAGGGCCTTGACCCCGTGGATCTCATAGAGGCATAGATAGTGACAACATTAAGGGCAGAGGCATTGGTCACTTCAGGTGGGATCTGGGGATTGAATAGAGCTCAGCCCTTTTTTCTATAGTTGCCCCAGATCACTGCCCTACTATTCTAATGGGCCCACTCCAGTTCCACCCATGGGAGTTCGTATCGGCCGTCTTTGGTGCTATACGTGCGCTAGGGAAGGACCTGATAGGCATCCGAAACGCGCGCGAATCCGTAGTGATAATACGTAGCCCACTCTATAACTACTACACCTAGGATATAGAGACCCCAGGACTGCACACCCATGTATCACAGTACATAAAAGGTAGGCATGGTTTATTATAGATCGAGATGCGGAGCCCATACCGACGGGTCACTTATAAGCCTGTGCTTTAGCCCCGTAGTGTTCCACCTATGCCCTATGGGCCCCTGAAACAGAAACTGTTGCTCTCACTCTTAGAACTGAATCTGACCCTGAAAGATCTGCCCTCTATCTATAAGGGGCGGGTTAATGGCTTTCAAAATGCTGCTAGCTTTGGATCTTACTGCTGCTGGGTCAGGAGCTACTGCAAAAGGGTCTCTATCTGGATCTAGCTATCGAAATGGAAGGGATCGAGGTACTATCACTACTGTAGCCTTTGTCGCCTTTGCCTCTACTACTTAGATTTCGGGTGCATAATCACTTGCTTCACCGACGGCCCTTTAAATAGTAGGGCGACTTCTGAACCAATGGCATAATGAACAGCCTATAGAAACTATGGGGCCAACTGCTGCCTAACTAACTACATAAACTACTGATGCTTCCCCTTTATAATATAGGGGCCCTGGCCCCGGGCGGGGGTAGGGGTGCAGGTGGTGCTTACTCAGGTGCATGTGGTGGTGACCCAGGCGGTGGTGGTTACTTAGGTGGTGGATAAGCTCTTCGGAACAGGAATAGATGCTGCTGTTGGGTAAAGTTCATAGACCATAGCCCCCTTAGAATAGTAGGGCAAAAACCACCTATGCCTCGGGTGCCCTAAGGGCTACTGAATAAACTGATGAAACCACTGCCCATAGCAATAATATAGAAGGGGGGGCCCCTACCCCCGCCCAGGGCTAAGGGAAGGTAAGGGGCTGTTGGATCTCGCTCTGGTTAATGTACTATTAGGGTGTGTAGGGTGTGCTTTATGGCGGGTGTGCCTTATATAGATGCGCATTTCCTGGACCAACTGCTACATCTACTGCTTAACCGACTGCTGAACTTGGTCCTATAACTAGAAGGGATGTTGGTCAAGACGGTGCTGCCCTGACAAATAGTAGGGGTGCTACTGATGCTGGATAATTTTATACTTCTACTGACTCTTCTACTGATGCTACTGGATATGCTGCTGGTTCAAGTGGCCCTTTTTTTCTATCCCTTTTTTATATAGGGGCCTGGTAGTGGTACCGTTGTTATGGATGGATGCGATACTGGTATAGATGGATGCTGTACTGGTGGTGGTTCTGCTGCTGGGTTTCTTAGGATCTGGTTCTGTAGGATCTGCTCGCCCATAGAATTGTAGGGTGCTGGTTAATCAACAGGCTCTGGTACGACTACTAAATGGACCGCTGAAGCTGCTACTGGTTCAACTGGATCAACAGAACCAACAGAATCAACAGAATCAACAACTGTATCCACGGCTTCCACTAGGCTGCTAATGATGCCGGTCAACAAGATCAAAAGCTAGAACTGCCCTACTATTCTAAAGGGGGGCCTGGAACCCCATTAGAATAGTAGGGGCTCTGCTGTTGCTAGTGCTGGCCCTACTATTCTAAGGGGATCTACTGTTGCTAGTGCTGGTGGATCAACTGCTAGTGCTGGCTCTTCTCCTACTATTGTTAGTGGTGCTGGTAGATCGACTTCTGTCTCTCCGGCCAGTCTGTCTCCCATTAGAATAGTAGGGGCCGGGCGGGAATCACCCCCTTAGAATAGTAGGGCCCTTATAATAGTAGAGGCTCTAGAGTGGGTCACTCTAGGAATGGAAGTAGGGCTTCGCTTTCTACCCATCCACCACTCCACCCATCTATCTCTTCCACCCATTCATGCTGGCTCTAGCTGGATATCCAAAGCTGGTTCAAGCTGGTAGGGAGATCTATAGGCGGTGGCTTCTCATCCGTGCCATTACAGATAGATGGAAGGAAGGCATTTAGGCCTGCCCTACTCCTATCAGGATATTCTCACCCTGAACTATAGAAAGTTGGGGGGGTCATATCTAGTCTTGAGCTGTATCCCTTAGGCCCTCATGTTACTCTCTTGGTCTTCAGCATCATGAAAAAGAACATCTAGGTGGCCTAAAGAAACAATAGGCCTTTCTCTCAGGTGAAAGGCAAACTCAGCTTCAAAGGCAGCTGCATATGCTACCATGGAAGCTGGCTCAGATGGCATAACAATCTCAAGGATATGATGATAGAGCCCATTAGAATAGTAGGGCAAATCTACTGCCCTTAGAAATAATAGGGCTCAGGGACTATCTCACCATTGCTCCTCTTAAGGGTATGAAACTGCTTATTTGGTAGTATCTGTTGCCCTATCAAAATAATGGGCTGCCTTAAAGCTACATAGTGAGGACTTCTGGAGTGATCTATACTCCCCCCCCGGAATCATCGAATTGTTCACTACGATTGATTCGGGAGCTGGCTAGTGTTGGGTCAGTCGGATAAGGGTAAATAACGTCTTCCTCTTAAGGCCTTAGCGTCAGGTCCCATAGGGCCTTTAGAATAGTAGGGCAGTTTGTGATTCTGTAGCAACTGGTTTTCATGATCATGCGGCACCGAAGGGACTTTGAAGCAGCAAATGAGTCTATTATGCGGGCGGCCCCGGCTGCTAGTATAGTTTCTATCTGGGGCATGAACCATTTCTTAGCGGCCGGCAATGAATACCAGGAACCAATCCATTCGTATGGTTAAATGGAGGGGCATAGGATAGGGACCACTTGGGAGAGAGAAATATCACTATGACATGCAACCGGATCTATCCTTTACCAAAAATCTAAACGCCTTCAAGCGCAGGAGGCACCAAGCTGGGCTCTGTCCGAAAAGATAAGACTAAGAGTGTGAAACAATCCCGTAGGGCGGAGTCCCTACTATTTATAAGGTGAACAGTAGACATGGCCTTATAAATAGTAGGGCAGTGAAAGCCCCTATAGAGTAAAGGGGTCTGACCCTAGTCTAAGTGATCAAAGTAAACCCCACGCAGGATCGGAGTCTAAAACCTCCACCTGATCCAATGATCCCAGGGACCTATAGAAGTGAAGCCTGATTCGGAATCAATCTAAGTGACCAAAGGTTCATTCGGAGCACACGCATCCTATAAGCATGGAAAAGCATGGAAGGGAGACTGTAATCAACCTGTTATCTATTGACTTCACTTGATATATTGATTTTGCTATCTTCACTAATCTCTTGCTTGCAATTTGAACTACTAATACCACTCAAAACCCTAGGCTATAGATATTCACAACCTATCTAACATTCACCACCGGGCTTACACTCAAGCAGCGGTATCTTTCAATATGACTCTCTCTCTTCCCAGGGTAAGGGAGACTGCCGGTGCTGAGAACTTTGATTCGCCCACATGGACGTTTCCATAGACAGCGGCTGTTACCTCACTTACCGGGGGTACTCTCACTACTTTTGCAGGGGTGGCACATACTACTGATGACTTGCTTCAATTTGATAAGGTATCACATATATCTTGCCCACTTAGAGGATAGGGCGGCTACGCCCCATTAGAATAGTAGGGGCCAGTGTGTTTGTATCAAACCGACCACTTTCCTATAGATAGTAAGGGCCCTTACCTGGCCGGCCAACTATATAAAAAAGGGCTGAATGCGGGAAGGTAAGGAGCTAGAGATTGCTATAGGAGAGAAAGATCGCCTTGCCGAATAGTAGGGCATCGGGGTTTCTACTAGGGGTTTAGCCACTTTATTATTTCCTGGTCTACCCCGGTTTAGTATCTATGAATGGTCTCTTGTCAGTGATCACGGAATGAACCAATCGCATTCTTTCTCCCTATAACTTCTCACTTACCAAACAATTATTGGACCGAGTTTATCGATAAAGAACCGCTGGCTGCCCCTACGGGGTCACAGCGGCTTTTGGCCAACAAATTGACCCCCAGCTCAGTCATTTTAGTTTTTCCCATTCTCACAGGTATAGAGCCCATGATTGTGCTTTCACGTATATATACGACTATCGTATCAATTCACAAGCAGTCCGTAACTCACGTTCTTTATTGGATGGGTCCCGATCGATAATTTGTACATTCCACTCATCGGTGGAGATTATAAGGATCTCCACGACGACCTTTCATCTTTTGACTTTGTTGATCCAGATCGAACAGATTCGCCTGCCTGGGCAGATTCTCCAGTTTAAGTTGCGTTTGATCCAGATCTAGTTGCTGCGATTGGCCCCTTATAAATAGTAGGCGTCATCAGTTGTCTCTGGGGACGAGAAAGGCTTTCCGGCATCAGTTAGTAATTTTGATGGTGGGGTATGCATGCCCTTGGTCTCATCATATTCGTGCTAGTAGCAGCTAGTCCTGGCTAGTATGGCCTTATGGACTATAGACATTGCTTGGAAGTAAAGTCAACTATGGGCCCGATTGATTGTAAGGACTTCGCTTGGAGTTAGATTGGCGATTGGCTATCCTGTTTCTATAGCGATTGGCTTTCTATAGTGATCCACACGAGATCTTTATGCCCCTACTATTCTAAGGCTCCCACCCTTAGAATAGTAGGGGCAGCACAGGCAGTTATTGGAGCCCCTATCTCTATATTGGCAGCAGAGTCAAGGGCGATGGAGACCTAGAGATCGAGAGCTTGTGCCAAGGGGCCTAGGTCTTTAGATCTCCATATTGGACTGACCAGGTCGAACCATATTCCAATGAAGATCCAGTTTACCTAATTGACCATTAAAAAACAGTAACGGCATAGGCAGAGGTTGGTAGAACAAAGGTAACAACACCCTTCAGTAGAAGCATTTGAACCAATTGATTCGTAAGCCGTTGCCTTAGAATAGTAGGGCCCCCCCCCCTTATAATAGTAGGGGATCGAGCTGATTCAAAAGTTGCTCCCACAACTTCGGTTTAAGTCCCATCCGCAGTTACCCGCTTCAGCGGGCATTAGGACAGAGGCATAACTTTTGAGTGTCCAGCCTCACACATACATTTTTTGATACGGGGTTTAAGGTCCGGATCCTATAGTCGGAGATCCCAGTTCCTGTTGATCTGCCAGCATAGGTAGTAAAGGCAAAGGCATAACCCACCTACACATAGGGGAGAGGTAGCAGTAGCCTTTTCACCAGCAGAAGAGCTTTCCACCAAAGGCAACTCCCTTTATAATAGTAGGCCAGTTTCTAGTGGTTCCACGGCCCCCTATATTATAAAGGACGCGTGACATTATGATCTTAACATGCTTTGATTATCTGGATATTCGGTGAAATATTGACATGCTTCGATCCTTGCACAGGCATAGAAATCTTTACACTCCCACCACCTAGGTTTGAGATCGAGATACAGTAGCTGTTCGAGCAGATTAACCAGCGGATGATCCGGCGACCCAATTATATAAAAAAGGGCCATTGGAGATCCAGATCTACCAGCAGGGCCCTACTATTCTAAAGGGCATCGGAAGCAGAGTCAATAGAGGCAGTTGCCTATATTTGAAAGGGGCAAATGTATTTGATCATGATCGAGAACAGGTATGCTGTTGATTCCTCTGCGACCTTTGCTTCTGGGCCCTTCAAATGCCATAAAATTGGAAGGGGCTGGTGCTAGTGCTTAATCAACGAGGTAAACTAGCTTTGGATCTGCTGGTGCTACCTTAGCTACTGGTGGTACCTCTACCTCTGCTGCTAGCTATGGTACTGGAGAATCGAAAAGTGGCCCTTTTTTATATAGTTGCCCTGCCTATAGATAGTAGGGCGTAGGGCCGAGTTTCGATATCGATCTGGTTCAGATGCTGCCTTTCCTATATCTCCTACCTTTGTCTCTCCTCTTACTGATGCTGGTTCCTTTGCTTCTATCGCCTTTTATGTTAGTTCACGTCAAATGGCTCTGCTCTTGCTTCCTCTCCTGATTATATAGCAGCCTATCCTACTGGTCTTGGTCTCGATCGGCCTATATTTGAAAGGGGCAAATGATCGGCCCTTTTTTTCTAGCCTTAGAATTGTAGGGGCGAACGCCCTACTATTCTAAGGGGAGTGCATCGTATATAAGTCAAAGTGCCCTTAGAATAGTAGGGCTCTTTGATCTTTCCACCGCCTATCAAATAGTAGGGGCACCGCCTATAGATAGTAGGGCATACCCCTTTAGATAGTAGGGCCCCTACTATGGCCCTATATTAGAAAGGGGGGGCTTTGGCCCTACTATTTCTAAGGGTGCACCCTACTATTCTAAAGCCCCTATCGGCCCTACTATTCTCAAGGGGGGTGGTGCATGGGGAGGAGATAGTTGTGGGCGTGTTACGTATAGAATCTCGAGATTGATCGTGTGCCCGGATGGCCCCTTATAAATAGTAGGGCCATAGCCCCCCCTTTCTAATATAGGGCATAATTTGAGGGGGCCCTACTAGCCCTACTATTCGCCAGGGCCCTACAACTTATTATAAGGGGGCCCCTTTATAATAGAGGGGGGGCGGGGAATAATCTAATAATAGGGCCGGAGCCACAACTATATCGAAGTTCGAAAGATAGTTTCAATCCCGGTACGCCAGAGGGTGGGAGGGCCCAACTATAGTTGTTCGGCTTTCCCGGTTAACCATTCTAATCTCCGGGTGGGAGGGGATTTTAAGGCGCTACTATATGGCATTGGCCATATTCTATACGCCTTCTATTTATAACCCCCATCATATCCTTCTATTCAGAATCATTACCCCACCTACCCATTCTATTAGACCCATTCTATTCCCTTTTCTCTCCCACCTGGGCCACCCGAGAAAGGTTGATCCTTTAGCCGGTTAGCCCTATAGAATGGTAGGGCTTCGCTGTGATTAGTTGGCTGATTCCGAGCCGCTACCCAACTGCCCTCCTCCCACACCCCCGGGGCAACAGCAATTTAATGGATATCACCATAAGAAACTCTAGGTGGCGCCTCTCCATCTTACTCATCTGCCCATTACCTACCCACTATATAAAAAAAGGGCCCTTCCCCGGCCCCTAAAATAGATTATTGGTAGGCCCTCTTTTCTATTATTCCCTCTTTTATATTCTTGAGGGGCGGGCCATGGAATAGAAGAGAATCAGGCAGCCAATTATATAAAAAAGGGCCACTCTTAACCCCTAACGGATATACTAGACCCTTTACCGGACCCCAGGCTATCCCGGCCCCTATATTATAAAGGGCTCCGATCTGAGAGAAAGTAGCTCCCGATGCAGAGAAATCAAGTCCGGTGCGTGCCGATCCGAGATAAATAAAGTCCGGTGTTTGAACAGTGGCGGCTGGTTGGGCTTGGATTGGAGTGATTCATGTTCGGGATAGATATGGGTATAACTAGTTGACAGATATGGGTATAACTAGTTAGGGCCGGCTGTCCTAAACTCTGTCCGGTCAAATTAGAATAGAGGGAGGGTTGTCCGGTCCAATTAGAATATAGGGCTGTCTGGTCCCCGAGGGCCTAGCCAATTTTCAACCCAGTCCGGTTCTCCCGGGAACCTAGAATTCCCCCCCAGCACCCATGTTACGTATAGAATCTTTGACACTATCGCCGGTGCCTATATATCTATCTGGGTGGCCCTACTATTCTATGGGGCCTACAATAATCTGCCCTTTCCTACTATTCTAAGGGCGCCCCTACAATAATATGAAGGGGGGGCACCTTAGAAATAATAGGGGTAGGGCCTTTAGAATAGTAGGGCGTAACATGCCCACCCAATAATCGCCCGTCGGGGGGGGGGGGGCCCAATATTCATATAGGGGGTCCCCCTACTATGACAATGGGGCATGTGTAGGCCCCCTTCTAGATTATTTCGATACCAATGTTACGTATAGAATCGAGATGCATGCCCTTTTTTCTATAATTGGAGGGCCACTATTCTATTAATAATGAAACTATTGGCCTATAGGGCGGGTGTTCATTCAGAAATATTGATATCCCGCCCCCTACTATCACTAAGCAGCCGGGGCGGAAGCAGCTATGGAAGGAAGGGCCGGGCAGAAGGGTTGTCCCTACTATCACTATATGCCAGAAGCAGCCGGGCCCCTTTCTAATAATGGGCAAGCTGATCCTTAGAATAGTAGGGCAACAATAGAAGGCGAGGGCTTGCAATAATAGAATAGTAGGGCCCGAAGCCCTATTTTAGAAAGGGGAAGTGCCTACAATTCTTACGCAGAACAGGTCGAATAATCTACCTCAATTCTATAGAGGGGGGGAATTCTATAGAGGGGGTGGGTGTAAGGGAGAGGGAATAACTAGCTTAAAAGTGAGGGCGCCTATATTAGAAAGGGGGGGCCCACCCACAATAATAGAATAATAGGGCGGCATGCAGCATGGGAAGCATGTTACGTATAGAATCGAGAAACTTAGAATAGTAGGGGCGGGGCCCTCCCACAATAATAAAGAGGGGAGGCCGGTAAGTTGGGAGGGACTATAGGGTGGGCCCTACTATTTGAAGGGCCCTACAATAATATAGAAGGGGGGCCCCTACCCCCGCCCTATTGCCCTTTATATCATCGGCGACCCTTTTTGATAGAATTCCAGGCCCCCTTTCAGATTATTGGCGAATAGTAGGGCCCATAGAATAGTAGGGGCCCCCTTCTTCAGATTATTGTAGGGCCCCATAGAATTTGAGGTAGGGGCCCTGCATGCATGTGAACAGGGTGGGAGGGAATCTATAGTTGCCCACACACCCCTTATAATAGTAGGGGTAGGGGCCCCCTTTTAGATTATTGTAGGGCATGGAGACGGTGAAAGAATAGAGACGTGATGCGACTGATGACTGGTATCACGTAGATAAAGGATAGATAGATGGATGATGTGGTGCCCTAGGCCACCGGGCCTTGAAGTGCATGTTGATTGATTTAAGTGCATTATAGATAGGCATATACTATATGGTATGGATAGATACTAGAGATAGTCGGTCGAGCGGGGTGGGCCCCTACTATTCTATGGTGGAGGAGATAGATGCGTCGAGCCCTAACTGAAGTCGGTCGAGTGCATACTAGAGCTTCTCGATCCATTCACACTTGATAATGGGGATGCCGACAGGGAGCTGTATGAGCGGTCACGTCCACGTACGGCTCTGTGAGAAGGGGGAAATGGCCTTGTTGTACCCTACTCTCATCTCCGATGGGGTCTGCTCTTTTTCTTCCAGGGGAGTATGCCAATATGATCTTAATGAGGTGCGTTCGGCTTCCCTCTGCATGCGCGTCCCCCTTTGCTCACTTCACTATAGACCAGATCTATCCGATCTGAGCCACCAATCTAAGCCTAAGCCATATTTCGTCTCTCCCTACGGCGCAATCGGTCAAGAGCTGGTCCGTGTGTGGGGTTGGAACTATAGTTTCCCTCCCACCCATAGTTATCACCCTGCTTCCATAATGGTAGTGTTCATGGGGAATTATAGCTATAGTGCCGGGTAGCCCTATTGAACCCCCCCCACCCCCGGGGGTGGGGGGGAGGCCCGTAGGGGGGATAGTTTAGTTTAGTTTAGTCTAGCCCCCCGCTGTCGCTCACTCACTGCATTAGGTTTCTCCCCGGCACTAATAGCATTAGTGACAGCGCCCTCCCGTAGGGCCCCGACACTATAGCCCCTACCCCTGCAGGGGTGGGGGGGAATGCTAGGGCAGGGCCCTATCTATCTTGGCGGGGTGGGGGGGAATGGTAGGGGAACGGCCCTCTCCTCTATAGTGGGGGTTCAATAGGGATAAACTAGACTAAACTAAAGGGGCTAAACTAAACTGCCCCAACTATATAAAAAGGGGGGGGGACAAGGCTTATCTATAGAGAGGAAGGAGTTTCTGGGGGGACGCGGTTAACCCGATCCGGATAAGAGTGGTAGGTGGTCCCGCGAAGCTTTCGGAGAAGGGTAGCCTGGTGTGTAAGCACAGCAATGAACCGCGAACCCTCGGACCTAGCTAAGATGAGGGGGGGGGGAGATCCCAAGTACGAGCCTTCTCCACCTATGCATGTGCCGAATGCTCATACGGGGAAGTGCACAACTATAGTTGCTCCTTTTCCCGTTCCCCTTCTTTGGGGCGCGTTTGGGGTGCGGATACACCTGCGCGGATTGCAGGTGACGGCTACAGGATTGGCGGGGAAGTGAACAGTACCCGACGACGGGGATGAATGCAGACCCATCAGACAGGGATAATCATTCCGGTCCCGGGGATACTCATTGGGAATGGATTAAGTTGTAGACGACATTCTCGTCATAGGAGGCGAAGCGCACCTTACTCGAAAACACTGCCGGTGGATCAGGAAGTTAGTTCGCCCAGGGGCTCACCGCACTTCCCCGACCTATCAGCTATTGCACTTATTCGACCGGAGAAAGCTAGAATTCCGCCCCCAACTCTAATTGGAGCCCCGGCCTATTAATCGCCCCCCCCTACTATTATAAAGGGGGCTGAAACATGGCAGAGGTATCTCAACTATTCAACTATAATGGGGGGGGCTAAAGTATCACCCTGCAGAATAATGGCAGTGGGGGGGGGGATTATAGCTATAATTCCCGCTGCCTTATAATAGTAGGGCCCTTAGAATAGTAGGGGCCCACCCAACTGCCATTATCTTCATCATGCACACCCTTTCCTATAATTATTCATTAATTCTGATAAAATATCCATCCCACCCACCCGACTATGGGTGGGAGGGAAACTATAGTTCCAACCCCACACACACGCCCCTACTATTCTATGGGCTATAGTTTTGAATTGATCAGCCGCCCTACTATTTTCTAAAGGGGGCCCTACTATTCTAAAGGGGGAGTTACCTACTATTCTAAAGGGAATCAGCTCGCTAGCCCTTGCCGGGGCCCCCCAGCCGAATTGTAGGGACTCAGTTCATAACTATACCCCGGCCCCCAGCCGGGCCCCCAACCGAATTGTAGGGGCCCCCTTTAGAATAGTAGGGCCCTTTAGAAAACTATAGAATTATTATTGGGGCCCCATAGAATTGTAGGGCTAGAATAAGAATTCTATCGGTAGTTGCCTTTAGAATAGTAGGGGGCCCCTCAAATAATATATTATTGTTAGGGGCCGGGCTGCCCACGGCCCTACTATTCTATGGGCCACGGTAGGAAAGGGAAAATTCACAATGGTAGTTGCCCCCGGGCCCCCAGGCCCACGATTCTAGCATTCATAGCAGAATAGCCAGTCGGTGGTAGAGTAGAGGGATTCGCGTAATCGGATACCGGATTCCGAATGAGATGCCGGCCGGAACAATGAGGAAGCACACTGGGAATAAGGATAGTTGGTTAATTGAACTCTATATGGGTCTCCGCAAAAGATGCATGTGGTTCATCACTGTTCGTTTGATTCGCCAATCATAACGGAACGGCGCTAACATCCGGATATCCCAGCTATAGATCACTGCTCAGCTATGGATGTCGTATCAAAGCACGCACCAAACGTCGACCGGACTTTATTTCTCTCCCTTGGAGCTATGATCTATCGGAGGACCGGGATACGACTCCAGCCGTCACTGTTCAACCCACCACATTGTGCTCAGATAGATCCCACTGCCCCATAGAATTTGAGGGTGCCTATAGAATTGAAGGGGCCTGCTAGAATCGAGTCGAGAAGTGCCCCTACTATTCTATGGATAAGCTTGCAATTCTAGTTGCTCCCTACTATTCTAATGGGCGATAACTTGACTATTCATGCGGCTCGATTCTAGAACTATTTTAGCAGCCCCAACCCCTATATTGAAAGGGCTATGGGCGATTCTAGAACTATTTTAGCTGGAGCCCCGGCCTATTATATTATTCTAGCCCCCTACTAGAATCTACAATTATTATTGGGGGGGCCCCTATTATTATTCTATTCTTCTAGCTTACTCTAGCAGGTGTGTGTGAGGGGTAAAGTTATGAACGGCTCGCCCTACAATTATATGGTACTGATTAATGGCACAAGCTTATTAATGAATGGCTCGCCTACAATTCTATGGTACTGCTCGCCCTACCCTACCAACAAATTCTAGGGCCCCCTAAACAGATTATTCTATGGACCCTGCAGAATCATAGGCCTGCATTGGGAAGCAATATCAAAAGAAAACCCACCAGGCATGCAGGGTGGGAGGAGATAGAACTATAATGGGGGGGTGGGGGGGTTGGGTATTTTCATTTTTCCGTGGGAAACTATAGTTTCTTATTCACCGCCCCTACTATTCTAAAGGGCTAGCGTACTCTAGCAGGCGCACTATAGTTCCCACAATTAACAACTTCAACTATATGGGGGGGTGGGGGGGGTTACGGGGGGGCCAACTAGAGTTTCCCACCCACCCGTAAAGTTCTGAATGGCTCGCCCATAGAATAGAAGGGGCGTGTGTGGGGAATTAATATAGAGGGGGGGGTGGGGGGCATAGTTTAGGCAGTGGGAATTTAGGAACTCTAGGGTTCCAACTATATAAAAAAGGGCGATTGGATGGTGCCTCTGCATGCATGCCAGGGGATCCACTTGCTAGAACCAGATCCCCTAAAATTCTATGGGGGACCTAGTGCTAGCTCCTGCCGATGCTACCTCTGCCTCTGCCCCAACCTATCTTTTGATGCCTATGGTTAATCCACTTCTGAGTTATAGGCTATGGCTTTCGATCCGCCCGGGGGCCCTAATCAAATAGAGGATAGGGGGGTGGTAAATGAAGTAAGCAAAGGTGGCCTGCCCACCACTGAAAGGTGGCCGTGGTAAATGAAGTAAGCAAAGGACAGGCCCACCTTTATAATAAGGGCTGGTAATTTTGAGAGTGCAAACGTAACTATATAAAAAAGGGCCCCGCCAATAATAGAATAGAGGGCGATGGAACCCTTCACTCAGTGGAAGCTGTCAACTCACCATTGACTGATGTCCATGCCTAGGGAAGGAATAAGCCTACCGTTGGGCTGGTCATCCCCTTGTCGCGCTCAAGCAATCGAGAAAGAACCATCACTATAGCTATCGTGCCAATCTCACTGTCCACTACGTCTCATCTCATCGCTAACCACACTTACAAATGGTACTCGATCAAATGGTCTAAACCAATTAGACAGACTCTATAGACCGAATAACCTACAAGCTGCCTTAGAATAGTAGGGGCCTTAGATATAGTAGGGCTGCTTACTTACTGATTGAATGGCTTTCCATCCATGAAGACTCCAGGGTGGTTGAACCCCAATTCCCTTCCAACGGTTCCCACCCCCCTTTAGAATAGTAGGGCGCCGCCTGAACTGGCTTTACTCAGGTATGCTGCTGGGACAGGAACTGCAACTGCTGGGTAAGGAACTGCTTAACCAATTGTTGAATCTACTGAAGCTACTGGATCTACTGCTTAGTAAACTGCTGAATCACTTGCGCTTAATTAAGAGAATCTACTTTACTTAATGCCCCTTTCTTAACTAACGTGAGCAATAATCTATTTTAGGGGCCGCAGGTAAGTCTAAAAAACTCGCTACGCTGCTTCTGGGTATCGATATGGTGGTTCTACCTTTAGGAGATGGTAAAAGGGGGCACCTTTGCCTTTGAATAATATGAAAGAAGGGCCCCTTATATATAGTAGGGCTTCAATGTCGGGATCTTTAACCAAACGAAGGGAAGCTACGGGCTATGCCTATGCGGGGGGTTCCTTTGCTACAGATGCTTACTTAGGTGCTCTAGGCGAGACTGTCTATGGGACTGGATAAGCTACTAGCTATGGGTATGTAGGCTATGGGTATGGATCTCTACCACGAAGGTCCAAATCTCGGTCACGATCTGTGCATCTATTATATAGGGCCCTTTTTTATATAGGGGGGTGAAACTGTATCTGCTGCTGTTGGCTATTACTATGTCCCCGTCTCTGCTGCCCCGAGGGCTGGATCTACTGACTCCACTGGAAGGGATGCCGGGTCTTCTAATTGGCACTAGGTATCGATCTGCTATGTTGGCTTAGATGCTCACTCTACTGGCTGTGTCTCCGCTCCGTTACTGGTGAATCTGCTACCGAGATCGATCTACTGCTGGTTTTTTTGCTTATTTAAGCGCTCCCTATGTCTCTGTGTCCTTTGCCATATATTCCTTAGGGGCTCCTGCTCTTGGCTAGGATGTTCCCATCCAAAACGTTCTTATATAGTTATGACCCATCCAAAATATGAGATTCACAAGGGGCTTTCAACCAATAGCTTGGGCCTTTTTTATATAGGGGGGGTGCCGGTCAAGGAGGTTAACTAGGCACTCTGGTACTGCTGCCTCTGCCCTACTATTCTAAAGCGCTGTTGAATGAAATGGATGGACTTGTTGCAACGCATACGCTCATCTCACTAGGGTGAATGAAAGTGGGATGTGCACTTTCAATAGCATGATGTGTAATTGCCTTAGAATAGTAGGGCATCTACCTCCTCTGGTGGTACCTTTTCCCATTATGTGGATTATGCTCTTGCTATTTTTCTCACTCACTGGTGGTGCCTACTATTCTAAAGGGGGTCTCTGCTCCTGGGCCTTATTAGAAAGGTGGGGTGAAACAACTACTTTTGCCTATGCTCCTATTTATGGTAATTGGTTCAAGGTCATTAATGGTATTTTTGACTAGATCTGCTGCCCTACTATTATAAGGGGGGGCCTACGGGTTTTGCTTCTATGGCTACTCTATATGCCTCTGGTGCTAGTGAATCAACAGGTTATAGCATTGGATATGGACCCACTCTAGGTTATTTCGCCCTAGCCCCCTTATAGATAGTAGGGCGCTTTCTCTTTCTATGTACATCTTGATATGGACACCTTATACTGCATTGCTTCTCGGTCAGAAGTCAATGAGAGCACTTGTACTCAGGTATACTTACTCCAGCAGAGTCAGTTGTTTCACCGGTTATGCTCAGATATGCTTCTGCTGGGATCCAGTATAGTGGGAGCAGCGTCGTGTGAGCTGTGGTGTCTGCTGTAGCCGTGGGTAATGCTTTTTGCAGCGTATGATTGAGCAGTCTTGGCTTCACCTGTCTCAGTGTCGGCTTTAGCCGTTTTGGCCTTACTCACTATTCTTGCCCCCTACTATTATAAGGCCCTTGCCCCTGCTTGCTGAGGCTATCCCTCATCTTCATTATCATTCAGATGAGTTGATGGCTTTTGGGTCGAAAAGAGGTTTAACCCCGCCCGAAGCGAGAGCACCTACCCATTAGAATTGTAGGGGGCATGTGTTACGATCCATCGAGAATCAAGGTTCGGCATACGTAAAATGATCTTGAAGTGCCCCTACTATCTAAAGGCATCCCCCTACTATTCTATAGGCGGCCGGCTTTCTGTAGCTGCCCTTTAGAATAGTAGGGGCACTTCAAGCTCTAGGTCACTCGCATCTCCCCTACTATTCTATAGGCCGGGGGAGGAGGGAAGGAAACACACAGTGGCAGGGCCCTACTATTCGGCTGGGCACATAGCGGAAGACACAACATTCGTAAGAGAATACATAGGGGCCCCTACTATTCTATGGCACCTTAAGCAACAACACGAAGCACATCACCGGCTCCGCCCCATAGAATTGTAGGGCAACCTAGTCAAATGGAACTGGAACGGGCTGTGCCTCCCTTGCCTGTGCCTCTCCCGCTAGTGGGATCGCTTGCTTCGTTGCTGCTTACTTTGTTGCTTGATCTGCTCCTGCCTCCTATGTCTTTGCTCCTATGGCCCCTACTATTTGAAGGGCTTTGCTGCCGGGTATTTATCTGGAAGGGATGTGGCCTCTCAAACTCAAAGGGAGGCAACCCCTGTTTCCGTTCTAGCTGCCTTTGCTCCTGTAGAACTGCTTCCCGTGCTACCGGCTATGTATCTGTTATTTATGGATCAAATAGAACTCGGTCCCTTTAGAATAGTAGGGCCCACTATATAAAAAAGGGCCGCTGCGGGTGAGACTCAAGCAATTGGTTAAGGATCTGCCCCCAGGTGAGGTGCTTATGAGTACTGATGCTGCGAGGCCAACAAAGTACACTAGGTATCGAACTGCTAGAACCATAGGTGGTGGTTATGGGTCATAAACTGCCCTACTATTCGGCAAGCCCAATTAGTTGTAAGGGCCCAACCCCATTATTAGAAAAGGGTCGGGGCCAACTATATAAAATGCGGGGGGCAGCTCGGTTGGGCAAGCCCTACTATTCTATAGGCGCAACCTAGGGCCCAACAATAATAGGGGCAGCCCGGTTGGGCAAGGAGAGATGCCCCTACTATTCGCCAAGGTTGGGGAATTGAGTTGGGTCGCTGAACCAGTCATATGAACCAGACGAATGCCCTGGCAATAATATAGAAGGGGCCGCCGATGATATATGCGGGCCCTTCAATAATATAGAAGGGGCCCTTCCGCCGATGATATATGCGGGCCCTTCAATTCTATCAAAAAGGGCCGCCGATGATATATGCGGGCCCTTCAATTCTATCAAAAAGGGCCGCCGATGATATATGCGGGCCCTTCCCCTTCCCCTTCAAATATAGGGTAGGGCCCTTTTTTTATATATGCGCGCCTATTATTGTAGGGCTTATCCAATAATAGTGCCGGGCTCGATTCGGCTACGTAACATGCCAACAATAATATACCGGGCCCCCTTTCAAATAATAGGGCCATAGAATAGTAGGGGAATAATAGAATAATAGGGGCCACCCGGTGCAGAGGAGCTTTCAGCTTCCCTGAGAATAGTAGGGCTATCCCACTGCACCAACGGCTATCTTCCGCCCGCCATAAAGTGCCCTTTACTCTACCTTATAATAGTAGGGGCCCACCCGCCCTACTATTCTAAAGGGAATCTGGCTGATTTCTGAAGGCAGATTCTATACGCCTGCCCGCCCTATATTAGAAAGGGGGGCGCCCGCCCCCCCCTTACCCCCTATAGATAAGTTGTAGGGCCCTCTAAAAACAAACATTATTATCTTTTATAAATCCCTAGTTCATAAATCTAAGCCCACCCCACCTATCCCTGCCCAGTGGACACTCCCACCTGCCTCCTCTCTTTCTGGAAGAATTCCCCTTTATAATATAGGCTCGGGGGACTACCAAAAATCGGTAGGATGAAGGACACTCCCCCCCATGGATAGATAGAGTTAAGGGGCCTTTCATATTGACTATACGGTTAGACCCTACCATGGAGTGCCCTATAGAATGGTAGGCTATCTTTGGCGGCCCTCAAATTCTATGGCCCCTTTAGAATAGTAGGGGAATCCCCGGAACTATCTATATCCCCTTGTTGCCATTTATCGAATAGGGGGGCCCTACTATTCTAAGGCCCTACTATTCTAAAGCCCTACTATTCTACAGGCACCCCTTGCCCCGGGCGGGGGTAGGGCCCTTGCCGAATAGTAGGGCGCAGCCCTAGGTTGGGGCCCAACCTTTAGAATAGTAGGGCGGTGACTATGCCCCCCACCCAACCCCACAGGCGTATAGAATCTGCCTTTAGAACCATTATAGGCTTCACCGGAATCAACCTGCATGCCTTAGAATAGTAGGGCTCTGCAAGCCCACCCGCCAATTTCTATATAGTTGGGGAGATTGTGCATGCAGAATGCTGGCAACAATATAATAGAGGGTGGGTAGAGATGGTAGATGGCGCTGGTTGCCCCCGCTATCTCCTCCAACTAACCCCTTACCCGTGCAGAGCCCTACTATTCTATGGCATGTGAATGCACAGGTTGATTCCGGCCGGCCTGCCCTACTATTCTATTATGGCAGATTCCCGTAGGGCGTCCCTACTATTATAAGGGGGTGCCCCCTTTAGAATAAGGGCAGGGGGAGGCTCCAACCTTTATAATAAGGGCACCCCCTTATAATAGTAGGGGGCCACGCCGCGCCACCAGGGGATAGTTGGTTGGGGGTGGGCATGTTACGTATAGAATCTTAGGCCCTTATAATAGTAGGGCCCATAGCCCTACTATGGCAAAGGGGCCCCTGGCATTTCTATCCGAACGCTAGCTTGACTTCTGCCGGCTCAACTATAGTTCTCGCGAGGATACCAGTTCACCGCCGGGTGGCTGCTTCGACAGCGTATGATTCACCTAAGTGTCAGCTTGAGCTGGATATGATTGGCCCGCAGTGCCCCCTTCCAATGTGGTCTATGAATCTCTTGCAGCGTACTATTATTGGCCCCGACGAATTCTTGATGGATGGAGCATGGATGGACCTTTGCTTAGCCTGAGCCGGGGGGCCTTGCCTTCCCCTACACCTCTATATCCTTCCCCCAATAATATAGAAGGGGGCTAGCTAGGTTGGGCTTCCACATGATTGGTGCAAAGGTCAAGCACTCTGCATGCAGGGGTGGGTGTGAAGGGCCACAAACGTCGACTTGGTGCTTGCCCATTTTTGATATAGACAGGCACCGCTCAATCTCCATCTCGATCCGCGACTAAATGGCATAATCGTTCAAGACTGCCTGAAACTCCTGATTCTGCTTCTCAAACAGGCAGGGATGCCCCTACTATTCTAAGGGGTAGCGAGGTAGTGGTTCTGGCTATGCTGCTGTATCCGACATAGGCAACCTCATATACCATGCACCTACCAACCCTAACTAGAATTGTCGTGATGGTAAACAGATGAACCTACGGCCTACCCAATAGTACCCACTAATAGCATTAGGAAAGGAAGGCCCCGGCACGTTTATATAGTTGGCACGAACCTCCCGTACTATAGTCGGTTATATATCGCTCCTTGCTGCCGGACACTCTACCCTGGAAGTGCGATAGGCGGCAGAACCATCATAAGTAAAGACAGCAGCCGGATCTAGCCACAGATGATGATGATGAAGTTGGACCCGTTCCATAACTAGTGACAGAGAATAACCATAAATGACAGTTTATTGCATTTAGTTTCTCCAAGACAAATCAACTAATCTACCGCTGCATGTGCCCATCTCTACCTTTGCGGTGGGGATTCTAGTTAGACCTCCCACCCCCTTCAGGATCTAGAATATCGCTACATACACCTGCTGAAGGAAAGCTCGAGGAGCTACCACCTCCTATAGCTCGAAGAGCTACCACCCACCTACTGCAGCAGCTAAAAGAGCTAGCTATAGATAGAAGACTCTACAGCTCTGCAGGGGAGCTAGCTATAGATGGATGTTGGGAGGAGTTCACTGATTGCCTCTCTGCCTTCCAGTTGGTTCTGAGATCGCTGCATCTTCGACGCGTCACACCGCAAAGCAACTTTTAGCCCCCACCCTGCATAGCATAGCCCCTACTATTCTAAGAGCCCTACAGCGCCTGTGGCCGTGTCCGGCGCCGTGATTATTTCAATCACTTTAGTTCTTATTAAACTGGACCGACCAAGGCCTGAACCTCTGTTCATGACATTGGCCCATCCCTATCTCTATCAGTCAAAGGGTTCCCTCGTATTGACGTTTCCGACCTCCTGCCAAGCTTTATAGAAGAGGGAATACCGACACCCACATTCTGCATCTCATTATTGACGAGGGGTTAGGCGCCTACTATTCGGCAAGGGCCCAGCAAGGGCGTTCCCGACCCCAGAGCGCAGCCATAGGGTCATATCCATGGGGAACTAGCCTAGTCTCTTAGCCAATGCTTAGCTGGACCTTACCTCCACAGCACCGTCATCGTTGGAGTGAGCCATTTCGCTTTTCACCTAAGCCTCGACTGGGCACCCCCTTAGAATAAGTTGTAGGGCCCTACTATTCTAATGGGGGGTGGGTGGGAAGCTAATATTGTGGGAGGGCCCCTACTATTCGCCAGGTCCCTACTATTCGGCAAGGGCACCTGGTTTCAAGACATCGTGGAGAAGGCTGAAGTGCGCATATCTTAATAGTTAAGTTGTTCAAGTCAGCTGAGGTGGCAAATTTTCATGGCGAGACCCTCGCTGTGGACTTTCCCCTCTTGCCTCCTCACGTTATGCCTCATCAGCCTGCTAAATTCAATGAGATGTTGAAACGCAACAGTTTCGGGAACGATTCAGCAGCATCAATCAAGATACGGATCAGCATCTCATCTATACGTAACATGCCCCACCCCCCATTATAGTTGGGTCATTATGTTCAGCGCCCCCCGAATACGAGGGTCATTTTGGGCACCCCCTACCCCTACAATAATCTGAAAGGGGGCCAATAGAACAGCCGGGGGGCAACAGCCGGCCCCCAACTATATTAGCAGCCGACATCAGCCTTTTTATATAGGGGGGGGCCCTTTAGACCCTTTTTTATATAGGGGGGGGAGGTAGATTAATTGTGGGCATGTTACGTATAGAATCGAGACTCACCTGCCCCGGCGTGAAGGTTACGGGCCTATAGTTTCTCAGGCCTTGCCCCCCCTTCTATATTATTGTAGGGGCCCTGCCCCAATAGAATAGTGCCGGGGGTGGGCGCCCCCCTTTCTAATATAGGGCGGGCAGGTGTATAGAATCGAGTGCAACCGTAGCCCTTTAGCCCTTTTTTATATAGGGGGCATTAATTATTTTCTATCCGTAACATTTTGATAGAGTGAGGGGAGACCCACCGCCCATTCTGCCCCTCCCCCCGCTTTCTGTTCCTGTTGGGACCTCCCTTCAATTATATAAAAAAGGGGCCGCCCTACTATTTTATGATGGGCCCTGTTTGCCCCTACTATTCTAAGGACTCCCTATATAAATCAATTATAGGGAACTGATGTTGCCCGGCCCCGTCAATAATTATGTTCAGATACTGCAGCGCCCTACGGGCTTTTGCAGCCGATAATTGAAAGAATGCAGCGGATAATTGAAAGAATGCAGCGGCTGCTTTTGAACAGCGGATAATGTGCGCGGCCCCTATCAATTCTATGGGCAGCCCTACGGCTTCTAAGGGCAAGCTAACAGCGGATAAGCATAGCAGCGGCCCCCCAATTCTATGGGCTTTCACCCATGTTACGTATATAATAGGGCCCTACCCCTACTATTGCCCTTTATCTCATCGGGGCGGTAGGTAATGCCTTTATAGCAAGGCTACCCTATAGATAGTAAGGGCCAGATTGATAACCCTCTCATTCCAGGTGGGAACTTAAGCAATAGCTTAAGTTGGACCCGCACCAGTTTAAGCCGGGCGCCCAAAGTCCAGAGTTCAAGTTTGTCACGTCGGTATGATGGGCCCCCTTTAGATAGTAGGGTGGATAGTTGCCAAGGTGGGCAAGTCCAAAAGCGTACAAGCTCGAGTTGCCGGCGGGTTCATCCAGTTTTTCATGTGAGCGTGTTGCGCCCATTTCGTGAGGACGAGTCAGATCCAAGTCGAAATGTCTGGGCCAGGCCCTATAGATAGTAGGGTGCAATACAAACCCGACCATGAGGTGGACCGCATCCTATCTGGCAGAGTGACGGGCTTCGCCCTACTATTATAAGGGCCCCTACTTATCTATAGGCAAAGGGAATACCTTGTGAGTTGCCCTTTTTTATATAGTTGGCCCTACTATTCTAAAGGGGCCGCCAGAGCCCGTAGGGCAGCTGGGAGGTGGTCTGTATAGATTTTGCTACAAGGACATGTTGGACAAGTTGAAAGAAGAGAACCCCGCTGGGCAACGCAACTTTTCGACCTAAATAGTCTAATAGTGTTCCCAAAGCCTACACTTCTTTAGAATACTTGTCTGATCAGTGCCTACTATTCTAAGGGGCCCTCTATTTGGTTTATGACCCTTCTCCTCCATCAGCCTAAAGTACTCTCACTTTTCAAATCTGCATGACGACAACTATAGATAGAAAGGGGGGAAAATGCTATACATCCTCCTACCATGTTGCCAAGAGAGTAACTAGGTCCTTCATGTGAGTTCATTGACATGGTTGCCCTAAATTGATCATGATCTTTTCAAAGCTTCTATTAGGTGTGATTCCTCCTAGACAGCCTCATCACCTACCCATTGAGAGTCCTGTGATCCATACTACCCTAGGATCCTACTTCTACCCTTAAGTCATGACTATCGAAAGTGAGTCACCCTAAAACTCTCCTGGTCTCAAAACAACACCTAGCCTTAGAATAGTAGGGGCCCCCGAGATGTTTGATGCTTATGCTTATGATTCCCCTACTATTCTAAGGCACCTACTCCTGCTACCAAGGCCCAACCCCTTTTGAGATATAGGGAAAAAGGGGGAGAATTCAAGGTAAATGAAATACCGGCCTTGCATCTCATCCATTTCATGACCACTTATTGATTGAAACACTACCCTTTTAAGACTTAGCCATGGTATGTTCTTCGCAGCCCCCGTGCCACTCATCGCCCTTTTAAGACTTAGCCTGCAATCCCATTTTTGTGCAGGAGATGACCGACTAGCATCAGACTTATTCAAATACCTTTAACACCTGGCAGACACCCAGGATTGGCACGGATGGATGAACCGATGAGAAAACATAGCAGCACCTAGGCCCTAAATAATATAGGGGCTTCGGGTCTACATTCAGGCTAAACTTAACCTCCAGGGAGCATGTGGTAGAATACGGCCAGGGGGCATGGCGGGAACACCCTAAACTCTTCTAGTAGCTATAGTTTAGCCTCAGCATGCTGTTTTCATGATCAGCCCACCAAAGAACCAAGGAATGACATGCCCTACTATTCTAAAGGCACTATTGGCACCTTGAACCTCGAGAACCAAGACCCGTAGATAAGATAGGGCACCGTTAGCCCAATCGAATGAATAAATCCTTGCCCGGGGCGGCTTCGCTCCTTCTTATCTACTCAATAGTTCGTAGTGAAGCTCCCCCCTATATATCTATGGGCTCAGGTTGGACCTAATAGGAGTGTCACAGAGCAGCTACGTGGCCCTGTCCCGGTCCCGGATGCAGTCCCATCATCAGTAGCTAAAGTAAAGGTGGGACCCCCGGCAGTTGTATTTTCTCGATTGGACTTTTGAAGCAGCCCCGGCCCCGGATCCCTATTCCGATACCTATCATCTTACCCAGCAGCCCTACTATTCTAAGGGGCGCTACGGCCCTACTATTCTAAAGGGGGCACCACCAGCGACGCAGCATTCATTTTCAGAAGCAGCAGTATTCAAGTCAGCATCCCAGTTAACATCCCTGTAAGGTTGAAAGCCAATAGTTGAAGCGTTGCCCTCAGCACGAGAGGTAAGGGAATTCCTTTGCATAGTTCCATTTCCGGATCCAGAGCCCCCTTTATAATATAGGGCTTTTCCTGTCATAGCTACCATTCCGGTGCAGTGGGGGGGATTCTAGAGATAGTCGATGCCTTATAGATAGTAGGGCCAAGTCCAGTTGATGGAGATTGATACCCAGAAGCAACCAGCGTAGATACGGGGGTGGAACCCATTGATTCAGTAGTTTAAGTAGTCAACCCAGCATGGGCATAGGCAGTTTACCATTTGAAAGGCCTATAGATAGTAAGGGCCCGTAATCTACCTATAAATAGTAGGGAGCTTACGTAATAGATCCAATTCAGGTGGTGTATATCCATATCCCGCACCCGTTTCCCAAATTCAATAGTGGGCCCTACTATTCTAAAGGGACCGAGTTCAGGCTTCAGTAGCAAGGACAAAGCCCTTTAGAATGGTAGGGGGGCCCTTTATAATATAGGGGGGCATCACCACCAATAGCACCCGTTCAAGCAGACCTAGAATCTATAGGGGGTAGTATATTCAGTTCCAGGCGCCCTTAGGGGAAATTTCCAGAGCCCCAATAAGTTGTGAACCCTCGCACAGATATAGTCGAAGAATCGCCTTAAAGGTAGTACCCGTATGCAGAGCACGTGAGATCAGCCTTTTATTTATATGGGGCGTACGTGATACGGAGGTTCAGATGACAAGATGTGGTAATGGCATGATTATGTCCTTTCAGGAATCCCTATAGAATGGTAGGGCATAGGCATCTTAGATGAAAGCACCGGGGATTCCATCTATTCCTTCCATCGTGGTACGATTGGTTAAGGATCAAGGTCATTTGCCCCTATTTGAGAAAGGGCCCTTTATAATAGTAGGGGCACTGCGGGTGCAAGAAAATTCTGGGTGGTAAAGTGGTTACGATGCTGCTAATGCCCCTTTATAATATAGGGCAGAGCATGGGGATCCTGACGCGCTTAGATCGGATTTTAGCCCTAAGGGCTCGGGTTCGCGATATATAGTAGAGGGCCCAGCTTGTATACCACCCCGCATGGATCTACTGGGGGGTCAAGTTAATAAGGGCCCTTTATAATATAGGGCAGTGCAGATGCCGGATCCCCCATTGTTTCTATAGGCAATGGGTTCCGGGTCAATAGGTACTGGGTCTTTGTAACGATATCAATATCGATCAACTGAATTCACACTCGCCCTACTATTCGGCAAGGGTTGCCGGTGCTGCTTCCTTCTCTCCTGCTACTACCTATGTGGGATAAACTGATTCAATTGCTTCTTAGGAGGGAGGGCCCAACTATCACTATCTCCGGGGGTGTCTTTGGGCCTATAGATAGTAGGGCCCCGGGATAGGTAGATAGGGTCGGGGGTTTCGCCCAAAACCCCCGGAGATATGATAGTTGGGGGTTAATGGCATCAGCCTGCTAGCGTACTCTAGCAAGCTGATGCCATTTGGGGTGGGTGGCAACCCCGGCATGTCCTCCCGATGAACCCAAGCCCTTTCTAAAATAGGGCGCCCCAACCCAATTAATCAGTGTGGAAAGGCCCTACTATTCTATGGCAACGGCACAAGAAAGCGTTCGGCCGGTGGCTTCCGCATCTTTAATGAACACCCGCCCTACTATGGCTCCCAGGTGGGGTAGGGCCCCGGGCGAAACGAGTTGATATGATATGAAATAACCGGCCCCCGCTGTCGCTAGTCATATCAACAGAATCATTCACTCATTTATGTCCGCAGAACGGAGCAAACAAGAATGGAAGGGCGCACCTACCTATTGAATTGATCAGTAAGCTTTCCGTTGACGACCTAATTACCTACCGGGGCGGCCCCATCCAATCCAGCGAACTGAAGCGGTGGACGGCCTGACCATCCAGATAGATATGTCGGTGCAGTGGGAAATCATACCATAGTTGTGTTGGGAGCTCGTTTCGCCTTTTCATATAGGGGCTGCCGGATTGACTGAATGAATGAAACCCCAGAACTGGGAGGAGATCTCAACTATTTAGCTATTATAAGGAGGTGGGGGCTGGGAGGGCCCCTACTATTCGCCAGGCCCTACTATTCTAATGGGCCCCCGACTATAGTTTAGTTTAGTCTAGTCTAGCCCTACAACTTATTATAAGGGGGTAAGGGGGCGGGGGCAACATTATTCTGATGAAGCAAAGGGTGCCCCCCTTACCCCCCCTTCAGGGAGGTATATTATTGTAGGGTTCTAAGGGGGAAGGAACTATAGTTCCCTATGAACACCTCGAATGGCTAGCGCTGCCTGCAGGGTGGGCCCATGGGTGGGAGGGAAACTAGCCGTTCCAACCCCACACACGGAGGATATAGAGCAGATAGTAGGGCGATTCGCGCTTTGCCACTATTGAACCCCCAAAAAAAAACTGACCCGCTGGGGCGGCGTCCGAATCTTGTCCTATGCTGAAAAAGCACAAGTGGGCCCCGGGGGCCCCCTACTATCCATAGGCCGGGGAAAACGAGGTTCGAACCCGCGACTTCTGGCGTGACAGACCAGCACTCTAACCGACTGAGCTATTTCCCTCCGAAGAATAGTGCCAGAGGGGCCGATGGATCGACTATACTATAGTTCGCGATGGATCATATCATATAACGTATAGAATATGGAGTGTAGCGACGCAACTAGAACTCCCTCCCACTGCACCGGGAGGAGATAGTTTGTGGTGTTTCCCTAGCGCCCACTATAGAAAGTGCCGGGGGATTGGTGATGAGATGGGATGCTTCATCGCGTCTTGATGCCATGCTATAGACGGTGATGCAGTCGATGCTAGATTATATACGTAATATGATCGGTGATGGGATGCCCGCCTACTATTATAAGGGCAGGCCCCCCCTCCCTGGGATGCTTGCTCCCCCGGGAGATATAGTGATAGCGGCGTTAGTAGTTATAGTAGGGCGACCCATAAAGCATTCTGGTCAGATGTGGGGATCGAGTCGATGCCCACATGACTGCCCCTTCTCCCATTTCTGCGCGGCGCCGTAGGGCTGGATCGAACAGATCGGCCTAAGAATCAATAGGGCGAGTCCCCCGCTTACCCCTATCTCGAATAATGGCCCTACTCTTCTAAAGGCAACTTTTCGGCTTTTTGATTCGGCCGCAGTTCGCTGCAAAGTGATAGAGAAGTAACGCGGGATGAGATGCCCTACAATTCTATGGAGCTAGGGAAGTTTCGACTTCTATATTTTAGTCCAGTCTCGACCCCCATTATTAGAAAGGTCCAGATCTGATCTCTATAGATGGGGATGGGGCCATCTATCTATCTATCTATCTATCTATCTATCTATCTATGTTATATTACGTATATAACAACAGATCCGATAGTACACCTACCTCAACTCGCATACGAGCAAAAGAAGAATGAATAAAGTAGGTAGAAGGACGTGCCCTTAATTTGTTTACATCCATTGGTTCATGGAGGATTTCATGCCGACTCGCCTATCTATCTAGATTGAGAAGGGAAAGGGGGTTACGGAACGAAGGGATTTGCTTGCATACTTGATGGATGAGAAGGCTTTAACTGGAACGCGTACCTTAGGCCATCGGGATCGCATTGATAGAAGTGTTATATAAGTGTACCCTGTGGTAACCGTGGGGTACATAGAATAGAATTGACCTCGTAACACGTGGAGATTGATGGGTAGTGCCCGACCTAATCTCTTCAGCCTTACAACCTGCAGGCAGAGTGTTTCACATGATTCCGCCCTACCATCTAAAGGGGCCCCGACTACTGAAACAGAGATAGATAGTCATTCTCTTTCCTAACTTGGAAGAATACTACCAAGATCAAGCGGGTTGGAAGTTTCAAAAAGTAGCTCCCGCCCCGGGCCTAAAAGTTCAGTGAGGTCAGGGAACGGAGGATAGGTACGGGGGGAAATTGAGCAATAAATCAATCTTGTTGCCCTACGGGGCCAGGCCTTTAGAATAGTAGGCCAGAAAGCGATCGATCAATGGGAGAAGATCAGGTATAGCAGGACTTGAATCACCGGGCGGGGTCGTTCTGTTGTCCCCCCTACTACTTAATGGCCGGGAAGAGTCCCTATAGAATGGTAGGGCAAAAGTATCTAATAGGAACGGTTTGTTAGAGAAGATAAACAAGTCACCCCTGCCCCTTTCAATAGTAGGGCCCGGGCCCTACTATTGAAAGGGGCAGGTGGGAGGGATAAAATCTCTTTTCATGGATGGAGACGGAACCCCTACAGGGCAAGGTCCGAATCCCATTTCCTGATCATGCCAAGTGGAAGAAAAGGGTTGCCCACCTGTGTATTTGATCTCCCTAACCCACCCGGAATTAAAGACGGGTTTCGGTTGCCCGGGGAGAACACCAAAATTTTTTCCTATAGAATGGTAGGGCGCCCTCTTTTCTATTAGTCAACTGAGGTTCATTATCTGACATGCCCTACTATTCGGCAAGGGTGAGGCACCATGAAATGACTTATAATGTGATTCAATATGAATTTAGCTATGACACGTCCAGTTACTAAAGTTAAGGGCATTGCCTTAATCGACTTGGTTAAATGGTCTAGAGCTGTGATGATAAACTTATGCCCATTGAATGCCTATAGAATGGTAGGGGGCCCCAATTCAATCAAAAGCCCATAGTGAGAAGGGATAGGGAGATGTGACAGGGATTAAATCACACGATGGAGCATGTGTTTGATTAGCGTGGCCCCCTACTATTCTAAAGGGGCATGTATCACATCAGTGAATGAAGTCACCCACATCTGTCTTCATAGTATCCCAGTAGTATCCCATGCATAAGATCTTCTTTTTAGTAGCATTAGAACTAAAGTAATAACTAAAGTGGCTATTGCATATGATAGAGTGTGCTTCCCCTTTAGATAGTAGGGGTACCCAATGGGCATCATCTTTATTCATGCACCTTAGTAGCATTCCTTCAAAGCTCCTACGATATAGAACACTTCTTAGCATGATAAAGCGACATGCGGCATAGTTTACCCTATAATTTATTCCGCCTGCGGCGGGGCATATATAAAAAAGGGCACATAAATAAATAAATCCCGGGCCCCTACTATTCTATGCGGGAGGAGGGGCCATCCCAAAGTTCCCCACCTTTCTCAGATAGGCAAGCAAAAGAGCCCTACTATTCTAATGGGAATAGCTTTCCCGTAGCAGAATTATTCTTCCCATGCCCCCTTGCCCGGAAGGTAGTTTGGATACCATGCCCCTAGGGAAGGAAGGTAGGTTCCAGTGGATACCATATCCCAGGTGTGGATACCAAGCCCCTTACGCCTACCTGGTATGCTTGGTAAGGGTCGGACGGATATCATATAAAAGCCCCCTACTATTCTAAAGGGCGTAGCGGAGAAAGCAGGGCAGGTATGAGGCTTAGTCCCCATCCCGCCTTAGTTGAGTCGAGGTACCCATCTAACCTAACCTAGTGGGTCATGGTATGGAGAGATAGTTGGCACCCATTGTGGGCAAGGAAGGCATTAATAGCAGGATATGCATAGCAGAGTCATGGGTATGCGAAAGCATTAATAGCAGGATATGCGTAGCAGAGTCATGGGTATGCATGCGCATGCCATCCGGGTAAGGTGCAGTTTACAGTCTATCGTAGCCCCTACTATTATAAGAGAAAGGCTTGCTACGCTACGGGAAAGGCTTGCTACGCTATAGAAGAGAGGTTATTACTATTTGGCAAGCAAGCCTTGCCCGGTTCAAATTAATGCCAGTTCTCGCACCTTCTGTTCTCGCCTTGACTACAGATCTTGCCTGCGGACCGGCCTTCAAATAATAGGGGTGCGGAACAAAGGAAACTCGATGGCCGAGCTTCTTTGTATACGTAATTATGCCAACTAACAAGTAAGCAGCTGGATCACTTTTGTAAAGCACATTTGGTTGGATCAGGAGATCTGTGATATGTGGGTTTATGCTACCGAGGTACATCTGCTGATGCTGCCAATATGGGTATTCCACCACATGGATTATGGGATGGATTATGCCGTCGTGCATGTTTTTATGTTGCCGATATGGGAAGAGAAAATGAGTTTTTCCTATTCTACGATATTATGACAGGACATGGCTATTTCGTGTAGTGATTGGGCCGCTCCAACCAAACACTGACATTGAAATGACGGCTCCGCTCCAACCATTTCTTCCAATGCCCATTCAGACAGAAAAGTAAGTAGTCAAACTTTGCTTGTAGGATGGCCCCTACTATCTATAAGGGAGCTTAAGGTCTTTCTCACATGACCTCAACTTAGTAAACAAAAATGCCTACTATCTATAGGGCTGCGCTTTATTGGAAATAATGAGATGATATCCATTCCATATGGGGACCTTCCCTTCACTCTTGAAATTACCACTTCAAGACCACCTTCGTAGATAGCCTTTCTCGGTTCTCACTCTCAAATTTCTCACCCCGGCTTTGTAGGCACTTTACTTTGGTAGCTCCGGCCCTATTCTTTATAAGGTAGCATATGGAAGAAGGAATATCCGATCCAGGCACAGTAGTTAGCTTCGGCGATAAGGCCCGATAAATCCTAATCTATGCATGCCTAGGGTGAATCGGATCAATCAACTACGACTTCAGCTGGTCCGAGGCATAAGAAATCTTGATCAACCGGCCATTCGATTTACCGTATAAAACCTACCTATCATTATCATTATTGGCAAAGCGGTTCCATCACCACCATATTGATTTGTTCACCGGGTTCGCCATAGAATAGTAGGGGGTGGGGCCGAGCATTGCAAGTTGTGCCAACCGTACCAGGACGAGGGATATTTAGGTATCTTATCTTGTTCCTACAAGTGGTGCAGTGAAGCCATTTGTACTAGTTCCTAGGACTTATCAAGGGCTTGTCAGGCTTTGTAGTGCTGTTCCTATACTTTGTGTTCCAAGAAGTAAAGATCCGGCATTTGCTAGTGTTCCCACTTGTGGTGCTTCGTTCTTCCCTGATGCTCCGACTTGTGCTGTTACGGCCCTACTATTCGCCGAGGGGCTAGTGTTCCAAGATGTGGTGTTATAATATAAGCATATGTTGCTATAAGCATCTCTAGTTGTTTCTACAAGTGCTGTTCCGCCCCCTACTATTCGCCGAGGGGCTAGTGTTCCGACAACAATAGGAGGGGGGTGCACTGTTGTTCCTATATTCTATGATGTTCATCGAAGTCTTGTCGTGCTCCCTACGTGGATCTGGATCTGGGTTAGAAACTGGTAGGACTGGGACTAGAACTTCTTTAGCCCCCTTTAGATAGTAGGGCTGCTTGTGGAGAAACTTAATAGGTTCCACAACTAACTAAACTCAATCCCTATAAAAACTATGGGCAACTTTCTAGGTACCATAGTTTTTATAGGGCAATAGGTTCCGGGCCGGTGTAACTGGGTCATCAATGAGTGCTTCAACAGGTGCTTCAATGGGATCTGGGCCTCGATCTAGCTCAGATGCTTCCTCCTTCCCTGTTGCCCTGTTGCTGGGGACTCTAGAATTGGATCTGCTACCACCCATTAAGTAGTAGGGGCCTTCGCCTCTTATGCTCGATCTCCAACCGATGAAACTGCAACCTTTGCCTCTAACTCTGCCCATAGAATAGTAGGGGTTGCCTTCTATGCTTAAGCTTATGTCCCCCATATAGAGAGAGGGCATTGCGAGGGCTTGCTTCAACTTGATCAGATCAACTGGCTCTTGAATTGATCCATAAGCGGGTGCTGGTTTAATTGCTCCTGCTTTAACCTCTGCCTCTGTCGCTGGATATCAATCTCTAACACAAGGCCAAACTATCTATTACTTCAATATCACCCCCTTTCTAATAATGGGGCTGCCCCACCCCCCTTTCTAATAATGGGCATTTATTTAATAGGGGGTTGCGGGGCTATGCCTATTGATCTGGAAGAGATGCTACTAGAGGTTATCAATCTCGATATGGAAGGGATGCAAGCTATGGCTCTGCCTTTGTCTCTGCTGCCTACTTTAGAACCTGCCATACCTTTCAATTGTCTGTCCCAACCGCTTACCTTTACTGTTTACTTTCACCCATCTGTTTTCTTGTTTTTTTGTCAGCTGTGCCGCGCAACTATATAAAAAAGGGCTGTCTCGGGTCACTCTACTGCTACTTGGCCTTGCCTAGATGGACTCAGAAATGGCTACTGGGTCATGTGCGACACAAAGCAAAGATTTGGACGGGCAGGTGAATGGCTATCCTTACCTTCATTTCATTAAGGTAAGGGATAAAAGACGAGTGCCTTGCTAAAGAACTGGTACTTATACTGGGTATCAATCTCAATATGCCTACCTAAGCTACCCGTGTCTCTGCTACTGGAGGGTGTGGATCTGTATTCGCACCTAAAATGGGATCTAAAACAGGGCCGGGTCAAATGGTTCTGTTTCTACCTTGTATACTGACTTTGCTGCATCTGTATCCGCCTTTGCCCCGACCACCTGTGCCTATTCTCTAGCTGCCTCTTACTCTCGAACGGAAGGATCTTAAACTACTAGCTTTCGAAAGCACTTAAACGGGTGTTGTTTCACTGGCACCATAAACTGGCGCATTCACTGATTCCGGGTCAACAAAGTAAACTAGCTCTACTTTCTATGCTTCTGATGGATGGGCTTATGGTCTTATCACATTCGTGTTGGTAGCAGCAGCTAGTTCTGACTAGTCTGACCTCGGGGCTGCTCTTATAGGCTGTGCTTGGATGGAGGTTGGCGATTGGTTGTCCTACTTTCTATTGCTATGGGCTTTTCTTCTGCCTATAGTGGTCCTAAGAACCAGCTGACACTCATACCTTGGGTTGCTTAGCCTGTGTTTCACACTTAGCCTGTTTGGCGCTATGCTAAACATACCTTTCGGCCGATGATATAAAGGGCATATGGCTCTCGATCTGGCTATGGTCTTTGCCTCTGATCCGAGAAATCCTGCCCCATATAGATAGAGGGCGAGCCCCTACGGCGACTGGATCAACAAATGGTTCTGCGGCCTTATAGATAGTAGGGGGGAGGCTGAATTCAGATTACGGGGCCCTACTATCTATAGGCCTCACCTTCCCTTGCCCCCACATATAATAGCCGGGGTAGGGCCCCTTTTTTATATAGTTGGTGAGTGTTAACCTACAGCTGAATTCAGATTACGGGGAGAACAGAATCCTTCATTCAATTCAGATGACGGGAGAATGGAATCCTTCATTCAATTCAGATGACGGCGGGTAGGGCGCCCCTGGCGAATAGTAGGGGCGGAGACGAACACAGACGTATGTAGGAACCCAGCTATCCATCCCTCTATCCATTCCATCTTCCAGTCAATAGGGAGTTCGGTCCAGTGGATAGTTGAGGTAGCTTGGTTAAGTGTCTAGTCGAGGGCGGTAGGTAGGCTGTTGAATACAGGGATAGGAACCCGCATGGGTCCCAAAGTTGTTGATATGTAGATGAGGAAGTGATGATCGGTTGAGTGTGTAGTGTTTGCCTGGCCTTGGTTGGTCCAGTGGGATAGAATGAATAGAATGATGAAGGTAGTTCCGCCCCTCCATCCCTCGATTCCTTGATCCCGGGCCCTACCCCTACCCCTACCCCTACCCCTATATTTGAAGGGGAAGGGCGGGCAGCCCCTTAGGGTCCCGCTGATGATATAAAGGGCAGATTATTGGCAGCGTCTCATGAAGCCCTACAGTGTCTCATGAAGTGGGAACAGCGTCTCATGAAGCCCTACAACGTCTCATGAAGCGGGAACAGTGGCCCCTACCTCTACCCCTACCCCTACTATTTCCCTTTATCTCATCGGCGGAAGGGGAAGGTTCAATATAGTCAGTAAGCTGTGCGGGGCATATGTTCGGAACACTCCATCCTTGTTTCCCCGTGTTGGTTCCTGATCGATTCCAACCAACACTTTCCTTTCATGCGGATGAACATACGTATCCCTGCCTGTCAGTAGAAAGGTCTGTCAGTAGAAAGGCTTGTCAGTACCTTTCATCCGTCGGGCGCCCTACTATTCTATTATGAAAGCTGGATGGTTCCTTCCTTTCCAATAATAGAATAGTGCCGGGCTCGATTCTCTACGCTCCTCCCACCCTGACTAAATGAGGTCCAGATGGCCCCGGAACTTTCCATTACGTAACCGATGGGTCGTTATGCAGAGTGCTATAACTGTTCACTAATCTGAATGGTAGGCAGCTGGTTCATCCCTCCATCAGCTTATCCATCCTCACCTCCAGTCAAGGGTTCCCTCCCTGCTGTTTCACTAGAATCGGAAACGAGGACCCTCCCTCTAATCCGCGACTTTATACAGTTTCTATCTTTTCAGCCCCTTTTTATATAGTGGGGGGCCCGCCCCCTACCCCGCCCTATTATAAAGGGCCCGCCCGCATTTTATATAGTTGTCCAGGCACCCTTTTTATATAGTGGGGGGCGGGCCCTTTTTTTCTATAATTGCCACAACTGAGCTATGCTGATCTCCTTCCTTCCGTAACGGCCAGGAACTATCATCATTGGAATCCCAGGCAGGAACTCTCATCATTAACGAGGTTAGTGCCCTACTCTTCTATAGGGCAATGGGGTGGGTCGCTTGCTGGAAGTAACAAACTCCCAACCTCCCTGGCCCCTTTAATAGTAGGGGGCTGTAGACTAGTTAGCTTCACCTTTCTCGGTAGTTGAGTTAATTAGTTTACCCGAGGACCCTCTAGAGTTATTTCATTTGAGGGGGTGAAGGATGGATCGGTCCGCCTATTGCCATTGTAGGGTGGTTTCTGGTTTCTTTCCTGTCCCCGCCCGGGCCTGTTGGATTGTGCCGGAACCGCTCGAAAGTGCTTGTTGATTAGGCACCGCCTCTCATCCATCGTGCTGTTCCAGGCTCGGCCTATTGCCATGGTAGGGCTGCCGCATATTCAGCAACGGCACTGGTGAAGCAGGGGTGGGGGCGGTCCAGTAGTGGAGCAGGGGGTCTATCTAGAAAGAAAACAGATTCTGCGCCTAGTGTCAGGTCATTATTCTCCACCTTTACCGTAGATAGTAGATGCAGCCCATTCCATACCTATTTATAGTGATGCAGTCCCAGGCTGGATAGTGATGTAGTCCATATTCTATACGTAACATGAGTGCTGCACCCCTACTATTAATATTGGGCCCTTATAGATAGTAGGGCAAAGATGCAGGGAACCCCAACGGATGCACCCTCCCATTTTTTTGACAGTGAATCCCAATTGCCCATAATTTTTTAGGGACTCGATGGTTCTCCGGCTGTTCTCTGCCCCGAACCCACTATAGGAAGGATAGGGCCCCTACTATTTGAAGGGCGAATCAGTCACTATAGTCCGGCGCCTGCTAGATTAAGCAATTCTAGGCGGGCCTAGAATCTTTGTGGGGGGGCGGTTGCCCTTAAAATAGTAGGGGAGTTTTCTATGGTAGTGATTCAGTTTACTGAGTTGAACCAGTACCCACAGCAGCCCTTTCTTTCTCGCATCAAAGCCAGAGACAAAGAGTGCCAGCCATAGAGGCAGTTATTCCATGTCCATATCCTACAGTCGCAGATTCAGTTGAAGCATAAGCCCCTACTATCTAAAGGGACCCAGCAGGGGTGGGTGGAAGATAGGGGCGGCAAAGGCATAGGTTGGCCCAGCGGCTAAGAAAGCAAAGGCGTGGGCCAAGTCCAGAGACAGTTCCAGGTGGTCCAGATTTGAGCAGAACCAGTTCCAAAAGCAAGGGTAGCACCACCTTGACCAGATCAAGACCCCCCTACTATTAAAGGGCAGCCCTCTATATCCATGGGCAGCCGAGCCAGCAGTTGACTACCCAGCTTATGATTCTATTGATGGAGCACCCCGGGCGGGCAGGTCCAGCAACGCTATCCCTGTAGATCCATAGGGCCGCATAGGGCGGGGCCTGTTCCGGAAGAAGCTATTTGTTTACCCATACGTAGTTTCTCCAGTATCAGCATAAGGTGCCCTTAGAATAGTAGGGCGGGGCCCATGAAGTCAGTCAAATCTGTTGTTGATCCACCACCTTGCCCCCTATATTATAAAGGGCCCCTTTTGGTTCCAGCTTCAGTTAATGTAGAACCTATCCTAATAGGGACCACGGCTACGAGGCAAAGATAACAGCACAAGGAGCAGGAGCAAACCTTAGAATAGTAGGGGCGGGGCCTATATTGTAAAGGGCTTCCCTGCATGTGAATGCACAGGGTGGGCTGGGGCGGGCTATAGTTAGGGCATATTATTCTACCTAACATCCTTCCGACCATCCGAGCTACCTGGCAAGACTCCTAGTTTATTAGGTGGTTCACCGCTTCATAGGAAAGTGAACAAGGGCACTTTCTCATTTCACTGGTGATGTTCTTTGCAGCTCGAGTAGTAGTAAAAGAGGCTGGTGATTTCGCCTATCTATATATGGGGCGGGCGGGCTAATAACCTTCCCTACAGGGGCCCTTTATAATAGGGCGGGGAGGCAATTTTGATGGTTTAGTACGATCTCGCTGCAGACCCCTATATTATAAAGGGGTGCACGGATAGCCTATCGAAGTGATGTTCTTTAGTTGGGTGGGTGGGAGGAGATAGTTGCCCATAGAATTGTAGGGGGGGTGGGCGCCCCCCTTTCTAATATAGGGCGGGCAGGCGTATAGAATCGATGCGAGATAGCGGGCAATATCAGAGAATATCCATCCCACTCTTCATGCCCCTACTAGAACTATATTAGCAGCCGGGGTGATGGTGCCCAACCCCACCATCCCCCTGAGCGCAGAGCCTTAGAATAGTAGGGGGGAGGCAGAGAAGAAGCAGAGAGAGAGGGGGCTGCAGTCATTCAATCAACTAGGAAATGAGAACTCATCGTTGGTAGGTTCTAACCTTTCTAATAGTAGGGGGGCCCTTAGCCAATAATCTTAAAGGGGGGGGGCCCTTGCCGAATAGCCGGGGCAGCGGATAATTAAACTTTTGCCCACTCATTTCACGAAGTGCCCTATGGGAAATATAAGATTCTAACGCCGATGATATAAAGGGCCCTTGCCTGAGCGTAAGCGAAGGTAAGGAGAGCCCTACTATTCTATGGGCAGTTTCAATCTAAGATTCTATACCCACCCAAACAATAGAAAAAAAGGGCCCCCCTATATTATAAAGGGGGCTATGGGCGCCCTACTATTCTAAAGGCCTACCCCTACCCCGCCCTATTATAAAGGCCCTTTTTTATATAGTTGGCCCCCCCCCCGCATTTTATATAGTTGGGGGAGCCCTATTATTCTTAGGCAAGTTTGTGGGGGGAGCCCTTTACTAGAACAGGGGCGGGCGCCAGGGGTCAAGTCGGTTCAACACCGACATTTGAAGCCAGCTCGGCAACACCCCCCCCCTTTATAATATAGGGCATCAAGGGAATCAACAAATGCGGCACGTCAGTCAGACAGAGTCGTTATTCATGCAAACAGTGTTCAAAAAAAGGAAGGCCCTATTCTAGTTGGGCATTAGTTCGATCAAAGAAAAAAAATGATATCGACATCGATGCTTCAACACCGATGCCCTATATTATAAAGGGCTGCAGCGAGCCCTACTATTCTAATGGCCGCAACAGCAGCCCTATATATCTATGGGGGGGCGGATGGAGCGGTTAGCTTTTTTGGGGTAGGACCCGACATTCCAACAGTATCACCCCCGACCGAGCTAGATGCCATCCTCTGTCCAGGTCCCCGGGCGGGGCAGCGCCGGGGTGGGAGGCCCTCTATTCTATTGTTTAAGGGCTTCCCTACGTTCTGCGCCCTTCCTTACCTACGTCCCAAGATCCTCTCTATCTGGTGATCCATCCCAAGTTGCATCAAGTATCCGGTCCCCATCGGTCAAATAAATCATTATCATCCCCGATCCGATCAATCAATCAGTTATCAATCCGATCATGCTTGCCAGCAACGGGGTAGCCCTATGCTCTGGAACTATAGTTTCCCATCCGAATCATAGTTCCCAACCGCGCCATTAATGAAGGCGCCCTACTATTATAAAGGGGGGAACTAAAAAAATATAGGCGACTCTCAAGTTGGTATGGTCACTTTCCCGGGATCCCAACGGTGTGGCGGGGCGAAACACTGATCCTCCGAACCAACCTCAACCACTCCGCCTCAGCCTCAGCCCTCTTTTCTATTATTCAGCGTGGGATAGTCAGGGTAGGACAAAGCATGGTTCAGCAGCTAGAGAGTTCCCCTGCACATATATATATATTATGGATCTTCTCCGGTCCGGCAGCAATTCGAGCAGGCACTCCAGCAAGTCAATGTCCCCGCTTGCAGGCCTCACTCAATCTGCCAAGTATCAGTCCCTTCTCGTGATCTCCCCGGTCGGAAGATGATTTACGGAGGTCCCACCCCGGCCCCCCTTATAATAGTAGGGCCGCAAAGGGGAAAGGGCCCTCCCACCGCTATAGTTTACACTCGCCCGGAGCAGCCTTCACCGGTCCTGTATTAAAGCATGGGCCCCCGGTTGCCCATAGGGGAGTTGTTTTCTAAGGGGCAACTGTCTTGCGTTCAGTTCAAGTTGTTAACCTGGGGGTGAAGGATGGAGCCCTACTATTCTAAGGGAGGCAAGAAGAGCCCTACAATTTTATGGGGCTCTGGTCCATCTGCTTATTTCTGGAGCTGCATCCAATGAACAATCCAATGAGGGGCGGGCTCCATCGACTAGCGCGGTAAGGATCAACCGTGAAGGGGTGAGGACAGGAGTTTTCTCTGGAGCATGCTTTCATTCTTGCCTGGGGCTGGCCAATAGTTTTAGGGAAGGGACAACTCTATTGGGAAGATAGTTGAACTCTATTGCAACTTGTCCTCGGTTCAGGATGGAGCAGGAAATAAACCATAATGAAACGTGGCCTTAGAACTAATCTATATAGGGCTCCTCGATCGGGGGTGTAGGAAGGGTAGGGACACTGAAGGAGGGACACTCTATCGGGGGTGTGGAAGGGTGGCTGAGCCAGACCAGACTAAATTGGCCTAGACAGAGGGGGTGTGGGAGGCTAGAGCCTGCTCATTGGCTCAACCGTGCAGGGGGTAGGAACTTTATTTCCCAGAGGGAGTTCCCTCCTCCATTCACTATAGTTGGAGAATGAACAGCTACCCGGAGCTACCCCTACTATTCTAAGGGCCCTACTATTCTAAGGGGCCTCGGGAGAAGCCTACTGAGCCCAACTCCTCCCCATACCCGGTTCAGGATGGGCCACGGTCGGTAGCAGGAATGGCTCTCTCTAACGAAGAACTTTCACTATCCTATGGCCAGGACCTTACAGCTTCAATCCGAAAGGATAGGCACCAACGGTTGCCCTAGAAAATGGTAGGGCATTATGCTGAGGCCCCACCCCTGCATGCACGGGTAGCATTATCTTAGCTGGGATAACAATCCAACATCCTTCGAGCCCTTTTTTTCTAGAATTGTCTACTGTTACCATCCTTTGCCCTATAGAATTTGAAGGCATCCGACCATCCGATACATTCAAGATTGTTTATCCGTGAAGGATGGATAGAAAGCTGTTACTGCCGGACGGAGGAGGGGAAGGAGATAAGGTTAGTCAATATTCTTTCTGGGTGGCTGCTCCAGCAGTTCAGGATGGAGAACCAGCATCTCCAGCAGTGAAGCGGGTGCCTACTATTCTATTATTCCCCCACTATATAAAAGGGCCCTACCATTCTATAGGCTCTAGTTTTCAATATCCGGAAAATAAATATCCAAGAGGAAACAAAACAACTATGAACAAACCCCAACCAAAAGACTATCAGCCTGATGGGCGAGAACAAGAACCTCCGGAGATGGGCGAGAACGAACTGCCAAGCTGTGAAATAAAACATCCATTCAACCGGAACTTGGCGCCCTACGGGCCCTACTATTCTATTATTCCCTACAATTCTATGGGTCGGCTCAAGAACTATATGGCAGGTAGTCATATGACCTAAACTTTTGATTAATGAATTGATCGTCCCATAGAATATATAGGGCCTTTCGAACTATAGTTCTGGGATAAATGAACGGGTCACAGATAGATTCCCGGGTGGGGGGGACTCGAGCCGGGGTGGGGGAGAGTAGTCCGCGAGGAGAATTCAAGCTAGTCATTCTACCTGGGGCTGATCACTACGCATAAGTCGATGGGGCCATTGATCAATGGATTGTTACGCGGGATCTAAGATCTTAAGTTATTACAGTAGCGATATGATGAATCCAACACGGGCTGAGCGCTCGCATAGAATTGAAAGCAAGAACCTTTAGTAGGAACCTTGATTCATTCAGTGCCTACCACTCTCTCTATTGAGTGCCTACCCCCCACTGAAGGCTATGATTGAGAGGGCAATTATATCAAAAAGGGCCCTTAGCCCTGGGCCCTGGCCCCGGGCGGAGGTAGGGGCCCTACTATTCTAAAGGGGCCCCCATCCCAATAGTTGGCATGTTACGTATAGAATCTGGCCGACCCTACCCTACCCTACCCTACCCTACCCTACTATTAGATGGGATGGGATGCCTGGCCCCTTTTATATTATTGCGCAACGACCTCTGGGGCTCTCTCGCTATCGGCCTATAGAATGGTAGGGCCGCATCTCTATTCTATACGTAACATGCCAATTGTTCGAGTGGGTGGGGGGCTCTTCGTTGGCCTCCTATCACCCAACTATAATACCCTCCCCCCCGGGCCCCTACTATTCTATGGCAGCCCTTCAAATAGTAGGGGGATTAGGGCCTCGTCCGATGCCGTTATCCGGGCCGATGATATAAAGGGCTCGCCGTTATCCTATTGCTTTCTTCAATTAGTTGTAGGGGCCCACCCAAATGCACCAATCTATATCCGGAACAATTAATCCACCCATCCCCCCCAGTTATAGTTGTGGGTGTTCATGTGGACTAGAAATTGAGGGCCCCTCAAATTCTATGGCCCCGGTTGCCCCCGCCAAATTAAAAGGTAGTTTCTAAAGGCCAACCCCCCCTTTATAATAGTAGGGGCCTTAGAATAGTAGGGCCAACCCCGGCTGCTAGTATAGTTGGGTGGGAGGATATAGAGAGGGGCCTTGGGTGCCCTACTATCAGATTATTCCCCTACTATTCGGTCTCTCTCCTGTTTGGTATGTGCCATTGAAAGCTACCTACGATTGCATACCCGCCTATGCTTTGAAGAGGAGCTGCTGATCCATTCCATCCGGTTCTATCCAATTCCGCCATAGAGGTTAGTAGTCGGGTATCTCGTCAGGCCTTAGAATAGTAGGGCCAACAAGCACTTATAGTGTGGGTAGAGAAAAAGGAGATAGAGCGGTTAGGTCTCCTGTGTGTGCATATGGGTATCCTGGTATGCTATGGTGTTTCTTTACAATGCTCGAAGATATAGTGATGCCAATGGAGCTGACTGATACCACTAATGAATGGTCCTGCTCCTGGTGCAGAAACCGCTGGTGTTCCCTCCGCCTATATTAGAAAGGGCTAAAAGATCTAATATTGCTGATGCCGAGAAGAGATATGCCTAATCCACCGGATATTATGCTACCGCCGCTGTTCTCGTTTCCGTTCCCTAGAAGACAGATTTCCCCATTGCAGCGCCTGTTGCAGCCCTACAATTCTATAAGGCGACCTGGATAATGCTTCTAATGCTGCCCGATGATATAAAGGGTTCCCACTCCGGGTTGTTCTCGTGAGACTGTTGGCCCCTAAGGGCCACGCTTTTGCCCTAATATAATAGAAGGGAGCATTCTCCAGCTCTAGCTGCCTCGACGGTTTCCTATGTCGCTGGCCCAATCCCAGGTGGGCGCTTACGCACCTGATCAACCCGCTCTTACGCACTCTACTCGGGCCACTCTACTGGTTGCTACGGGTTGGTAAAGAATAACAACACGCGACATGACCAAGAAGAACCCGACCCGGTAGTGAGTTCCATGTCGTCTAAGAAATATAAGGCATAGGGGACGCCAATCACAACCCCTTCTATTATATTAGGGCAAATAAGGGCGCCCTACAATTCTATGGGCCCTTCAGGGCGGGCCCCTATATTATAAAGGGACCGCTTCGACACGTCTTCGTTCTAAGCCCACCCCGACTGCCTCTAAGTGCATTCCACACTCCGCAGCCACCTTGGGGCCCGCGGCCGCAGTGAAACCACACACTTGTTTCATAGCTTTCAACGGCACATAGCTTTGCGAGGTGTTTCGGGGTCAACAAAAAAGGAACATGTTCGAGCCGGTAGACCACAATTTCGTTCAGCTAGAATTGGGCTGCCCCTTTAGAATAGTAGGCTCGACATGTTACTTACCATATAGTATGCTTCGACATAGAGATACGAAGTCCTAACCACTAGATGAAAGGGACCGAACACCCAGTGTACTCAAGTGTACTCGGGGCTCGCTCGGTTTCCCCACCCCTGCAAGCAGCCGTGTCATGCCCCGCAAGGGAACCAGGAAATACACAAAGGTTTACTTCATAAAAGAAAACCTAAGTAGAGTTTAACGAAAAATTTTGAACTTTTAAAGTTTATAATAAACAAAACATTTTATCACTTCTTTCCAAGGTTCCCTTAAGTGTAAATGTATAACTTATTGAAAATTGATAAACATTTTAACAACATTTACTAACCATTCAAATTCCATTTCAGATTCTTTATTGAAAAATACTTAAACACATTTAAAGATAATTTCCATCTAAAACTTTTCAATAACTATAATTCCATTTCATCTAACTAACATATTTCAATAGAACAATAAATGATTCATCAACATTTTGCACAACTTGATACATAACAAAATTTACATCTTTCCAACATACATTAAACATCCCATATAACCCTTTTTCCTACGTCTACCCATTATTACATCATTTGAAAATTACATTACATTTAAACTCCTCATAGGAGAATACATAAGTTTTCAATACATGAATAAATACAGGTCTTCATTCTTCAACAGGTGCATAGATAAATATGAATCTTCAGTTGTTTACATCTGCACAAGATACTCGATAAAAAGATTTACCACCCAACCACGTGAATACCCAAAAGGATCCACTCCCCCGTGCTAGGAGATAAACACCAAGCCCACAAAGAAGAACTTACTAGGTTTTACAAAAGGTTGGATAACATTACACATAGGCAAATTCATTTCACAAGAGAATTCTAAGGTTCGGGTAGGGAATCCTAAGCAACAACCTAAGTGAGTGTCATCGCATAGCCCTCACCCCTTGGGTTGTCCTGGTACTAGCCACACTGGGCCCCGGCCCCCAAGTAGGCACATGCGGAATCGAATGCCTTTCGTACAGACAAGCGCCATTCGATTTGTACCTACGCATAGGTACCTTCTCCCACTCCCATCCATAGCCTGTCCTAGCGCTAATGGCATGGGCGAGGCACAATTAATCTTTTTAATATTTTAACCCCATCCCATAAATTTATTAGGTTATCACTTGATTAGTTAACTCTTCAGCCGGTTATCCTGGTCTAGCCACTTTAGGGCCCCGGCCCCGCGCTAAGAGCCACTCACTTAGGGGTTCCTAGGTTTCCTAACCCTAACCTATTTCCGTTAGGTTTTTCTAGCAACCACTAACATTTTCAACCTTATAACAGATCTATCCTAGGACACTTAGGAGTCCTAAAGTTTGACTAGTTTGATTGTTGATAAGATTGAAAGCAAGAGTTTGTTTCAGTTTCTAACCCCCATCCTAACATTTGTCTAAACATGGAAGTAAGAAATCTATGGTTTAGTTGTATTAAATTAAAATTTACACAATTTAAAACAAAGAATAAATACGCCTCTAATTCCTAAGTTTGCCCCATGAAATGAATGATTTTGTATCTAATATATTATCATTATCTATGCATAAATTAGTGTTGATACAATTTTTCTCATTAAATTAATATGCCTCCTAGGTGTCTTAAAGTGGATACCTCTATATATTATTTTATATATATATATATATATATATATATATATATATATATATATAATATCATATATATGATATATATATATATAGATATTATATAAGTTAAGTTAATGAAAATTCCATGTGCTAAAATACATATCATATTGTACATATAATATCTATTATATGTATAATATAATATCAAATTTAAATTAATAATATATATATAAAAACTTAAATTATGTTATATATATAATATTTTACATATTACATATATAACATAATTTATTTATAACAAAATATTTTTTTTTTATATGTTTACACATTATATTATATATATAATATTATACATATTATATATATATTATAATATGATCAAAAGCCGAAATTAAATGGCACCTTGTGTTTACACCAAACAAAAGTCACATCAAACAAAAAAAGAAGGGGTCCCGCCGCAGTGGTGACCGCCGGTCATCCTTTTGAAACGCAAAAGGTTTATAACATTGTTTTAAAAGAAATCCAATTTCAACGAAATATATTTATTAATAAATTTCGAACAGAATATTTTAAAGCTCAAATATTAATATTTGTATATATATAAATGTGCACATATATATATATATATATAGATGAAAATTAATTACAACCACAGTACATATTTATTTTGCCGCCAATACAATAGTTTATTTCTTCTCAAATTTAAACAAATATTTTCTACATTAATACCACTACAAACAAATAAAGTATTAAATTCTTTTACATTAGGAATCTGTCATGAGCTGTAATTGATGATACAAATGAGTAAACTTGATTTGAACATTATTCGAATAATAATAAATATATGAGTCCTTATGAATAATTGTTATATATAATATTAATAATTAATAATTATTAATATTAATAATAACATAAATAGAATATTAACCTTAAATAATATTACTCAATAATAATATTAATGTCACTCCATAAAATAATATATTATTAAATATTAATATATAATAATATATTATTGAAATAATTATGAATATTAGTAATAAACAAATAAATTTTAATAATATCTATATTTAATATAATCATACATTTGAAAACGTATAAGGACATTACAACAATCAACAATATTCTTTAATCAATTTATAATAATTAATCAAATATATAATTGATCAATATACAATCAATTGGTTAATAGACAAATAAATAATAATAAATATAATTTATTATTAAATTCATTCTATAATGAAACCTAGACTATTATAATAATAATTGAATCAATAGAATTAATATAAATAATAAGTATAATTATAAAGTAGTAAAATAAATTATAAATAAATAATAAATAATAATTATTATTATAAATAAATAAAAATATAGAGGCATGTCTCTAAATCTAAAGGTGGCAACCCTTCAACATGCAAATGTATATAATGGATATCAAATCCATTCCTCCCGGAGGATAGATACATAGAAGAAATAAATAAAAATGAGAAGAAGAATAAGAAGAGGTGATTATTCAAATTCCAACGAAAACAAGAAAAGAAATGTAGGAGAAAATCAAGGAGAAAATATAGGAGAAGATCAAGGAGGAAATGTAGGAGAATATTAAAAGGAAATAAATATTGAATAAGCTAAAAATAAAGGCATAAAGAAGGTAAGTATATCTTTTGAGTTAATTTATTTATTAGCATTGTATGAATTAGATATTAACAATAATATGAAATAAACTTTAGAATAATAAGTTATGAAAATTTAAATAATAAATTATGAAATATAGTAATATTGTTATGAAGTAAACTTGCATTTGAAATAATTTAACTCAAATATATTGATAAATAACTAACTAATATATAATATGAAATAAATACATTATATAAAGAATTATGAATTCTTGTGATTATAAGTATAAAATTATATAATGATGTATTATAATTATTAAGGATTGGCATCCTCCTAGTATACAATATTACAAATTACCATTCCCAAGGTAAATCCAAATGCTAATTATGAATTTTAAGACAAATCAAGTAAGGTCCAAATTGGGGACATTACAGAATCTAAAAATTTTAAATTCATTTTGGTTCCGGATCCAACCTGGACTCGTGGATTGGCTGTTGCAGATGGATTCTTCAGCCTCCGCAATTCTCCCGAATGAGACTTCTTCTCCCGAATTCCCACTGATATCCAGCACACGTTCAATCTTCTGTTTCAAAGAAATAATTTCTCCCTGCACACGTTCAACCCTCCGTTTAAAAGAATAATTTCCCAGCACACATTCAATCCTCCATTTCCAAATAATCTTCCAGCACCCCCTCTCCAATCCGAACCTCCTGAGATATAATTTCTTCTCTGACTATATGGTTGGAGAAGTTTCTTTACGGGAAGGAACTTCTCCAACTTCCATAGTCGGTTGGAGAAGAACTAATCTCTCCCGTAAACACAATAAAGTTTTGTTTATATATATTTTTTTAATTAAAATATTCTCTAAAATAAGGTTTAATAATAAATTTAATTACTTACCTCTCAAGGAATTCACATAGTACAATTGGTAACTAACTAGCCCCAACTTCTAGGAGGTCTCGAGTTCAACTCCCTCCTAGCTAGTTAGTTTTATTACCAAAAGCTATTTTATTTTATCTTATTTTATTTATTTCTTAATTTATTTTATCAATAACCATAAAGTTAGTGCTATTTGTTAATATAATTAAGTATATATTTATTTATATTTATGAATATATATTCATACCTTAATATACATATATGTGTTTATAAGCATATGTGTGCACCCATATGTTTATGACACATATAGTATAAATAACTCATTATTCATTTTTCTAACATTTTATAACTATATAACCAGAAGATGCAAGGTACAAATAGAAACTCGATCTTAATACTAACATGAAAATCTAAACAGAGATAAGTCATTGAAACAGAAATCGATCAACAAGGACTCACATAGATAACCTACTGACAAAGTTGAGCATACCCTAATAGCAAGATCAAGACCAAACCCTAATACTGATAACCACATAATACCTCCCTATCAGGAACTGATCTGGCATTTCCCACCTAAGGTGAATGATCAAGGGTAAAGGTTTTCTTTTGTGAAGCTTGGTGATATCTCCATGACAACAACAACGATCGAGGATTTTTAAGGGATCGCTCAGACCTGTGGAACCAGGTGGAGACGATACCCGGTACCTGCAAATCCTGCATCACCAAGAAGAGATACATATACATATAGATATACAAAACAACTATATACAAGCAGATGACCAGGATCGATACATCGTGTGGACCTCACTGAGTGAGTAACTACGACTTCGTCCTGAGTCATGAAAACACATCAGGCATATGTATCCATAAAATAATCATGATAAGGGTTAGTATTCAAATCATTACATCAACATGTAAAACTAATACATTCTTCTAGGATCTCATAAACATATAATCTATGTAACTATACTGAGCATATAAATATCATCTGATGAACATATAATCCTCCATGAAACATAAACATGAGTGCATAGTTCTAACCATCATAATTGAAAAGAGTCAAATCATAGTATCACTATAGGAGAGGTATTACATCCTCCCCCCCTAGAGTTAGGCTTACTCCTGGAAGCCTACAAATAAGTATGGATAAGAATCTCTAATCCTAGTGGCATCTTCCCATGTGGTGGAAGATTCATCATTGGGGTCCCATTGGACCCTTGCCTACTCTATGCTGCGACCCCTGAGGGTCAGTGTCCGCTGCTGCAGAATACGTATTGGCTCTAAAGCCAGCTGCCCATCCGCTACCTGGAGTTTCAAAGACTGTCCCCTGACTATTGGCTTGCCCATGGTTTACAGCAGAAAACGCTTGATGGGATCTGCCTGAGTTACCTACTGTAGGTTCAGAAGTGGCCTGTCTAAAGCTAACTGCTGGAGAAGATTTCTGAGGGAAATTAATTGCAATGTGCCCATGCTGCCCACAAGAGTAACATCCAGTGTTTTTGACAAAATTTCTTCCTGCAGAAGGTGCACTAGATTGCTGGTAGCTACCCTGACTAGAGTTCTGAGGCATACTCTGAGCTGGCTGACGGTTTGGGAAATGTTTTGCACATTGCCAGTTGCGAGGGTTATTAAATTGAGAACCCCCACTTTTACTTTTATTTCCATTTTGGTCGTTGTTGTTGTTGTTGCTGACAAACTTCCTCTTTTGTTGGTTCTGATTCCCCTTAGGCGAATAGTTCTTAGGTGTGCCTTGAAATTGATTCCCTGTCCCAACCTGGAAAGTATTGCCACCATGACCACTGGTTCGGCTTCCTAACCCCAAGGCTATGTTTTGTTCTTCAAGACGAGCCTTAATGACTGCATCATTTATAGTCTGAGGTTCAAACATTCTTACACTGCAGGCCAAACGACCATTGAGTCCTCTGAGAAAGTGTTGAGTTAACATAGGTTCATCATCCTTAAACCCTGAATATGGCTTGAGTTCTAAGAACTTCCTCTCATAGTCATCCACTGACATATTAAGCTGTCTTAGATTATGAAATTCTTCGGCTCTTTCCTGCCTCCAATGGTCAGACAGAAATTTGGCTCGAAAAAGTTCTAGGAATAGTTCCCAAGAAAGGGTGGTGATGTCTAAGTGAAGTTTCTCTCTTTCTGTTTCCCACCATGTGGATGCAAAGTCCCTAAGATGAATAACTGCAAACCGGGATTTGGTATTACTGTGGTATGGGTGCATGGAGAAAAGCCTTTCTAATTCGAGCAACCAAGTTTGTGCGGAAGTTCCACCTTGTGTTCCCTTAAATGGGTTTGTCTTGGTTCTAAGGAGATCCCGCATATGAGAAGCTCGTAGGGTATCCTCTTCCAATGTCTGGTCTCTCCTCCTAGGACTTCTTTCTCTTTCCTCATGGTGAGTGCTATTCTCCCCATGCTGGCCTCTATCCTGCCCTACCTCTAACCTCTGAAGGATTTGTTGTAGTAACTCAGTTACTTGGGCTCCTTGAAAACCTCCTGATTGATTGTTAGATTGTTCCCCTTGTTCCTCATATTGTTCTTCTTCTTGAGAATCTTCGTGTTGGGATCTAGGAGGAGCATTTTGGGCACCTCCTCTACGACCACGGGTTACGGGTGGCATCCTGCCATGAGTTTAAGAAGAATGATGAGTTTATGGTTTTGATTTTCATTTTGAGTTTTCCTAAGATGTAGTGCAAGTTTAAGGTACATGGACCCAATTTCTTTAGGTCCCAGTGTAGCAACTTAGTGCTCTGATACCAAAGATGTCATGCCCCGCAAGGGAACCAGGAAAATACACAAAGGTTTACTTCATAAAAGAAAACCTAAGTAGAGTTTAACGAAAAATTTTGAACTTTTAAAGTTTATAATAAACAAAACATTTTATCACTTCTTTCCAAGGTTCCCTTAAGTGTAAATGTATAACTTATTGAAAATTGATAAACATTTTAACAACATTTACTAACCATTCAAATTCCATTTCAGATTCTTTATTGAAAAATACTTAAACACATTTAAAGATAATTTCCATCTAAAACTTTTCAATAACTATAATTCCATTTCATCTAACTAACATATTTCAATAGAACAATAAATGATTCATCAACATTTTGCACAACTTGATACATAACAAAATTTACATCTTTCCAACATACATTAAACATCCCATATAACCCTTTTTCCTACGTCTACCCATTATTACATCATTTGAAAATTACATTACATTTAAACTCCTCATAGGAGAATACATAAGTTTTCAATACATGAATAAATACAGGTCTTCATTCTTCAACAGGTGCATAGATAAATATGAATCTTCAGTTGTTTACATCTGCACAAGATACCTCGATAAAAAGATTTACCACCCAACCACGTGAATACCCAAAAGGATCCACTCCCCCGTGCTAGGAGATAAACACCAAGCCCACAAAGAAGAACTTACTAGGTTTTACAAAAGGTTGGATAACATTACACATAGGCAAATTCATTTCACAAGAGAATTCTAAGGTTCGGGTAGGGAATCCTAAGCAACAACCTAAGTGAGTGTCATCGCATAGCCCTCACCCCTTGGGTTGTCCTGGTACTAGCCACACTGGGCCCCGGCCCCCAAGTAGGCACATGCGGAATCGAATGCCTTTCGTACAGACAAGCGCCATTCGATTTGTACCTACACATAGGTACCTTCTCCCACTCCCATCCATAGCCTGTCCTAGCGCTAATGGCATGGGCGAGGCACAATTAATCTTTTTAATATTTTAACCCCATCCCATAAATTTATTAGGTTATCACTTGATTAGTTAACTCTTCAGCCGGTTATCCTGGTCTAGCCACTTTAGGGCCCCGGCCCCGTGCTGAGAGCCACTCACTTAGGGGTTCCTAGGTTTCCTAACCCTAACCTATTTCCGTTAGGTTTTTCTAGCAACCACTAACATTTTCAACCTTATAACAGATCTATCCTAGGACACTTAGGAGTCCTAAAGTTTGACTAGTTTGATTGTTGATAAGATTGAAAGCAAGAGTTTGTTTCAGTTTCTAACCCCCATCCTAACATTTGTCTAAACATGGAAGTAAGAAATCTATGGTTTAGTTGTATTAAATTAAAATTTACACAATTTAAAACAAAGAATAAATACGCCTCTAATTCCTAAGTTTGCCCCATGAAATGAATGATTTTGTATCTAATATATTATCATTATCTATGCATAAATTAGTGTTGATACAATTTTTCTCATTAAATTAATATGCCTCCTAGGTGTCTTAAAGTGGATACCTCTATATATTATTTTATATATATATATATATATATAATATCATATATATGATATATATATATATATAGATATTATATAAGTTAAGTTAATGAAAATTCCATGTGCTAAAATACATATCATATTGTACATATAATATCTATTATATGTATAATATAATATCAAATTTAAATTAATAATATATATATAAAAACTTAAATTATGTTATATATATAATATTTTACATATTACATATATAACATAATTTATTTATAACAAAATATTTTTTTTTTATATGTTTACACATTATATTATATATATAATATTATACATATTATATATATATTATAATATGATCAAAAGCCGAAATTAAATGGCACCTTGTGTTTACACCAAACAAAAGTCACATCAAACAAAAAAAGAAGGGGTCCCGCCGCAGTGGTGACCGCCGGTCATCCTTTTGAAACGCAAAAAGGTTTATAACATTGTTTTAAAAGAAATCCAATTTCAACGAAATATATTTATTAATAAATTTCGAACAGAATATTTTAAAGCTCAAATATTAATATTTGTATATATATAAATGTGCACATATATATATATATATATAGATGAAAATTAATTACAACCACAGTACATATTTATTTTGCCGCCAATACAATAGTTTATTTCTTCTCAAATTTAAACAAATATTTTCTACATTAATACCACTACAAACAAATAAAGTATTAAATTCTTTTACATTAGGAATCTGTCATGAGCTGTAATTGATGATACAAATGAGTAAACTTGATTTGAACATTATTCGAATAATAATAAATATATGAGTCCTTATGAATAATTGTTATATATAATATTAATAATTAATAATTATTAATATTAATAATAACATAAATAGAATATTAACCTTAAATAATATTACTCAATAATAATATTAATGTCACTCCATAAAATAATATATTATTAAATATTAATATATAATAATATATTATTGAAATAATTATGAATATTAGTAATAAACAAATAAATTTTAATAATATCTATATTTAATATAATCATACATTTGAAAACGTATAAGGACATTACAACAATCAACAATATTCTTTAATCAATTTATAATAATTAATCAAATATATAATTGATCAATATACAATCAATTGGTTAATAGACAAATAAATAATAATAAATATAATTTATTATTAAATTCATTCTATAATGAAACCTAGACTATTATAATAATAATTGAATCAATAGAATTAATATAAATAATAAGTATAATTATAAAGTAGTAAAATAAATTATAAATAAATAATAAATAATAATTATTATTATAAATAAATAAAAATATAGAGGCATGTCTCTAAATCTAAAGGTGGCAACCCTTCAACATGCAAATGTATATAATGGATATCAAATCCATTCCTCCCGGAGGATAGATACATAGAAGAAATAAATAAAAATGAGAAGAAGAATAAGAAGAGGTGATTATTCAAATTCCAACGAAAACAAGAAAAGAAATGTAGGAGAAAATCAAGGAGAAAATATAGGAGAAGATCAAGGAGGAAATGTAGGAGAATATTAAAAGGAAATAAATATTGAATAAGCTAAAAATAAAGGCATAAAGAAGGTAAGTATATCTTTTGAGTTAATTTATTTATTAGCATTGTATGAATTAGATATTAACAATAATATGAAATAAACTTTAGAATAATAAGTTATGAAAATTTAAATAATAAATTATGAAATATAGTAATATTGTTATGAAGTAAACTTGCATTTGAAATAATTTAACTCAAATATATTGATAAATAACTAACTAATATATAATATGAAATAAATACATTATATAAAGAATTATGAATTCTTGTGATTATAAGTATAAAATTATATAATGATGTATTATAATTATTAAGGATTGGCATCCTCCTAGTATACAATATTACAAATTACCATTCCCAAGGTAAATCCAAATGCTAATTATGAATTTTAAGACAAATCAAGTAAGGTCCAAATTGGGGACATTACAGAATCTAAAAATTTTAAATTCATTTTGGTTCCGGATCCAACCTGGACTCGTGGATTGGCTGTTGCAGATGGATTCTTCAGCCTCCGCAATTCTCCCGAATGAGACTTCTTCTCCCGAATTCCCACTGATATCCAGCACACGTTCAATCTTCTGTTTCAAAGAAATAATTTCTCCCTGCACACGTTCAACCCTCCGTTTAAAAGAATAATTTCCCAGCACACATTCAATCCTCCATTTCCAAATAATCTTCCAGCACCCCCTCTCCAATCCGAACCTCCTGAGATATAATTTCTTCTCTGACTATATGGTTGGAGAAGTTTCTTTACGGGAAGGAACTTCTCCAACTTCCATAGTCGGTTGGAGAAGAACTAATCTCTCCCGTAAACACAATAAAGTTTTGTTTATATATTTTTTTTTAATTAAAATATTCTCTAAAATAAGGTTTAATAATAAATTTAATTACTTACCTCTCAAGGAATTCACATAGCACAATTGGTAACTAACTAGCCCCAACTTCTAGGAGGTCTCGAGTTCAACTCCCTCCTAGCTAGTTAGTTTTATTACCAAAAGCTATTTTATTTTATCTTATTTTATTTATTTCTTAATTTATTTTATCAATAACCATAAAGTTAGTGCTATTTGTTAATATAATTAAGTATATATTTATTTATATTTATGAATATATATTCATACCTTAATATACATATATGTGTTTATAAGCATATGTGTGCACCCATATGTTTATGACACATATAGTATAAATAACTCATTATTCATTTTTCTAACATTTTATAACTATATAACCAGAAGATGCAAGGTACAAATAGAAACTCGATCTTAATACTAACATGAAAATCTAAACAGAGATAAGTCATTGAAACAGAAATCGATCAACAAGGACTCACATAGATAACCTACTGACAAAGTTGAGCATACCCTAATAGCAAGATCAAGACCAAACCCTAATACTGATAACCACATAATACCTCCCTATCAGGAACTGATCTGGCATTTCCCACCTAAGGTGAATGATCAAGGGTAAAGGTTTTCTTTTGTGAAGCTTGGTGATATCTCCATGACAACAACAACGATCAAGGATTTTTAAGGGATCGCTCAGACCTGTGGAACCAGGTGGAGACGATACCCGGTACCTGCAAATCTTGCATCACCAAGAAGAGATACATATACATATAGATATACAAAACAACTATATACAAGCAGATGACCAGGATCGATACATCGTGTGGACCTCACTGAGTGAGTAACTACGACTTCGTCCTGAGTCATGAAAACACATCAGGCATATGTATCCATAAAATAATCATGATAAGGGTTAGTATTCAAATCATTACATCAACATGTAAAACTAATACATTCTTCTAGGATCTCATAAACATATAATCTATGTAACTATACTGAGCATATAAATATCATCTGATGAACATATAATCCTCCATGAAACATAAACATGAGTGCATAGTTCTAACCATCATAATTGAAAAGAGTCAAATCATAGTATCACTATAGGAGAGGTATTACAAGCCGCATTTATCCTAAAACAAGAAAAGAAGGCCCCACCTACTTTCTTCTTTGCCCTCCTAACCTACTTTCTTGGCCCCGATCCGCAAGCGGTTGAGGCGGTTCGGTTCCCAGTGTTCTCGCAGCCTGACCCTTCTCTTTGCCCTTAGAATTGTAGGGCAGAATTCCTTCCCTACAATTCTAAGGGGCCCCTACTATTCGCCAAGGGCGCCATAGAATAGTAGGCCTGGGCCGGGCGGATCAACCAAGTTGGATTCTGGTAAACTTCAATCGGGCTTTCAAAATGCCTACTATTTATCTATAGGTGCCGCTACCGCACATAATATAATAGAAGGGGGGTCCATTCTTCGCCCGAAGGGGCTGCGCCTTCTTGCATTTCTCCCGCTACTTATAGATACGGGCTCTTCCCCTCCTTTCCATTCATTCTCGTAGAAGTGACTCTGAATCTCCGAAGCCCTACCCCTACTATTATAAAGGGTAAAGGGCTTTCCAAAGAGATTAAGAGAACCCCATGATTCTATCAAAAAATGGCTCCCTCCCCCCTCTAGATATATGGCACTCGCTCAGGCGGCGGTTATTTAGACGATAAGGTCATGCCCCTGCCAGAAGAAGCTTGAATGTTATTAACTTCATTCAATCCTATGGGGGCCATCAGGCTAGGTTCATGACGAGAATGAGAAAGAGACTACTGCGGTAATCTTAGATAACGCCGACTGCCCTACAATTCTATGGGGCTAACACTTGAGTTATCATCTATCTCTCATAAGAAATATCGTAATAAATCATCTCAATCCCCTTTATCCTCTAAAATAGTAGGAGTTGGGGACGATGCTCAGGGCCAAGATGCCCTACAATTATATGGGAACACGAAGCTTCGAACTCTAATCTAGTCTCTTTTCAGCACTACTTGGAAGGTGGAACTTGGTAAGCCGCCCGCCCGGATCATCACTATTGGTGTGCCTTCCCCCGTATCTCTCAGAGGTCCTAAATCACTGCGCATACGGAGATAAGAATGAATTACTGGATGGAATCAAGAAGTTCAGCCGGAAAGCATCATCACCATTTTCCTGGCTAACTCAAGGAAGAAACAGCCCCTGTCGAGCCTTCACTTCCGATCTTCCTACAGCCTTTCTTTAATGTTGGGCCAGTGAATCTTTTCAAAGCCTTTTGCCAGCAGGATCTCAGTTCCCGTTACGGCATCATCAGTAATTGACTTAATAAATAAGATAACAGTATCCGTCCCTATCTATCCATTTCAAGTCCTTGGATAGAGCGGTCTAGATCAATAACGTAAAAAGACGTGTTACCTAACTATCCCTATCTATCCATTTCAAGTCCACCGCTATCCTTTTCCCTACTATTATAATGGGCTATGATGTTACTTTTCTTAATTCCACTACTAGCGAGGTGGCTGGCAGGCTATCTCCTGAGCTGGGCTTGCTCTTGGATGGAACTCCCCCCTACTATTCTAAAGGGCCAGAGACTCGGGGCAGGAGATTGATTCTTTGAATAAAGGCACTTTGATGCATGCAGAGGTTGCCTATAGAATGGTAGGGGCCCCCAACCTAGGGCTGCATTCTTTGCCCTACTATTCAGCAAGGGGTGATAACTACCGCTGCGTTCGAACAGATTACCCAATTAGTTGTAAGGGCCCCGAACAGATTATGGGATAACCTTTGAAGCCGAATAGTAGGCAACTGCCCGTAGGGCAACGGCAACACAACTCAACTTCCTGGGGAACTCTACCCCCCGGTGCAGAGGGAATAGTTGTTTGTGGGTGGGCCCCTACTATTCTATGGCGATCAAACAACTGCCAAACTAGAGACAACAACTGACTGCAAAACGAATAGAACTATTTGATCGCCATAGAATAGTAGGGGGCGGATCATCTTATATACGTAACATGGGCCCATAGAATTTATAGGGGGGCGGAGAAATAGAAGATTTCACGCCTCCACCGTGGAATGGTAGTGGGGGGAGGGAGACCGGCACAAGCCCATATCTATTGGCCCCTATTTAGAGAGAGGGCTCATCGCCCCTCCCCTATTATCGCCCGGCCAGCTGGATCCATCTCTGATTCCTACTCACTGCCAACCCTTTAGAATAGTAGGGGGCCCCATAGAATTGTAGGGCGATTCAGCAGCACCGGATGACAATGCCAGTTATTCCTTCTACCCCCACCCGCCCTTAGAATAGTAGGGGCCCGGGGATACGTAGCGAATAAATTGAGTTGGATTCGAGCATCCGGATCCACGGATCCAAAAGCTTGATACGTTCCACTTCTCCGCCATTCGAACATAGCCCAGTGGGACCCGGGGATTCTGAATCATTGTCATTGTTCAGGAGCCCATATCTCATTGGATGAACCCCCATTCCACCAATCAATGGATCCCCGTAGCTAGGTCTTGAGTGGGCCCCTTTATTCCTAGACCCTGGCCCCTTTAATAGTAGGGGGAATCTTAGAGATAGAGAGGAATCGGTAATGTTAGCGAGGCCCCCTTCTATTCCCAGTGAGAATCCGGGTTAGTAAGCCCGCTCGCGCCATAGCCTTTTTTCCCCTACTATTCGGCAAGGGGGGCCCCCCTACCCCTACCCCGGCCCCGGCCCCGGCAGGGGCCCGCCCTATTCGCAAAGGGGGCCCGAATTTTATATAGTGGGCCCCGTCCCACATTTTATATAGTGGGCCCTACTATATAAAATGCGGGGCCCCGCATTTTATATAGTGGGGAAAGGGTTATTGTTGCTCCCACCCACCACTTTTTAGGTAGAGGGCCCCGGGCGCCCTTTAGAATAGTAGGGGCGGAAAATAAGTATTTGGGAATGTTATGGAGGACCCTTGATCATGTTGTCTGAAGATCAATAGGCCCTATATATAGATAGGCTCAGTTGCTGCATCACTATCATAAATCCTTAGTTGCGATTCACTGATGAATCGGATCGATCCCTTTGACTGCTAGTTATAGCAATAGAGGTTTACCTCTGAGCCCCTATATTATAAAGGGCCTTGAGAGTGGGACCTTTCTTGCAGCAACCCCAAGCAGTCGATCGATTACCCGGGGCCTTGATACCACACCTGGTCCGCTGACTCACTCCTTACGATCGACTACATCCTCGGGGGGCATTCAGCCAGCAGGAGAACACCTCTCCCCTCCGGGTCAAAGAGTTAAGGGACCGGAAAAGAACCGGAGAAGCCTTTTTTATATAGTGGGCCCTACTATTCGCGAAGGAGGGCTGAGCCTTTCCGCTATCCGGTTTGAAGAGCTCTTGCGCTTGTTTCCCTTCCTTCATTCACCAGCTTCGACCCAACCAAGGATTCATAGGATTGTCTCCTAGAACCGAATGAAGGGTTGGGGCCACCAAGGGCCCCTATATCTCCCACCCCCCCGGTCCCAACCCCACCGACCTATATTCCTTAATGAGAACCTCCCACCCCCCCCGGTGAGCGAAGCTCCGGCGGCACCCCAACTATATAAAAAAGGGCAAGGATGGGAACTATCATGTGGGAAGCTCCGGAAGGAAGGAAAAATAAGCTCAGCCAGAAGGTAATTAGTTAGGTCCCCCCCTACTATTCTAAGGCACTCCTTCAACAACTATAGAGTAGAGGGCAACCGGCCATCCTCAACTCGTTATAGTTGTTGGCCCTTAGATATAGAAGCATTGTTGGCCTGGATAGGATAGCCGAAGCCCCTTTAATAGTAGGGTGAGTTAGGACAGGTGTTAACTTCTCTCCGGAAGGCAAGCCCATAGAATATATAGGGCCGAGGGTGCCTACTATTTAAAGGGGGCTGGTTGTTCCTCACCCCCGCCCCCCCTTTGAGATTATTCCCTACAATTCTATGGCCGAGTTGACAACCGGAGGATCCAGAGAAAGAAGGTTACTTGAACTGCTTTCTCATTGGTCTAGCCCATCTCCCCCTACCCCCTCTATTTTAAGGGCCTATTATTATATTATTCCCGGGGATAACTAGATTTGTTTAGCTTCCAAGCACCGGGCCTTTAGCCCTTTTTGACATTTTTATATAGGGGGGCCCATAGAATTTTAGGGACTATAGGAGCCATCCTGAACCCCCACCCTATATTATAAAGGGAAAAATAGATTCTTGCCTGGGGGCACCCACAGTCGGGTAACAGTGATGGTCGGGTAGAGAATAGCTACTCGAAGCACCCTGCCTCCTTGATCTCCGTGCCTCCCCTTTGCTGGACCTGCCTCCCAGCCTTACTATTCTAATGGCTCGTCCTATAGAATGGTGGGCAATACTATGGGGTCCTGCCTTCCTCACTCATCTGAACGCAGTGCCCGGGTGGGGCTCGTGAATTTGAAGTTCTCCGATCAGCGCTCACCCGCTCTATGGGGTCTCTATGCTCCTTAGGTAGTATGGCTGAGGAGCTACCTCGAGGCTAGGGCTCCTCCTCGGGCTCCATCTGGGCCCTTTTTATATATAGTTGTCCAGCCAAACTAGAATATTCAGAGGGGAGGGAAGACGATATTGCCCTTAGAAGAGTAGGGCCTCACCCTGCAGGGGGTGCTCCAGGACAAGGCTTCATCACCGGACAAGAGGACTACGGGCTCGACTGCATAATCCATAAACTACTCGACCGGTTATCAGATATAGTTGGGCCATAATCCATGCTTGCTGGCCATCCTTCTAACTGCTGGCCTAACTCACAAAGTTTGATTTGTTCACAACTACTATCCTTCAACAGAGGCCCTTTACTATATTGGGCCGGTCTCAAGCATAGAATTTTAGGCACTCATCCTGCCATCGGTGAGTAATGGAAAGCTTTCACCGGGGGGGGTCTCTAACTTTCACCCATCGCCCCTACTATTCTATAGGCAGATAAGCCCTACTATTATATGCGGCGTGGGGCTGCTATAACTATTCAGTGTTCAGTGGAGGCTGAGTGAAAGCTTCCGTATAGCATTTGTTAGCTAGTTTAGGATGGCCCTGCTTTCCTCGCTTCTGCCCTACTATTATGTAGGGTTAACTTCTTTCTATCGGTAACCTAACTATAGTGAGTTAGGCCAAACCGGTAGAATCTTGAGAGTTATAGCTATCGACCCCCCCATATATATAAAGGGTTCTAAAGGGGGGTGAATTCAGGATCCTTCCGGGCCGGCCTAGGAATAATCTAAAAGGCCTAGCGAGAATAGAATAATAGGGGCCATCCTTTGCATCTCGGCCGAGCCCAACTATATAAAAAAGGGCACCCCCAACCCAATTAGTGCCAATTATAGAAAAAAGGGGCGCTTTCCGCATCTTCTCCTCACCCCAGATAGTCGTCAACGCCCCCGTAGGGCCTGAATGTATGAAATTCTCCCTTCTGGGCGCATCTATCTCCCAGGGGTGGGTGCCTACGACGTGTAAGGGTCAGCATGTTACGTATAGAATCTGGCCCGGGAAACTCAACTTTTCTTTAGCTATCGGCCTATAGAATCTAGATGGCCGGCCCCCCAACTATATCAAAAGGGGCCGATAGCGCCCATAGAATAGTAGGGGGCTTATCATAATAGGTTGTTTCCCTACTATTCTAAGGGGCCAGATTCTATACGTAACATGCCCACCAGCCATAGGGGCCCTAAGGCGAATAGTAGGGGCATCGGCTCAAAAGTCTTGCTGGTCATATGACTGGCCATTATTCTAAAGGGGCGACCCATAGGCCCCTACGACCCCTACTATTCTAAAGGGGCGCTTGTTTTGGGGACATCTCCCCTCGGGCCTTCATGCCCTACTATTCTAAGGGGTGCGGTAAGGGATAACGTAAGCTGCGTTCGCCCTACTATTCTCAAGGTTGGGATAACGCCTTTCTAATAATGGGGCTGCGCCTTTAGAATAGTAGTGGCGAAGATTACGGGAGAACCATTGAGAATTGAACTCGCTACATATGACTAGCCCCCCCTCTATATAATTGAGGTAGATTATTCGACCCGAATAATATGAAAGGGGCCCCCTCCCCCTACTATGGCAAAGGGGCAGGGCCCGGTGCAGGGCAGATTATTGCCCTTACAATAATCTGCGGCCCCCTTTAAGAAAGATTATTGAGGGGGCGGCATGTTACGTATAGTATGTCGGGAGAATCCTACCCCCCTGCTGGCGCAGAACCCCTTTCCGGTGCATGCAGAGGAAGATTAGTTGGGGTAGAATAGTTCTTTATTTGCCCCCCGGGCGCCAACTTGAATAGTATGGGCCAGATTCTCTACCCATAGAATTTGGCGGGGCTCCACCCCTGCCTAACATTGATTCCCGACCTGCCCTTGTCAAATATAGGGCCCGGGCGGGGCCCCTCCTAACCCTACCGACACTTGATCATTAGAGTCGCTACATATGATTGCCCCTTACCCCCACTATCTATAGGGCTTCGGGTGACCCCACCTTTAAAACTTGGTGCAGAAACCCAAAGTAAATGACGGTGAACCCGCCCCTACCCCTGCAGGTCGGGCCCGCCTAGAAATAAAAGGGCAGATTATTGTGCTGAAGCACCTTTTTTATATAGTTGGGGGGCAATAATAGAAAAAAGGGCTCGGCCAAATAGTAGGGCATTCCCAAGGGGGCGCCCTACTCTTTTCAATTCCTAGTCTGGCGAATTGGCTGCCCCCCCCTGAAAGTGCGTGCAGAGGCCCTTGGGGGCCGTTGTGGGCATGTTACGTCTAGAATCCAGTGCAACTGCCATAGAATTGATAGGGGCCTCTGCAATCATAGCAGACTACCATGCCCCTACTATTATAAGGGGCAGGGTGTGAAGGTGTGCTTCCGGCCGGTGATTCTATACGTAACATGCCCGCCCGGAAGTGAGAAAGGGGGAACAGTCTACGGAGCCAGACTGGGGGCCCGTAGGGGAAAGGTAGGGTTCCTTGTGCAGGGGCCCCTACTATTCGAACGCAGTTGGGTCGCTCAGTATACGGAGCCAGACAAATGCCCCTATCCCCTACCCCTGCTGGAGAGATGGCCCTACTATTCTAAAGGGCACCCCCTATAGTGACGTAACATGCCTCTGCAGGCAGGCAATAATAGAAAAAAGGCAGGTTCACTAGCTTCCAACGGCAGGCATCTAGCTCCTCCTTCCATTACCATCCATTTGAGATAGCTCGAGCATGCTTTCTGATCTGGGCATGCGGCACATTATCCCTCTACAGCCTCCACCTTCGATAGAGCTCTATGCCCTCCCCGGTAGCTCCTCGTTTAGATTGATGCTCTTCAGGCGGATTGATTAAGTAGCAGGAGGGTTGCTCGTTGCCCTCACTGTGTTCGAACAAGGAATAAACCTTGCCCTCACTTGCCCCTACTATTCTAAAGGGCCGGTTGGGCCAACTATATAAAAAAGGGCCCCTTTAATAGTAGGGTGGCAGCAAAAGTTGATCCATCGGCCAAGATAAGCGCTGCGATGCCCCTTTAGAATAGTAGGGATTTCCCAGCCCTTTTCAATATAGGGAAGGCAGGTTGCCCATAGAATAGTAGGGCGAATAGGGCACCCTTTATAATATAGGGGACTCGAGGCCCGGTGGGTTTTGGCTTGAACAATGGAAGGCCCGGCCTTTATAATATAGGGCAATTGCCCTTTTTTCTATAATTGGTCCCGCCCCGCGCATGGCCCTTTATAATATAGGCGTGGTCGAGTGACTTCATAATCCACCCTGGCTAATAATCTAAAAGGCACATGGGTGGGAGAATATGAAACAAGGGCCCTTTTCTAATAATGGCCAACGCGAGCCCCGGGTAAGGTAATGGGCTCGTCGAAACGCGAGGATCGCACAACACCATTCCCAAATCGGCCCTACCTATACTATTTTCAGTTCAAAGGGAGGGGTGAGGAATATTCATGAAGGCGGGAATAGTAGGGCCCTTTATAATATAGGGCAAGGGGCCCTACTATTATAAAGGGCCATCTTCTTCGATATAAGCTTGCCCAAGCCCTACTATTATAAGGCATCATGTTACGTATGATGACAGCCCTACTATTCCGGCAAGGGCGCCAGAACAGATATCAATGGAGTGCCCAACCGATAACAAACAAGAACACCTAACTAAGGTCCCTTAGGGCACGGGGAATAATAGAATAATAGGAGCCCGCCCCAACTATATAAAATGCGGGCGAGAGAAAGCGAGGGCCCTTTACTCTATAGTGGCGCACGAATATGAAACAAGGGCCCTTACTATCAATAGGGCGGCCCTTAGATTAGTAGGGCCCTTGTTTCATATAGGGCCGTTCTAGTTAGAGTTCCCGTGAAATTGCCCTTTATAATAGTAGGGGGGAGGGCACCAACATTAACAAGAGGGGTGCCCCGCCCCTATATTATAAAGGGCCCTATTCTAACATTGGCAACGCGAGGTAAGATCGGAGAACCCCACCCTATATTATAAAGGGGGCCCGCACCCCGACCTCTATAGCAGCCCTATGCCCTTTTTTATATAGGGCAAATGGGTTCATCGTTGAACCATAATGTCATCTCGAGATGTGGCCCCTACTATTCTATGGGGAGTCCCACCCCCGACTATGCCAACTAGAGTTGGAGTCACTCTAGCATTCAACAACTATCTATAGCCCGCCACTATCAATTCTATGGGGTTTATCCTTATAAGCCGCCAACTATAACTATAATTGGGCACTGAAACATGGTAGAATTGAGGCGCCGGGGTTACTATAGTGCCCCTACCATTCTATAGGCTGCCAGTCTGGTTCATATGACAGAGAGAAAGAAAGCTCCTTGCCCTCACGATAGTTGGCACCCACCCCTACAGGATGGAGCAGAGATAGTTGTGGGCCGCCGGGCATATAGAATCTCGAGATCGATATGCATGTATTCACCTTCCTTTAGTCCTCCCACGGGACTAGAATTCTATGGCAAGTGTTGGTGTTGGTCCTACAATAATCGAGTGTTACTATGCAGATGGGAAGGGATAAGGCCGCATATATCAAAAAAGGGCACCCCCATTTGGCTGGGATGTTCCTCTCTTGCCCCTAGTGTTGTAGGTTGGAGTGTTCATTTCTACTAAATAAAGGTAGTTGAAGTTGGTTCTATCTGGCTATCTGAACCAAAACTGAATGAATGTACCAAGATAGAGATAGGGCGATGAGTTCAGAAGGGGAAGGCCTATAGTTTTCCATGTTCAGTTCAGGATGGAGAACCAGCAAGCTCCAGCAGTGAAGCGGGTGCCTACTATTATATTATTCCCTGTCGAGGCAGCACTCTAGTTTTCAATATCCGGAAAATCGCCTTCCCCGACTATAGATAGTTGTAGGGCGAGAGCAGGGAAACAAAACAACTAGAAACAAACCCAACCAACTATCAGCCCGATGGGCGAGAACAATAACCTCCGGAGATGGCGCTATTTGAACCCATGTTACAATCTTTCTTTCGCATCGCATCTCGGCCGGCACCAACGCAACTACTATCTATAGCGGTTGGTTATCCCGTAAGGAGATGAGTGAACCGCCTAGAGATTTTGAAGGGCTATCTTCAATAAGAATTCATGACGAACTATCAATAATCGTGAAGAATGGTTATTGCCGTTTTCATCATTCCCCAGCCGGGGCCACCCGTTGGATCATAACTCTGCTGGAAGAGCAATTATAGTTGTGAAGGGCCATGTTCCGTATATAATCTGGGCCCATAGCCCTTCAAATAGTAGTAGGGGGTTGCAGGAATAATCACAACATAATAACAAAACAACACTATTCGCTCACCCCATACTAGAACTCATTCACTAGTCACTCATCCATACTATAGCTACTTAGCGACCCCAGATGAGGTGTTAGCTCATTCACTAGTCACTCACCCATCCCATACTATAGCTACTATCCAAGTAGACGGTCAAGCCACTATATATAGTTGTTGCCTTGCTGCCCCGGGCCAGCCCGGCCCCCGATATATAGAATAAGGGCCTCCGATGCCATAGAATAGTAGGGGCCGCCATATAATGGCTAGGGTTTCCCTCGTTATCGGGATAGTTGTCGAATAGAAAACAAAGGAGGGCCCGCCCATCAAATTTGAGGCAGGCAGGGGTGCGCCCCCTTTATCGCCAACATCATAGCACATAAACACGGATATAAACAAAGTTTTGGCCACAGGATAGAAACTTTTTTTGGATCGATCCTACGACCAGCCATATAAATTATAGGCCCTTACTGAATGGAATGAAGGTGAGGCCATAGAACCCGACCCTCATCTGCCCTACTATTCTAAAGGGGGAAGGTGAGCCCCCTACAATTCTATGGGGAACTATAGGCACTCATCTTCACTCGTGAAGGCCCCGTGCCGGCCCTTTTTTCTATAATTGGGAGCGGCGGGCAATTCTATGGCTGGATGCCATAAAAAACTATAGGCACAACGGGGCAGCCTGCCCGGTTGTTTCGGCGAGTTGTTGGCACAGAGAACAAATCCATCCTGGGGAACTATTGCTTCTCCCGGCCCGCGATGGGCGATGAAAGTCGAGAATGGAGTTTAGTCCTTCACCCACTCTTTGTCCTACTTGACTTCCGGCCAATCTTCTGAGAACTCTAGTTAGTTAGGCTCTTCTTTCCAATTATCCAGTTTCCTCTCTTTCCCTCTGGTCCTTGTTGAGAAAGTGAGCAAGAGATTGCCTAGAGAATTGTAGGGGGTTCGGTTGCCGCCCTCAAAATAGTAGGGGCAATTAGTAGTTTCATTTCTTGGGTGGGGTCGAACGGAAAGGAATCTTGGGGCATCATCGAGAGAGGTTATAAGGAGAATATGGTGAGCGATATCTATCTCTCAATATTAGCTTAGTTGATGAGAGATGGTGATTCCCTACCGTAACATGATGACTATAAGAACTTACCTTACCTAGCCGCCGGCCCTTGCCTTCTATTATGGAGCCCCGCCTTATGGCTATTATTGCCCCCCTATTATGGTGATGTGCCCTACCATTCTATAGGCGGGTGGGTGGCCCAGTCAAGCCTTCTATTGTTGAAGCCGGGTGCCCCGACGTGTAACGTCGTTCCAGGGGCCTCCCCTACTATTTGATTTAGCTAGGGCCCTACTATTCTAATGGGCGCCCTTTATAATATAGGGGTCGAGTTAGTTAGTTCCGGAGGTGCCCTACTATTGAGGGCCCCCCACCCAACCCCACATGGCGTATAGAATCTGCCCCAACTATAGAAGGGGCCCCCTCACCTTCATTTCATTCCTTACCTGCCTTACTATCTATAGGGCCTATAGATAGTAAGGGGCCTTACCTGTAATGAAATGTGCGGTAAGGGGCAGCCCTACCATTCTATAGGTGCCGTACGGAATCCTGAACGGAGTGAAGGTGACTTTCGGGAGCCATAGAATTTGGTTGGGCGCTCACCCACAACATTGATAGTTGGCTCCCTTACCTGAATGAAATGAAGGTAAGGAATGGCCTTCAAATTCTATGGAGTGAGCCATAGAATAAAAGGGCACTCATCTGAACACTCGTGAAGGTGAGGGACCGTCCGCAAATTCTCATTCAGGTAAGTTATCCGCCTAGCCGCCCTCCGGTGCAGAGGTATATTATCGTAGGGCGCACATGATAATGAAGATGACGGGATAACGCCGAATGGTAGGGAACCATAGAATAGTAGGGCACAATGTGTGCCTAGAGGAAGTGCTGAGTCTCGCTTTCTATCTCCCAACCTTACGCCCACCCACCTCCCTGCTCCTGCCCTACAATTCTATGGCGGCCGAATCGGGCTATCAAAAAAGAACCGGGTTGGATTGTTCACTAACTCCCTCGGTAGTCCTATCCTGCTAACTTCTCCATCCTTCATCACCGGCTTCTGAGTAACTGCTTTCTCATTAATTGTTGAACTGTTCATTCAAGGTCTACAATAATAGAATAATAGGGGCCACCGGGCGGGGGTGTAACTATAGCCTGGGGGTGAGGCCCCGGATGGAACTATGCTTTCTATACCGGATACTGGCCACCGGGGGTTCAGGGAGAGCTTTACACGGAAATAAGATTCTATATGGAACATGCCCCCTTTCAAATATAGGCCCTGGAGGTGAAGGATGGACCGGGGGTGAATCCATAAAGGTTAGTGATACTGAATTAACAGCTACCCGGCTACCCACCCGGAGCTAAGGCAGGAGGGACCCATACTGTTGAGTTCAGAGATGTTGGCAGTGGCCTACCATGGCACTATAGGCAACGAAAGTGACGGTTACTCCAAGGATGGGACCCGGGAAGGGAGTGAAACCGGTGGTGCATGGGCCCTACTATTCGGCAAGGGGATGGGTGGCCCTACTATTCTATTATTCCCTACAATTCTATGGCAGCTATGTATCAATCTAGTTTTCTTGCTCCCCTATTATTATATTATTCAGGGTGAAGCTCGAGCTAATTCCAGCAGTTATGGAGCATGCCCACGGTCGAATGGGGCACAGTAGCAAAAAAAAGGATGGGACGATGGAGAGGGAGGGAGGCAGGGAAAGAAGCTACCCGGTGCACCGGGGGTGTGGGGGATGGATAGCAGGGAAAGCTATCTCCTCTGCACCGGGGGTGGGGATTATGGATGTAGTTTGGCCAGATAGACTAATGTAGTTTGGCTGGCTAGCGTAGGGACGTCAGTTAATTAAGTGAAGTGGACCCCACCCAGCTAGTCGATGCCAGGAGGCTTTCATTGAACGAACATAATAGCCCTCAACTAATCAGGGAGCCATAGAATTGTAGGGGGCCCTCAACTAATCAGGTGTTTGGCCCCATAGAATTTTAGGGCTCCATTTTATGTGAGAACCTAACATTAGTGGGTAACCCCCACAACAGCTATCGGAGGGAGATGGAGAGAATCCTAACCGAAGGAGAGAATGAAGCCCTATAGAATTTGAAGGCGTCGCCCTTTTTTATAGAATTCTCACGTCATGGTTGCCCTACTATTCTAAAGGGAACAAGGATCTTCTCGAGTTTCTTAGTTCCGGCGAGCGGCTGGATGGTTGAAAGGAAGGTGCCCCGACCCGATGGAGCAGTGAAGGATGGAGAGCAGGCCTTAGAATAGTAGGGCCCCGGCAGGCCTAAACGCAGCTAGGGTGGGAGGACAAGCTTTCGGATGGGACAATCCGAGCTTCCCGGTTCGAGCATGCTTAACTAACTATTGAGCCCGCTTTCTCATTGGTTGTTCGGGGAACTCGATCGAGAAAGTAGCTTTAGTCAACCGGCTAGTTTGATAAACCGAGCTGCCTCCCCGTCTCCTCCCACTCCAACATCATTGTAGGGGCCTTAGAATAGTAGGGGCCGGTATGCCATATTCTATACGTAACATGGGTGTTCATGTGGGAATATAGAGTCCCCGGCCGCGGGCCTATCCTATAATTTCTAAGGGCCCCGTAGATAAGATAGGGGCAGCCCTATCTTATCTACGGGGGAGTTTTCATTCCCTACCCGCCTGCCTGCAAAGGCATTCTAATCATTATAGTGTGAGAATAGAAGAGTCATTATAGTGGGACCTTTTAATAGTAGGGCAACCAATAATAGAATAATAGGGCTAGAATTGCCCTTTAGAATAGTAGGACCTTAGAATAGTAGGGGGCCCCCCTTGCCGAATAGTAGGGGCCCCCGCCCACTATATAAAATGCAGGGTGGGCCCCCACATATAATAGTAGGGCGGGCCCTTGCCCCTTTCCCCTTTCCCCGCCGGGGCCGGGGCCGGGGCCGGGGCCGCCCTTTATAATAGGGCGGGGGCCCACTATATAAAATGTGGGGCGGGGCCCACTATATAAAATGCGGGCCCCCTTCGCGAATAGTAGGGCCCTGCCGGGGTAGGGGTAGGGGTAGGGGTAGGGCCCGGCTATAAACTGCTGCCATCGGGGGGGAACTATAGTTTCCCACCCAACCCATATGCAGAGATCAATGTGAGGCGGACCTTCATATTCGCATTTGATTGGAAGGAAAGCCCCTACCCCTACCCCTAACCCTCCCCCTACCCCTACCCCTACCCCTACCCCTACTATTGCCCTTTATATCATCGGCGGAAGGGGCCAGGGAAGGGGCCAGCCTATAGTTTCTTATGGCCACCCAGCCCCGTAGGGCCATAGAATTTTGAGGTTAGGTAGGTCAAAATGGAGAGAGCAACCAGGAAGGGAGGATGGAAAGTAACCCCGCCCTATTCTATGGCCCCTACAATTTGAAGGGGGGCGCCCGGAAGGGAGGATGGAAAGTAACCCCGCTCGGCGCCCTACCATTCTATAGGTAGATTGCCATACCGGGAAATGTTTTTTGCCCGTAGGGCCACTCACTATTATTGGCCCTACTATTCTAAAGGGCCCTACTATTCTAAGGGGGATAGATTATCGTAAAAGGTTTCAATTCAATTCAATTCAATTCAATTCAATTCTTTATAGAATGAATTAAGTCAAAGAATTATTCAAACAAACGGCACCCATGGCCCTTTGCCATAGTAGGGGGTAGGGGGCGATTCTATACGTAACATGCCCCCTTTAGATCTAGTTGGTAGATTAGTGCCTAAAGCATGTTACGTATAGAATCATCGATAGTAGGGTAAAGAAAGAAGGCTCTCCCTCTCAAATTCTAGGGCTAGTGAAACTAGCCAATATAGCCCCTTTATATCATCGGCGGGGGCGGGGAATAATAGAATAGTAGGGAATAATAGAATAGTAGGGCCCCCTTCTAGGGGTAGGGGGTAGGGGGTAGAGCCAGAAAAATGATCGACGTTAGGCTCTCCGATCAACATTTGCCGGGCGGGTTCGGCAATTTCATTTCTAGTGGGCATGTTACGTATAGAATAAACTATGCCCCACCCACCTTGCCGAATAGTAGGGCCCATATTTTTATAGGGAATAATAGAATAGTAGGGCTCCGGCCATCGATCAATTTCGTTCCCCTGGGGGCCATAGCCAGAGAATTTTGAGGTACCGTAATCTTCATTAAATGTGTGCCGGCGGCAATCCGCTTAGTTTCTAAATGGCTAGAACCCCAGGGCAACTCTAGTGCTCCGGGGTCCTAACTGGGGTGAAGGATGGACAGCCAGGTAGATGCCGTTAGGGAGTTATAGCTCTCGGGAAGCCCTACTATCTATAGGCAACGGCATCTAGCTCCTTCAACTAGTTTCATCGCCTATAGATAGTAGGGTGACGTTGCTACTAATCGTGTGGAAGGATAATCACTACCTTTCTCAAATCTCCTCCTCAATTTCGGTTCAATCAGCGAGCATGCTAGGCAGGCAACAGAGTCGGAAGGCCATAGAATTGATAGGCATTAATAAACTCCGCCCTCTTCTGGTCCAGCTCAAAATCTAGTTCGTTCCACCCCCTACTATTCTATAGGCAAGCCTATAAGAAATTATCAGTGGGCAGGCAAATTAGGAAGGCCAGGCAATATCTATCTATTTGTTCACCCGGCTCCAGTTCGTTTAGCTTTCTTTCTCCATCCTGAACCCCGTCCCCTAGATTAGTTGAACTCCCACCCGGGTTGCCAGCCTCCCCTGGCGAATAGTAGGGCTATGGGCCCTATCCTTCCACCGGCCCTTATAATAGTAGGGCTCCAATTATAGAACAAAAAGAGCTCGCCTTCCGGGCTAGTTTCTTTAGCTCTTGAATTCTGCTCCTCCCACCGGAATAATAGAATAATAATAGGAAAATAGTAGGGGCCCTTATAGATAGTAGGGTCGTGAACTTCAGTTTCATTACAGAGCTGAGCTCCATCATAGTTGTTGAGGGACATAACCAGCCAAACGAGTTGGAGCCAAATTCTCACCCATCTCTCGATCTCGATCTCCGAAAGCGGGCCCATCCGGATAGTTGATTTGTCCTCCGCCTTTGCGGCCCGGCCCTACTATTTTCTAGGCTAGCATAGCTATTTGCTTGAACTCCGGCCTAACTAGTCTCTTTATTTTAAGGCCCCTTATCCCTTCACTACAGGTTGTATACTTAAGGTGGGAGGCCCGGCCGGAGGACCTGAACGAACTGAATTATCGGTAGTCGGCATGCTCGCTGATTTCACCTTCCATCCATCGGCCCTACTATTCTATAGGCGGAACCCGCCATCTAATCACTTCTCGTAGGCCAGTGTTGATTCCCTAGGATGGGAGGCAAGAAAGAAACATAGAGTTTGATTCCCATGCGACCGACCTTAGCAACATAGACAATAATCTATTTGCCGTAGGGCTAATAATGAATAAAAATAGATAACAATAATAGAATTCTATGGGCCCTACCATTCTATAGGCCATAGAATTTGAAGGTAATCTGAATGGAATGAAGGTGAGGCCTATAGATAGTAGGGCCCGTAATCTGAACTCAGTTTACGGCCTATAGATAGTAGGGCCCGTAATCTGCAACTACAGATAGTAGGGCCCATTCTAATATAGGGGGTAGGGGTGAAGGTGAGGGCCTATAGTTCCCCTTTATATCATCAGCGGGCTGGTTATCCCTTACCTTCATGGAATGAAGGTTACGGGAGGAAGATTAGTTGCCGGGGCGGGATGGGGGGGAACTATAGGCCCCAGGGCGGGTGGGAATTCCCCTACTATTAGAAAGGGCTCCCACCCGCCCCAATGGCAGGATAGTAGTTCTATGGTAGCTATTGAAAGCGGTTTCGGGAGATTAAGTTATTGAGGATGAGTGGTTTTCCTTGGGTGAATAGTGGAGACTACAGGGCAGGCCCCTATATATTCTATGGGCAACAAACGACTCATTTCGATCGAATAAACAGCCATCTCGAGCTCATAAACTTATTACTCCCACCCTCAAAATCCATTGTCACAGAAATACTACTCATCTCGCTACTTGAACAAAGAGGTAGGGATGAGGTATGAGTGGAGTTATTCCTTCGCCAGCGCGGCGCATCCCGCCGCATCATCGATACTGGAAGGAAAGTCGAACCTGCTGAACCAACTGCCTTTGCCTCTGCGCCCGGCAGATCAAAATTGAATAAAAAAACAACTGGATGGGGTATGGATGTGAAGCTCCTGCTGTTGGCCCCGCTGCTGAGTATGGATCTGGCCCCCCCTAGAAATTCTATGGCTCTATAGGCGACCGGACCAACAGAGACAGGATCAACAACTGCTTCAACGTATGCTCCGGATATACGGATTCCCCTGCTACTGGTGGTGCCTCCCCCAGTCCCCGTTGCCCCCACCCATACCACCCTAGCCTCTACCCCTGCTGCCTTTGGCCGGTCCCTGGATCTGGGTCGTCCCTGATAGATATAGGGCAGGGTCCATGCGCAGTGCAGGTGGTGGGTCAACCGGATCAAGTGCTTCGACTGGATATGCTACTACCTCAGATCCAGAACTGGACGAAGGGGGGAACGGGAGGGGCTACGATGGGAAGGGGAACTGGTCAAGATCTACTCCTGCTTATTCGGAATTGATTTGTCGTGCCATAGAACCAACCGCCTGCCCTGAGAAAGTCCAGGCCGAGAAGCTTGATAGATATAGGGCAACTCCAGACTCACTTCGAGGCTGATGGTCGGCTCCTACGGCTGTAGTGGTGATGACCACAGTGGTGGTGACGGCTAAGCGTAGAGGGAGCATAAGTACCAGCTATGGGTCACCCCTGGTCGTACGTACCGATGTACGGGAGGCGGAACAGGGGAGTGAGTCGCAGCAACTATCTCTAGGCACGCGGCCTTCCGCCCCTCCATCCGGAATTGGATCCAGCCTGGATATGAGGTTCTAATTGGAACTTAGTCAACTCGATCTGCTCGATCCGGGCTATAGCTCTAGAACTGGAAGGAATGTCGTGGCGGTCTGGATCTGGGCAAGGCTCCAAATCCCGAAATGGAATTCCGCGCCCTTCCCCCCGCTGTTCCATACGCCGTTGCCCCCCATGCATCTCTATTCGAAAGGGTCGATCTGCTGCAGGAGAAAGAAGTATTAAACGTGTGCGCATCTACGCGCAGTCGACCGACCGCACACTCCGCATCACCCAGATCGAAATGTGAATCCGAGCCGCCCGGCAATATACATACCCTCTCGACAATAGAATTCCCTCTGCACCTAAATATACATCCTCCCGGTTATCCCCCGGGAAGAAGAATTCTATTGCCGGGAGGGCTTCTATTCTATTGCCGGCACAGAGGGAATTCTATTGCCGGTGCAGAGGGTATGTATATTGCTGGTGCAGAGGGAATTCTATTGCAGGGAGATTAGTAGTGGGGATTATAGCAAAGTCATTGATTGCCACTTAGCAGTATGGGTTGCCATGTATATAAAGTGATGTTAGTACGTGTCCCACCGCCCAGTCTCGGTTCTAGCGATTCCTCCGACCTAAAAGGTGTTTACCATACCCATGTGGATACGGACAGCAACTCCCGGGGTGCGTGCTACTTATGAATGAGACTCGGTCAATCGGACGGATTGAACCCGAACTGGGTTAGCTGCAGGCACATCCGCCCCAGCTGCCTGAGAAGGGAGATGCTTGCTCCGGCCAGTTCCACGAATAGGCTTTGACGCCCCTACCCGGTCCTGGGTGCTTCCAGCCGTTTCAGTACTCGGTCAACCGTCTCTGCCGGTTCGGGACCGCTCGGGCAACTCAATATGCACCTGAATCTGCTAGCGCATTCACCGTATCCATAACGGGGAAGGGGATTATGGCTCTTGATTCGGAGATGGATTTGCTTTAACCGAGACCAAGACTACATGCTTCAATTCGACTAAGGAATCAGCAACTGAGTATGCATACATAATTGGTGCTGCTTGTCACACGGAAAGGAAGTGCTTGTTTATTTAGCCACCAACGGAAGCAGCACTGCTTCCATCGCTTGAACCACCTATGCCCATGCCTCTGCTCCCAGGTCCCCCTAAGGTCTAAGTGTGGCTAAATCCCATCCTCACGGCGGGCTCTCGTGCACCGGCTGTACTGGCAGGAGATGGGGAAGAGAAAGAGATGGGCTAGGTGCGGTCGGCCCGCCATAGAATAGTAGGGGCCCGCGGGAAAGCGGAATCAATTTGACGCTCTGGCTCTTTAGAGACTCAACTAGAATCTCCTCCTACCCACCTCGAGGAAACGATGGATTCGGGGCGGGATGTCCACTATTCCTTCCCTCCCCGGTCCATCAGCGCACCCAGCCTTGACTGGCAAGTTGTTCCGATGCTTACATGATACAAATGGGTGGGCCTCCTGCTCATAACCCCGGCGGCAGGTGGGAGTACCGGTCAGCACAAAGAATGGCAAGGCGCAGCTATTGAGGTGGGAGAGGTCGTGGAAGGGCCCGGACAAGGGAGAAGTCCAGAGCCAACATTTTATCTCCGCCGGCGGCCCCTACTATTCTAAAGGCCCGGAGAGGGTGGGTGGCCCGGTTTCTATTATTGTAGGGGAAGGCGGGGGGCATGTTACGTATAGAATCTAGGTCTGCATCAACTATAGAGTCTTAATTCTTGCCCTATATTGCCCCTTTATATCATCGGCGGGCCGGGGCCGGATAGATAAAAAAGCTATCTATCGATTGAAGCGACCAGGGGCCCAGTCCCTTCATTTCACAGGATAGGGAGATAGGGCCACGGACGAATCTCATCTCTCTTGATATTGGGAAATAATCACTTCACCGTTTACGAAGGAATAAAAGGATCTTGGAATCAAGGACTTGGGAGTGGCCCGACCTCCACCACTGGTGGGGTCTATGAAGTGACATATAGATATATAGCCGACTAGACTACCTACTCTATATAGCTTATTCTACGTTGGAGGCCGACTTCAATCACCGGCTCGACCTCAATCAATCAGCTTAGGGGTGGGTGGGAGCCCTGGAAAAGAGTAGGGCCAGCCGAACTACTATTCTGCCGTTGGGGCCCACCCTTTCCCCCTACTATTTTTAAGGGGCCGGGAGCCCCTTAGAAATAGTAGGGCCTGGCGCCCCAGCCGGGGGCGGGTGGGAGCCCTTTCTAATAGTAGGGGCCCGGGGGTGGGTTGGCAACGTGTGTGGGGATGGGTGGGGGGGCCTATATTATAAAGGGGGTCTCCCACCCAACCCGGCCCCTAGAAATTCTAGAGAAAGGTAGATTCGTTGCCCTACGGGGGAGAACCTATAGTAGTTCGGCTGGTAGCTATTGAGAAACGCGGTTCCTGTTCTGGCCATAGAATTGATAGGGCCCTTAGAATAGTAGGGGGTAGGGGCCCTCCCGCCTACTTAATTGACTCCCGTATCTGTATCCAACAACCGCGGCCTATATTAGAAAGGGCTGGAACCGACCCTTTAGAACAATAGGGCGGGGCTTCCCACTGCACCGTGCCAAACATATGGCTTGGGCCCCCCACCTACTTTTGAAGCAAGCGCATTTGGCCCTCTGCACGCACCACTGCACCGGCATCGGTAGGGCTGTGGAGGGGGCATGTTGAAGCACTACGGACGACGGAAGCAGTGGCACGTTCTTCCGAGCTTCCAACGGCGATTCCTAGTTAGCATATGTTGGTACTAAGAGCAATCTGGCCCCAGATTGAGTAGTGCTCGAGTGGCAGCATCAGGGTGCTTCAGTAGGCACTTCCAACGGTCTAGTGATTTAAGAAGCCAGTGTGTTCTCGCCGGCAAAGGTCGGGGGTGATACAGAAGTCGACGAGATACGAGTGATTGGCCTGCCCATAGAATTGTAGGGGCCCCTACCGGGCTACCTCGATGCGGATCAACTAATCTTGGGTATAAGGCTGCACACTTGGACCAAAGCAATACGCCTGCCTGCAAAGTAGCCCTACTATAACTAGTGCCGAGGTGGGCATGTTACGTATAGAATCGATTAGAGTGCAGAACTACCCCTGCAGTTATGATGCAGCTCCTAGATCTGCATTCGAAGAATCTGCCCTACTATTCGCCGAGGTGGCACCCTACTATTATATGCTTAGGATGACTGGATGGAGAGGAGAGATTGATCGCCCTTTTTTCTATAATTGGTTTAAGTCCTGCCTCCACCTACCTTTCAATATAGGGGGGCCTATAATGGTTTGGTTCGCCTGCCCTACTATTCTATTATTGCAGATTCTATACGTAACATGCCCACCCGGCTGGATAGGGATAGAGAAGCACGGGAAGGAAGGTCTGAACCCGACCATCCATTGTTGCTCGTAGGCTGGACTTTTGAAGGTGAAATCAGCAGGTATAACTTTAGACTGCCCTACCAGAAGCCCCTACTATTCACCGAGGGGCGGGCAACCTCTGCACGCACGCACTTAGCATTTTCTCAGCCTGCCTACAGGATGCCACAATAAGTGATCGTAGATCAAGGAAGCAAGCAGCGAAGGGACGGACGGAGGACAGCTGGGAGGCAGGGAACGATAACAAGCTCCCTACAATTGGGCGGGGGGTAACACTGCACAACTTGAATTCACTTTGGAATCACTAGTTGGAATACGAGCCCCCCGGTGTAGTATATAGTAGTCACAACCGGAAACACCACCCTTGCAGCGGAAGCCCGCCCTATTTGGCCGATGTTCTAAGTTGCCCCCCTTCCTTCATATGGCTTGTAGGGGCCCCTACTATTTGCCAGGGCTCCCACCCATGTTACGTATAGAATGCCAATTTTGAAATGGCTGGTCCATAGAATTGCCCTTTTTTATAGCCATAGAATTGCCCGCCGGGCCGCTGCATTCGAACAATTATCCGTTGTTCAAGCTTCAGCAACAATTGATCTCCTCGCTGGGATCCAAAAGTTCCCTAGAATTGATAGGGGGCGGAACGGCAGAGGTGGTTTCCTATCCGTTGATTCCAGCAGTACCTCTCTATCCGGTGCGTGCTAAGTGCGTGCAGAGCGCGTCGAAGGCCCTCTATAGATTAGTTGGATACTACGCGCTATCCGCCAGCAACATCAGTCGATGCAGTAGAAAGCATAGGGTGGGAATGCTGCAGAAGCCCATTCTTCACGTGCATCTTGTTCCCACGTTCAATCAGTCATGGAGTGCGCAGGCCCTACTATTCTAAAAAGGCGGCCGGTGGTCGCTGCAGAGTTGTAGAAGCGGAGCAGGGAATGGAACAGCCCTTCCTATCCTATGTCGCTAAGGGTGGCCCTACGGGGAAATGGAAGAGTTTTGCGCCGTTCGATCAATTGTGTTGTGGCCCCGATTAGAGGAAGAGCACCTGTTGGGTAGCGATCCAAACCTCCCTAGCTCTTACGCAGAACAATCCCTGCCCTTGTATTCTGCTTTCCTAGTGCAGAGATTCCCTATCCATTCCTGCAGCAGCACCCTTTACTGCATCAAAATGATCGATCGCTGATGTTTGTACAATCGGCATTCGATCGCCTTCCTCCCTATCTGGAGTCAGTGGAGTCGACCCAAGGTGCTGCCCCTTTCATATTCTTCCGGAGCAGGAAACAGCATTCTTCCGGTCCATCCATCGCATGAACTACTCCGATCATAAAGTTGGGGGGTTCTGTCGAGTCGGCAGGAATGTATGCCGGTAGTGGTGGGGGAAGAAACGAGAATGGAGTCGTGATATGTGGGCGAGTGGCGAGGGAATAGATGAGAGCCCGCGTGCCCCCCAACCTAGGCTGCGCCCTACTATTCGGCAAGGGCCCTACCCCCGCCCGGGGCAAGGGGTGCCTGTAGAATAGTAGGGGCCCTTGCCCCGGGCGGCTTCATCTAATGTTCTTTGCCCTACCCCCGCCCGGGGCAAGGGGGCCTATAGAATAGTAGGGCTGGCCGGGCAGATTCATATCCTCTCTAGTATTCTAGGAAGTTGGGTGTTCAGTCGTATTGCTTGTCGTCCCTTATTAGTTCGCATTCGATAAAAAGGGGTAGTGATTGACCGGCCCTGCCCCTTCCTTCTCTGAAGCTGCTGTTAGCACTTTGAGCAGCCATGTCAACTTTGGAACAGTTGCCGCTTTGAACTATATAAAAAAAAAGGGCCAGTACTTTTGCCCCATATATATATATAAAGGGCATCACTGCACTGGTGCCTTGTTGAACAGAATAATATAGGGGGGGCGGGATCAGATGGACCGACCGAAATAGGGGCCCTATATTATAAAGGCCCTGCCTGCCCGGGCCAGGAGATCCTTGCTCTTCTATGTCCCTGCCTGGCAGCAATCCCACATAGTGATTCCTGCGGCATAGAAATTTCATAAAGAATCTAACTCAGGCTCAGGTCTGGTTCCCAGCGAAACAGCCCCAACCAAGGAGTTGGAGATGAATGTTTTGGGCCTATCCCCCAATTATATAAAAAAGGGCCGGGCCCAAATCAACAGAATAGAGTTAGTGGTCGCCAGATAGGAGGGAGACCCTCTTGCTGCTGCCAGTGGTGGGCTATACATGCCTATAGGCGGGCTGAAGGAAGGAGGTAGGTCTTTCCGCAGGACCTCTTCCACCAGCCCCCCAGCTTCCCTTCGCTCGGGTCCATATCCTGGAGTAGAACCTCCCTACTATTATAAAGGGGCCCTACTATTGAAAGGGCGATTCTAGAAAGAGATCGAGCCTTACTATCAATAGGGGCCGGCGTCTTTAGGCCCCCTTTATAATATAGGGAGAAGTCTATGCCTGCGACACTCCTTTATTGGCTTTAGAGCCAGCCAGAAAGTGGGCGGAGTTTGCCGGAGCAGATTGATAACCATATTGAATAGATCTATTAATTCATTACTCAGGGTAGATTCCTCTGCGCTACCTCCATCTCTTCTGCTGCTGTTGGCTAAATAACTGATGTCACAAGCTATGTTCCCACCTTTGCTTCTGATAATGGTGATGCCCTTTATAATATAGGGGGATCTACTCAATCTGCATATGAATCTCCTGAAACTAGGGCTTTTCTTACCGTCTTAGGTGCCTACACCCCAATAGTATTAATAAGGCCTTTGCCTATGCTTGGACTGGATCTTAATAACCTGGTCATGGTTCGGGCACTGGTACTATTCCTTGGCTATCTGCTCTACTGCTTCTTAAACGGGTGGTTAGGATGCGAGAACGCCCTACTATCTATAGGCGGACCTTTAGAATAGTAGGGCTCCCCTTCAAATAGTAGGGTCTAAGTGGAGCCCTATTATTGAAAGGCTCTCCACCAACCACCTTAGGCGGCCCCTACAATTCTATGGGGGTGCTCTCAGAGATGCAGAGTGGGTAGATGGAGAAGGAGAAGCCTCTTCTTTGTTACTCACCCCCTACAATTCTACGGGCAATCCACCAGCCCTTTACCCTTTATAATAGTAGGGGTAGGGCGCGCCCTACCCCTACTATTATAAAGGGTAAAAGGCGTGGTAAAAGGAGGAGCAGATCCAGGAGCAGCAGTGGTAGCACAGCTTGTTTTTTCACCTATTTGAGTTGTTCCATAGCCCGTTTCGGATCCAGATGCCCTACGGGCCTAAAGTTGCAAGATTGAGTCGGCCCTATATTATAAAGGGCCCTACTATTCTAAGGGTTGATTTAGTAGTTTATTATAGGCAGCGGTACCCTTCAAATAGTAGGGGCGCCCCTTAGAATAGTAGGGCGTTGCCCGTAGGGCCCCTACCTTTGCCTCTCATGCTGATACTTATGTTGGGGTTCCGGATCAACTAAAAGGGGGAAAACCAGGTCTGCATGCAACCGATGCTTTTGTTTCCACCTCTGGTGCCCCGCAAACTGGCATTTGTTTGTCATGGTGGTGAATAAACAGAATCTGGCACTAAAATTGATGGGGATGCTTGCCCTTATGCCGGCTGTGCCTATGCTGATGCTGGGTCTTGAATGAATTGGATATCGAACGGTGGGCTGCTTCTAGGTATCGATCCCGATCCGCGCTTGGATATGCTTATTTAACCGGGCCCCAACTGGGTCTTTGTCTTAATCTCCATCTTTATCCGCCCTTATAATAGTAGGGCGCGCATGGCTTTGACCTTGTAATTTGATCAACTGCCTTTTCTGCTGCCCGCCTCTCCTTCTTCCGCTGGTGCTAGCGGTTACGGCGATGACTATAGATTGGATGCCCCCCAGCACTAATATAGGCGTGTAAGGGCCGTGCTTCTATCCGTCACTACCTCCAAACCATCCGTCCCAAGTGCTGGTCTAGTAGGAATCAAGGTGGGTGGGATGCCGAGTGAGTATCTGTTCGATTCCCCGAGACTCGACTGCCCCAACTATAGATGCGGGGGCCCCACCCCGATGCAGAGGATCGTCCCAAAGCCCCCTACCCCCTACTATTGAAAGGGGAAGGGCCCTGGCCCCTACTATTTTATGGGTCCGCCCCTTGCATATTACGTACTGATCGATGATGACACACCAGCTTAGCTGTGTCTAGTGCCGTTTCCTTCCAAGGCCGCTTCAAACTTCTTGGCACAGCTAAGCTGGATGCTATCATCCATTATATACATCACAGGACTCGCCGGGGTGGCCACTGGTTAGAATAGTAGGGTGGGGGATAGGGGTAGGGTGGAAGGAAATAATGTACTACGTAATATAAGTGGGGGTGCCCTACTATTCTAATGGGGCGGTAGGGCACAAAGTGACGCCCCACCATCCATATTCGCGGAGCTTCTCACCGCCATGACCCGGCCACAATAGAAAAAAGGGCTAGGGGCCATTTCGGGTGGGGCGGGGGGCCCCTTTTGGCCTACCTACCCAGTTTTGGATCTAGAGGAGGCGTGTAACGTATAGAACGCGGCAACCTAAGCCGAGAAGAAAGCGCATTCATTGCCTCGGGGCCCTACTATTCTATGGGCCCTACTATTCTAAGGGGACGTGGTAAAGTGGATAGATATCACGTGGATGGGTGAATTGATATAAAAGCTTACAGATACTGCTTGCTTTCTCGGATAGGATTATCACAATATAGGACACTTGGGCGGCCCAGGGCTGACGCCCTAGAAATTATATGGCGGTGATAACTTGTGTTGTGTTGGAGCCTATCTTTAGGACTTCGGGACCGCTCCCTGCGGGAGTGAAGCCCGAGGGGCTGCCAGGGGTCAGCATAAGCGTGTCTAGCTTGCCCCTCCCCCCCTTATAATAGTAGGGCCATAGTAGGGCTATGGGCATTGGGTAGACTTGGTGAGTGCCGTCTCACCAGTTCTAAAGTCGTGAAAGCCCTACTATTGAATGGGCGGGTGGGAGCCCTTTACTATACAGGGGCTCGAGACTGTTGGATCATCATTTAGAAGAGAATTATAGTATAGTAGTTCGACGATAGTATGTATTTTCGGCAATCGTTGCCTATATTATAAAGGGGCAGCTCCATCTGGTGATCCACAACTCCCCGGGCCCTTTATAATATAGGGGGGACGGTAACGGAGCAGAGTATACGGCAAAACACATCAGGGTATGCACCACTATAGTTTCCCACCCAGCAGCTGGACATGCTAGGGACGGGGGAGATACGGCGTGGCCGCTTTGCACAAATAGGAAGCCCCTTTAAAATATAGGCCCGCGGTGCGAGAACAGAGGGGGATGGATGGGCCCTGGGAAGGTAAACCCACCATTGTTGAACACCCGTGCTGGTGAATAATTTGAAAAGGAGATATTTCTAAGGGCTAAGGGCTCAATAGAGTGTCTATATTTCCCAACCTATCTCGGCGGGGTGGGTGCCCCTCACACACTGATGGACGGCGCCCTATCTATATATTGGCCAGTCTCAACCCACCCAACTTTATTGTCCTCCCACCCCTGCAGCTATATACGGCATGCGTCAGTGATGCTAGAGGGCAGCCCGAAGGATCTACATTCTATAAAATGGCGGTAGGCACGCCTGACCCGGCGATGTGATGGCATAAGCGCCGCCAACATTTAGCGTGATTCTTCGGAACGACGCGCTGCCAACGGGCCTTTCTTAATCCACCGCTTCGACCCAAGCGACGTGCCCTTCTCCTAATACGCGTGCTAGAGTGGGAAGTGAAGTGGAAATTGGAATGGGGGGAGTGAGAAGGGTGGAAATGGGAACATTTTAGGGAATGGGAGGTGGGACGAGAGGAATAGACACTGATACTGTAGAAGCAGGGCAAGAGGCGGTAGTAACAGTGGGCTCGGTTCATCGCTTTCGCACTGGCCCAACTCACCAAACGATAGGGGATAGGGGAGCCCCTTTAGAATAGTAGGGCCGGGTGGGCGAGTTCCTTTTTCTTATCAAGCCGGATCTGCCCAGGAAATGATGGAATGACTACTTTTCTTTCGCTGCCTACGGGCTATCGCCCATAGAATTTGAGGCGAAGGGCAGAATGGTTATACTTCTTCCCCAGGTTAGGGCTTCAATGCATCATTGTTTCAACGTCTATAAATGCGAGGTTGCCAAATCTTCAAGCAGGGGTTCCGGAACTGCACTTCTGGAATGAACTGCACATCCATTTATCTAGTGCGTGCCAGGGACATTCATTTCAAATTCCCTTTCAAATATAGGGTAGCCCTACTATTCTATTATTGGTGAGAACCAAGATCATTCAAGTTTATAGCCACCCGCCGAATAATATGAAAAATGGGCAGCCTGAGCCCTACTATTATAAGGGGTTCTAGCTGCGTGTGACTTTTCATTCCGATCCGACTGGTGAGTGATCTGACAACAACCGGGCGCTCTCTTCAGCTTCACCGCTGGCGAATAATTCATTCGGGGCATCGGGCTCACTACTCGACCTGAATACCAACAACCAACTCTGCCATAGAATAGTAGGGGCGGGGCAAGTAAATGAATAGTTTGATATAATAGGGGCAGGCCCCTACGGGGGATTTCATTCAAAAAGGGGCTTCAAATAGTTAGTAGGGCAAGTCCCCGTAGGGTCTCCCTTTAATTCATTTCTTAATGAAACATGATTAAGGACGGGCGGCCCCTACTATCTAAAGGGCTGCGGGTCTATTCTAGAAGAGCATGCACGGCATTTCAGCACAAAATTGATTGAAAGCACCGGCGGGCACCTTTAGAATAGTAGGGCCCTTTATAATATAGGGCCAGATTCAAACGAACCGACTGCTTATCTACATATTAACTCCAATTCATAATATACATAGGGATTTCTCCACTCACACCCGACTTTCAGGGTTGAGGGGCCAAAGGCTCAATCCAATAGGGCCCTATATTAGAAAGGGGGGCCTCGATGAAAAGCTCGCTTGCGAGCACTCGCCCCAGAGAGACTTGAGCTCCACCTGCTGATCGGGTCGCTCTCAAAGTTTGTTGCCGATGAAGAAGCCGATGGAGAAGCAGGAGAGGACATTGGAATGTTGGGAGCGCGCGGCACCCCTACTATTCTAAAGGGCAACCAACTTTAGGAGTGGTAGAAAGAAAGGGCTTATGCATGAGTCATGAAGGTGCCCCCTGTGCATCAAAAGTGCGTGCCCCATAGCCCTACTATTCGCTAGGGGAGGGCCATCGCATGTGCATTGTTCTATCCGTCACACTCGGCTTACAGGTAGAGCTAACTGACCAACAGAATGCTGAGCCTAGCATAATCTCTATCCCCCCCCCTATAAAGACGAGTTCCCGTGCTTCTCCTGTGCCTGATATAGAGATTATCGCTCAGAAAGCTGGAGATGGGAATGGGTGGGATGGGTAGCCTCCCGCTGCTAGTACCTAACTGGATCTCCAACCAATCTTATATACGTAATATGAGCCAACTAAGATATATAGGGCCAGCCCTATCTATATAAGAAGGGAGAAAAGTGAGTGCCCCTTACTATTAAAGGCAGTTGCTAGTAGATTCTATAAAGGATTCGATCAAAAAGTCAAATAGAGGCCCCATAGAATAGTAGGGCTCCAATCGTCTCCCCTTTGATTCTCCTCCAGCTCCAGTTAGCAGCTATGGATTGACTCTCTATCTGCAGTTGTTAGAAGATGAGGAAGAACGTTTTTTCCCTTTTATAGATGGTTTCATGGACCTCTTATGCCAGCTATCTTCAAAGCTATGGGATAAGGTAGGTTTATTGGGGTAAGGACGTGGGTTAGAGATAGGATACATAGGCTCAGCTCTATAGACTGGGGTGGACTCGAACGCCTTTATTAGAATAGTAGGGGGCCCCCTATATTATAAAGGGCCCTACTATTCTAATAAAGGTTGTCGGTAGCAGTATCACTCTCCCGGATTTGAGCAGCATCTACTACTTAGACTGAATAGGGAGGGTTGGATATAGTCTTAATTAGTACACACTTTCGAACGAAACTCTCCCTACCCACCGTAGGGGGCCTAAATTCTCCAGACCCAAGGCTCTAGACCCAAGGATTGAATTGACAGCATGGCATTATCAATATTAGAGAAGTTAGACAGTCGTAGTTTCCTGGCAGGGGATCAAGGAATGGGTGCGCAGAGGTGTTATGTGGGCGCCCTTGCCGAATAGTAGGGCCAGCATTTTGATTCTTTCGTTTCAGCATGATAGCGTGATTAATCGGAGCCCTACGGGGCCCTACTATTCTATGGGCACCCCTTACTATTGATTAAAGGGTAGTAAGGCCCCTACTATTCTAAGGCGCCCTACGGGGGTTTGGTCAAATCTCTTTACCACAATTATGTTGATGAGAAAAGGTCTTCCCCCTACCGGGGGGAGGGCCCTTTCTAATATAGGGCTTTCCTTCTCCACCGGACCCATGAATCTAACTGTTGAACCGCCCCTATTATGTTTTGAAACTGGAGGCCGGGCCACTATCTATCATTCCCCTTACTATTAAAGGCCCCTCTGCGGAATGGAACCACATGCTTTGTTTTAGAGGTATCAGCTAGGGCCTTCTCGCAACTCTTGAATCAATCTGGTGCTGATTCGAAAAAAGTAGTCATATCGAAGATCCGTGCCCTATAGATAGTAGGGCCGGAAACGGACAGGAGTAGATAAGAGGCTCCCCTTATCTATTCCTCGGTTAGCCTTGAACCTTCTGCAATAGGTCCGTCCGGTATTTCTCGCTGTAGTGCCAGTCCCCCCTACTATTCAAATTAGCACGATTTATGCCCGAGTAGGGCGGCGATCAGAATCCACATGTCCATGCTACCTAGAGACCGACCTTTTGTGTAGCAAATTCTCTGCATCGGGGGAATTGGCGTTATATAATCCCACCTGCCCTACTATTCTATGGAGAAGCTAAATTCTAATGGGGGGTGGGGCGGCCACTCACACCCGACTTTCAGGGTTGAGGGGGCGCCCGCCCCTTTTTCTATAAAACCCACCTCAAATCGAAGAATGAGATGAGACAGCGGTGGATGAAACGAGAGCAAACCCAGAAGTTGTTGGTGCATCATCAGCCAAGTGAGATCAATTTGAGGCTTGATCAGGAGTCCCACCCCTTTATAATATAGGGCCTTCCCCTTAAATAATGATAAATACGCACGCACGGGAACTCAATAATGAAACTCGATGATGAGCCTTATTCTAAATTGCATCATTGCCTGGTGCCTATAGATAGTAGGGGCATGGGACTCGAAGAAAATGAAAGAATGGCGGGCGCCTAGAAAAAAATGGGCATCAACAATATTCTAAACGGGAAATTAAGATCTATTAGTGAACCCCAGTTTTATCAGATAGGGGCTATTGAAGGCATTGCGGATTGGAGTTTAGATCCTAGGTATCCTATAAAGCCCTGACTTTTCACCTAAGGCTGGGCTTCGCGCATAACTAGTTGTTCAGAAAAAGTACGGCCCCCTAGAGAAGTAGCTTGATCGAAGCGTGCTGGTGCTACCTCTTTCCTTATCCGGCAACGGCTTAGATCCAAAGGATAGTAGTTCATATAGTTCAGATTCTGTTACTCATAGAAAGATGGCAAGCGAAAGAAACCCCACTAAAAAAAGGATGGTGGATCAGATTCAATTCGAGGAGTAGATAGATGGATCAGAATCGCCTTGGCGAATAGTAGGGCCCCATAGAATAGTAGGGCGAGGATAGTTATTCAGGTGCCTCTATCCATAGATAGCGGTTCCTTACCATTTAGATAGAAAGAGTGGGGAGTCAAGATAGCTGGGTCCGAGAGTTGGATGAAAAGCCCTACTATTTTATTTCAGGCACCACAAATAAGAAGAATAGTCCTTATTCGGGCGCCCCTACCTAAAATTCTATGGCCCTACTATTCTAAAGGGGCCCAGGTAGCAAGCTTTGAAATTGCTTATTCTCAATTGCAAGCTGCCCTATATTATAAAGGCAAAGTTATAAGGGGAGTCCCCTACTATTCTAAAGGGGATAAAAAAGGGTGCCAGCTATATCAAAAAGGGCCCTTTACCTTTATAATAGTAGGGGTAGGGGTAGGGGGCCTACACACAGATGCCGGTGGCCCACACTCCACAATAAATCCCCACCCGCCCCTACTCTTCTATAGGGGGTAGGTAGGGGGGCAACCAACTCATCTCTAGACGTAATATCCTTCATCATTCCTTTCCATCCCCCGCCCCCTTTTCTATTATTTGGGCTTCCCATCCAATATCCTGAATAATTGCCCTACTATTTTAAGGTAAGGGCGGGCAAAAAAAGAGTCCTATATAATTTGAGGGCTTCCCATCCTCCCTACAATAATCTACCTCCATGCAGGGGAGGCTTTGGGCATTCCATTGCTTTCCATCCTTATGGTTCAGCCGCGGTCTTTCCATCCTTATTTGCGGAGACCATTTCTAACCTACCAGAAAGAACTATCCTCCGACTATAGGCGAGATGCAAGGGGTGCCTTTATTAGATTATTCTAGCCTAATAGTATTATTCCAAGAATAATTCTAACTCGGTATTCTGGTTGGCCCTACTATTGATGGAGGATCGCCCTACTATCTATAGGGCATAAGACTCTAGTCGGACTAGCCTATTCGCCCTACTATTCGACAACACCCGGGCCCCAACCTTCTATAGTTGAGAATCAATTAAAGCGACATGTTACGTATAGAATGCTGGCCCCATACTGGCAGCCCTTCAAATAGTAGGGGGTGCCTGCAGGGGCGGCTAGTAGCCAATCTTAGAACGTAATACTAGTAGTAGGAGGAAGGCAACCTGCCAATCGGCCCCCCAATATAGTAGTTCGCTTCAGGGTGATTATTGTTGTGACCCGCCCGCGGCGGCACCCCCTACTATTTGAAGGGCCATAAAGAAGCAGGGTGGGATTGATTGTGGAGTGTGGGCCCTAGGAAGAATGCCACGAAGGGAATCTAGCCGCAATGCCAGCAGGAGCAATAGAACCATCGAACTGATAATAGCACCAAACCAGCCACCCCCCAGCCCCAAGATAGATTCTCCTTGCAGAGGCCCTTGCTTATAGATATCCCCGGGCCACTATTAGAATAAGGGGCCCACTATTCGCCGCAAGCCCTTAGAGTTGGATAGCTTAGTCCACCTAATCACCCATTACCTTTGAGAGCAGCCCTACTATCTATAGGCAGTTGCCGAGCCCTACTATCTATAGGCGCTTCTTATCTCTCCTCGGGAAGCTGTTTCCCATCCCAACCTTTGCCCAATAATAGAAAAAGGCCCGGCAGTCAGTACTACAGTGAACCTGCATGCCAAGTATCACAGGGTGGGAGGGCCGCAGGGTCAGGAACCACGACAACTCTCAGCAAAGCCGCCCGCCCCCAGGGACTTCCTCCGGAGAATCCTCCACAGTTCAGTTCACTCGGGGAGCACCATATAGTATACAGGACGCCCTCCCCCGCTAACCTTTTACTTCACACTCTCCCTACCCGAAATTCAATAAGGATGGGAAGCAATGCCAGAACCAAAGGGCTAGCAGGCTCATTAATGGCAGAGGGCTGCTGCTATATATCTGCTAGGGCGAGATCGCCAAAGAAACTATAGGGCCCATGTCTATAGCCGGGTGGAAGGGAATCATAAGGGCCCAAGGGGGTGAGCCTGTTACATATAGAATATGGTGTACCGGTCAACTATCTATCTATCCATCTATCTATCTATCTATCTGGGGCCCCTACTATTCGACTGGCATCGGAGGCCCTTATTCTATATATCGGCCCCTTTTTATATCAGGCGAGATCGATTCGCCCATTAGAATAGTAGGGCCCGGCCCCCCCTTTCAGATTATTCCCTGAATTCTGGTTCTGGCGAACCTTATATTAGATAAGAGGGGGGCCCACTACCAATCTACCTCCACTAGACCCACCCACCCGGCCCCTACTATTCTATGGCCCCTACTATTATAAAGGGGGACAAATCCTATATCTTCCCAACCCCTTGCCGAATAGTAGGGCCCCTGGATTTGAATAGTAGGGCCCTCACCTGCCCATTCAAATAGGGCGGGCCCCCTATATAAAATGCGGGCCCACTATATAAAATGCGGGGCGGGCCCCCTTCGCGAACAGTAGGGCTCCCGGCCCCCTGCCGGGCCCACTATATAAAATGCGGGGCGGGCCCCCTTCGCGAATAGTAGGGCCCCCGGCCCCCTGCTGGGCCCACTATATAAAATGCGGGGCGGGCCCACTATATAAAATGCGGGGCCCACTATATAAAATGCGGGCCCCCTTCGCGAATAGTAGGGCCCCGCCGGGGCCGGGGCCGGGGTAGGGTAGGGGGGCCCTTGCCGAATAGCCGGGGCCCTGGCCCCGGGCGGGAGTAGAGGCCTCCCACTACACCGGCCCCTACTATTCTAGAGCAAACAAAAAAGAGTAGGGACCAGATTATATACGTGATAGCCGCCACTAGACTCAACCGGAGAATAATAGAATAGTAGGGGCCGGAGGAGATAGATGAGAAGTGGGCCCCTTAGAATAGTAGGTATTGCCCTACCCCTACTATTTGAAGGGCCTCCCACCCCCGATGCTGCCCTACTATTCTAAAGGGCCGATTGCGGGAGGGGAGGGAACTATAGCGGCTAATTCCCTCCCACAACTCCCAGCCACCCTACTATTCTCAGGGTAGGGGCCCCCCCTGCATGCCCTTCCGGGCCACCCACCCTACACTATAGCTTCCAACGGCATCTACCTGGGAACTATGCCCCCCAACTATAGTTCCCGGTGCAATGGGAGGGAACTATTAGTCGGCAAATTAGGCCCACCCTCCCGAACTAAGGTTCGCCTTTAGAATAGTAGGGGCGCCCGTAGGGCCCTAGCCTCGGGCGGGGGTAGGGCCCTCACCTGAATGCCCGGCAAGGGCCTTTTTTCTATCAGCAAGGCCCTGGCCCCGGGCGGGGGTAGGGGCCTCCCACCCACCCCTAGGTCGACATGGGGGGTCAGTACGTCTAAGGAATGGCTAATGAAGGGATTCAAATCAAGACTTACCTTGACTCTGCTGGAGCAAAGATATAAATGAGTTGGGTAGCAACCATAACAGAATATACCAAGGACAGATTAACTTAATCAAAAATAACTTAGGTATAATCCATGTGCCATTGGAAGGATAACCAACCAGGAGGAGTTTGAGAAGAACTAAAGGGCCATGGTGATAGTTAAGACAGGTGTTGAGAGATAGTTGAATGATTCAATTGTCGAGGAAGTGACTCAATGCAGATGCTCCATTCAAGGATTACACTGACGAATGCACGCCCATTAGAATTGTAGGGGGTCTAAAAAATAGTACATTTTTATGCCCGCTCAATTATTTCCCTCCTCTCCTTGCCCTCCCGGTGAACAGGTCGAGCAGCGGTAGAACCATAGATAGGTTTCATGAGGCAGATCTCTACGCTAGAGAGAAAGTCGAAACTCATAGGCCCACCTACCTATAGTAGGGACCCGCCTAAGCTCAGAAGGAAGGAAAGAACAGGTGCTCCCTATCCTATAAGGAACAGGTGGGGACCTGCCTAAGCTCATAAGGAAAGAACCTTCCGGTAAGGTTAGGATTCTCTCCATCCATTAGGTAGGTAAGTGACTTTCAACGAGCAAAAAAGAACCATAAGAGCGCCGAAAGCATTCTAGGAGTAGGGCTTACTGAAAAGAAATACAGCCCAGAACCGGTCGCTGAGCAATCAAAGAGTAATATTAGCCAGCCGGGTAGATTGATTCTGCCCGAAAAGAATGAATGACAGAGCCCGCTAAATGACACCCTTCAGTCAATGCTCCCAAAGAAGACCTTTCCTTAAACAGTCAGGTAGGAAGGGAAGATGAAAAAAGTACCCGCCGAACACCTTATAGATAGTAGGGCCCCCCCCTTCCCTGTCCTCACCCTCCTAACATGGGATGAGGGCTGTCCTTATAGAATCTTTTTCCTAGGGATATATTTAGAATCCTCGGGAGGACTCTCACTCATTTCTCTATCTCTCTTCAGGAGGTAAGATATACCCCTCCCCCTTCTAGCCCGGAACGATATGCTGGCGTACCAGAAAATGAGATCCTTGAACGCATAATATCATATAATAATGAAACCGGCCCTACTATTATATTATTGCAACCGAGCGAGTGAGTATGCTAAAGAATGGGCGAAAGAAAGCGTGAGGTCACAGGTCCCCCTCATGGGCAGGGAAAGCCTGGTCCATCTCGCTGGCCCCCCCATATTCATGTAGGCACTGGAAGAACCCGATCACGTTCACGTCACTTCTTCGATCCACCTGGAGAGATCAAGCAGATTATGGTAGCGTTCTCACTGCTTCTAATCGAAGAGCCCCAAACAATACTACATCAACGGGGCGTCTGTAACTTGACGTGAACGGATCTACAAATATCGTAAGGTTAGTGGTTTAACCGGATCCGAGTAAAGCGAATGCTTGGGATGGTTCAACTATTGCTTTGGCTGATTCCATTGGTTCTTTCAAATGTCTACCTCATTCTGGGGCTCAGAGAAGATGAGAGAAAGATGTCCCTACGGGCGTACCCTACTATTATAAAGGGTGTTCCGGTGATTCCAGTTGGTCTGTACCTGCACCTTGAAGCTTCAACAGATAAAGAAATGAAAGTGATAACGACTGCCGGGCTTGGATTCATATGCCGCTAAGTGAAATGCAGGAAACCGACCTTATTATGCTCCTACTGGTCCTTTATAGGGCCCCCACAACTTCATCCTCCCTCCCCAGGGGATAACCAGATAAAGCCCTTTAGAATAGTAGGGCCCATAGAATTGTAGGGGCTCGCGAGATAACACGGCCTCGGTTGAAGCTACACCTGCACCTCTTATGATTTCAGCTACGTTCTCAGATTCTTCTCGGATTCGATCCTCTAGCCATCCACTTGAACCCATTTCACTCTGCCTTGATGTCCACTTATTCCAGTTAACCAAGTCCCGCGGAACACTCGACCATAGAATTGATAGGGGCATTGGAATGACTGAATCAAAGCTATATCCTGCCGCTCACATGGTTCTACGATTGCTTACGTGAGGTTTGTTCTAGGAGTTGCCCCCTAATCTCTACCCCCCTACCCCCGCCCGGGGCCAGGGCGCCGCCTCCCCTACTATTCTAAGGCATAAAGTGACCAATATGAAGTGAGTGCCGTTGGCCCTTAGAATAGTAGGGGGCCTCTGTCGAATGCTCTAACTATGGATAACCTGTTTCGGATAGGATGGGAACAAAGCTCCACCGTATGGATTCGATGGGGGCACTTCGAGCTTACGATGGGCACTATATATCTTGCTTGCGAGCCCTTTTCAAATGCCTACCTTGGTTCTCAACTATAGATGGGCCGCCCTACTATTCTATTATTCCTTACCATTCTATAGGGGAGGCTGTTCCCTACTATTTGAAGGGGTGTTGGAAGATCTAAGCTACGGAACTAACTGAACTGGATGGGATCGATCAATGAATGGCATGGAATGGCTCTCTAATGCATGGATAAAACCTCGCTATGCCCAAGAACCCGCTCTCTAAACAGCTGGTTTTCCCTATGGTGTTACCGTGGCCTATGGTGTGACCGTGGAGCCCTTACTATTATAGGCGAAAGATGATGAAGTTGTTCTCGCACCTGCCTGTCGATGGATATGTGTTTGGATTCCTACCAAGTCCTGCGCAATGAAAGGTAGGCAATCTGCCTTTTCATTGAGGGTCGGTGGTAATAACTCGATGTAGGTAGAGAAAGGCGGCGAGACGAACTAAAGTGCCAGCTGGTGAAACATCTACATCTCCAAGTCCATCTATGAGCTCACATTCGAATCCAACGCGGTTCAAAATACTGGAAATAGAGAGTGTAGAGAAAGGGCTTAGCTTTCAATTCAATAAGCGTAGTAAGCATATCCCCTACTATTCTAAGGGCCATCGACAGCTCACTTAGAATCATTCCATCATCCTATCATCCCGCATCTATTATTTTCTTTCCCCCTATATTAGAAAGGGGCTGGCCTGAGCATTATGCCAAATTATGGGGATTAAACCTGCAAGCATTGCCCTACTAGAATAAGGGGTTTGCCATCCTTAATTTTCAAAACTGGATGGCGTCATGAACAATCTTTTCAATTTTGTATCCCGGGAGTTCTTGGGGCTCCAAAACGGACTTTCCTTGCCCTCCAACTGTCAGGCGAGCCCTATGTTTTCAATCATTTAAAGTAGTCAGTTGTTTGAGTATACTTAGCCGCTGCCCAGGGTGTAGGCATCATTGTAGTAGAAGGATCAATATCTGGCAAGTACTGCCTCTGCTGCTCTGGCTTCTCTCAATAGGGCCCATTTCATAAAGAAATTGGAACATAGGAGGCTCAGGATTCCTCTGAGGAACAGAGGGAGTCATTGTCTTCACTGTGTTTGCTCTCATTTGCAGCAAGTGAGAAAAATTCCCTAGGTCCCCCCAGCAATCTGAAATGTTTATTGCCCTACTAGCCCCCCTACTATTCTAAAGGGCACTTCAGCTTCTGTCCTGTTGGCAATCAACCTATGCATCTCATCCTCATCGTGCCCATTCAAATAGTAGGGCCCATAGAATTTCCCCCATAGAATTGCTCGGACCAGAGTTGCCCCCATAGAATTGTAGGGGCGGGGGGAAAGCATGGGTGCAGCCTGTCCAGAGCCTAGCCGAATGGTAGGGGATTGGCTTAACTCCAGCCGTCCATCGAGAAAGAAGTAGGATAAGGGCCCCAATGGGATTGCCTATAGAATGGTAGGGCCCTTGCCGGGCCTCGGCAGGTTAAAAAGGATGGCTGAAGGACTACCCGGGGACCCCGAGTTCAACAACTATAATAAGGCCCACAACCGGAAGTAATGATAACAAACCATCCTTTGATTGTTTGGCTCCCTCCGGATGCTGTGGGAAGGTTCCGACCATCCACCCCCTCTTCTCCATCCTGAACCGGGGGTTCATGGGCTAGGATGGGAGACAAGAGTAGCTCCAGTAACGAGTTAACAACCATTACCGTTGGCAGGTCCGGACAGCAGAGGGGAGGAGTAAGATAGGCTAACTAACAACTAACTTCTTCACCCAATAATAGAATAGTAGGGCGGTTGCCCATTTATTTGAGCATCAATCTATTGTGCGGGAAGGGAGTTAGCCAGTTATGCCCTAGGGCCTTCCTTACCTTCATTTCATTCAGCCCTTTTTTATATAGTTGGCCCGGTTGCCCTCAAATTCTATGGTTTTCTCTACCGGTTACGGTATATTAGTTGCCTCCTAGTTAGGGTAGGGGCGCAGTTCCGGTGCTTGGAAGGTCCTTGCCATCTCACCCTGCTGCGGTAGGACAAAGAAAGAAAGGTAGGCCGGCTAATAAAAGATCCATCCCCCACCTCCGGGCAAGAGGAGTTATAGCCGGGCAAGAAGAGTTATAGCTTTTAGTTTGGCCCAGTCCCACCTCCGGTCGAGCTTCAGTTCCTGCCGGAGTGCCTACCTGAGCTTTCATTTGCCTTCTCCGGTCCGAGCAGGAATTGGTTTCTTTCTGTCTAGCCTTTCCCTCGCCGCTCCTTGAAAAGTTAGATAGGGCAGGCAGTTCGTTTAACAACAATCTCTTCTCGCCCATCTCCATCAGTTTGTAGTCTCTCCATCAGTCTAATCGCCCTACTATTTTATAGGCTAGGCCGGCCCTCAAATTCTATGGGCCACCCTACGGGCAACCGGTGTCTACCCCTCCCTACTATTATAAAAGGCTAACTGACCATCCGCCATCTCTTTCTCGAAACTTTCTTTGATTCCCTCCCACAACTGTCCATCCTTCCCGCCCTCAAATTCTATGGGCCCTGGCGGGGCAGACAGCTAATCAGCTCAAGGAGGCTGGGAAAGCTACCTCCTATTCCTACACGGCCCCCCCCCCTTTATAATAGCCAGGCCCTTGCCCCTTTCCCCCTTTCCCCTGCCGGGGCCGGGGCCGGGGTGGCCCGCCGGGGTAGGGCCCTTGCCGAATAGTAGGGGGGGGGGGCTTTTTTATATAGTTGGGGCCCTTCCGCCGATGATATATGCGGGCCCTTCCCCTTCCCCTTCAAATATAGGGTAGGGTAGGGGGGGTAGGGCCCGTATATATCATCGGCGGCCGGTTGACTCAACTATATCGAGTTCAACAACTATAATAAGGAGGGCGAAGCGGAAGACTGGCTTCTAGAATCCTTTATCGAGTTCAAGGCCCCCTAGAAATTCTATGGCTCTATGGGGCATCCCTGCAGGGGTGGGTGGGAGGAGACAGGGCAACCGGTGGCTACCCTTTACACCCCCGGTGTGGTAATGAGAACTAACCATCCTTACGACTAGCAGTAGAACATTACCCTTCCTAATTCAAGGGTTCCCTCCGGCCTTCCTACAGGGGTTCCCTTTCCCTACCCGTCCTTGCTAACTAGAACAAATAGAAGGTGTTCGGGTGAAAACAAATAGCTGTAAGTGGAAGGCCCATCAGTACCCAACCATAGAGTAGGGAGTTCCATCCATTTGATTAGCTCCTCGTTAATTGACTAGTTGTTGGCATTTCAGTATGGTTTTGCGAGGGAACTATATAAAAAAGGCCTAACTACTTTGAGCTGGGCTTAACTCCCTCCCGGGCCCTGCTCATCAGGATTAGAAACCTGACTCCACCAGTTAGGCGCTATCATGAGCTACCGGTGCGTGCAGGATGGAATGAGGAAACTTATTAGTATGCTCCATCCGGGGAATCATCGCCTCTTTTCAACTACCGGCCGCAAGAATCCAAATTAGTTGATTAGTTCCTTTCTCGACGAGTTGCCTATAGATAGTAGGGCATGGAAGAAGTAGAATCCTATTGCTTATGAAAGCAGGCTGATGCCATGGCAGCCCCTACTATTCTATGGCGGAGGAAGATAAAGGTCCCGATGTCACTATTTAGAGGAGATTAGGTGGGTGGCTGGAGCAACTCTCCCTCAAAGGTGGCCAACTAGCTTTACACCGAGGAACTAACAAGAGTGGGAGGAGTAGCTCAACTAACAGAGGAGTCCTAAGCGGCACATTGAACATAGCCCTGGCATCAGGGCCCCTACTATTCTATGGCTAACCCTACAACTTATCTATAGGGGGGGGCCTTTTTTATATAGTTGGGGGGTGGGAGGCCCGCATATAGTTGGGTGGGCCCAACCCACCCCGCCTAGCCGAATGGTAGGGGTAGATTAGTTGTTGCCATCCCATAGAATTGTAGGGGCTGGAAAGATCCGGCATCAACTATCAACTACCATTCAACCACGATCTGGAGCATGGAACGAACGGAACCGGTTCTGGCACTGGGAAGATATGGTCAGGATCTATTGATACGATTGGATACTCGACTGGTGCAATTGACATGCCCTTAAATTCTTTATCCTCCCCCGACAATTGATAGTTGGCCTCCCGAGTTATATAGGTAGGGGGGCTTGATCCCGCGAATGATTGGATTGAGGATTGTCGACCAATTATATAGCCCCCCCCCAATAAGAATAATTCTATAGTTTTATAAGGCTAGCAAGCTGATGCCATTAAGCCAGGCGCCAGAGATGATGAAAGCCGATTGGTTGATTGAGAGATGATGAAAGCCGGCTTGATTGATGGAGATCGGGCCGTTGCTACTGCCGCTGCATGCTATCGCTAACTGCTATGTCGCTGAACAACTATAAATAGGGGCCTCAGTGCATCATGAATCGCATCATATAAGTAACATGAATGACATTATTCCGCCAGAACCTGTGTGATCTTGATCCATGCGCTCTACGATGTGTTAAAAGCTGCCCCTATGTCGCGGCCTATAGAATAATGGGCCAACATTCAACATTGCCCTACTATTCTAAAGGGGTGCCCTCAATGAAGGATGATATGTCCAGTGAGAGATCACCATGCATGAGACCGATTCGCCACCCAGTTATATAGGTAGGGGGCGATCCATAAAACCACCCCCCAGCTATCTATAGTAAGGGCCCTAACTGGATCTACGGCTAATGGTGTTGTACCACCTAGAAACCGAATGAATCGAATCTAGCCGAATGGAATGCCTAAATAAACTATAGGGGATGAATGCCGAATCTAAGAACCACACGGAACGGCCCTATCTATATAACTGGGTAGCTGCTCCCTCCAACATATCCATGAGCGCATATCTCCCTATAGGTCTCTACCCCTATCCTTCCTATGTGGGTAGCGCCTCTTCTAAACCATATGGCCAGGAAGCGGGATATGACCAACGCTAACATGATATCGATATGCCCGATTGATCAAAAAAGATGCTCATGAAGGCCATATAAATTATAGGCCCACATCTTTTTATCCCCTACAATTCTATGGCCCTTTCTAATATAGGGGGCTATCTATAGGCCCTGCCTTACGGGGCCTATAGAAACGTTTATCCCTGGGGGCCCTTTTGCCCTTTTGATATAGGCGGGCAGCGGCGGCCCGCCGTTCTGCCTGGCCCCCGGGCGGGCCCCCTATATAAAAAAGGGCCCGCCGGGTAGGGGGCGTTTCTATAGGGCCCGGCAAGGGAAGATGTGGGCCGCCATTGATATTTGAGGGAATGCCCTACCTTTCTATAGTGGGGCCCTTTTTGATAGAATTGCCCTCTTCAAATAATAGGGCTTAAGGGAATAGCTTAAATGAATAGAATAGCTTCTCACTAGCACCGGCCCGGCGCCGCCCGCCCCCTACCTATATGACTGGGCATGCTTATTCGAAACTTGCCTTGATCGATCGATTCATCCACATCTGTGCTACTGGGCCCTAACCGGGGGGACGAGGGGCCCGACGGGGCCAACGGAGTTCCAGTTTTCGATATGCTTTCGTACCCCACCCGTATAGATGTTCACCCAGTCACCCTACTATTCTAAGGGGGGAGAGTTCTTTCTGGACGGAACTATTCACATCAATATGCTATTGAATTGATTCTAATTAATATTTCATTTATTATGGATATTGAATCCTATAGAGAGGATGGGTCAACCCATATATCTCTCTATCTCGGGTGATTGGATCATCGGCCGGGGGAATGAATGTTAGAAGGATGTTTCATTTCAGAAGGAAGGTTCGAGTTCTTCATCGACCCAGCGGGGAAATGAAATGAACTCGACTGCCCCAACTATAGATGCGGGGGCCCCCCTGGGCCTGCTCGCTCACCCGATGAATTGCTTTGAGTCGCGTGCCGTAGGGGGCCGGGTCGACTGCTGATCCGAGGCCTCTGCTACTGGAACCGGCTATGCAGCCACACCGATGATGGCTCCAGATACGAAAGGGATATTGGACGGGGTGCTCCCGGCACCCATAGAATTGTAGGGCTCGATCTGGAACTGCAACTACTGGTGGATGAACAACGGGCTTAGGGTTAACGCCTCGATCTCTCCGGAACAATCGAGGAAGAGCGGGTGGGTGGGAGAAAAGAAAGTTGGGTGGGCCCTACTATTCTATGGTGGGGGATATAGATTGGTTGGGATTGAATTCTTATATATATCTTAATCTGAGCTGATTAATTAACCCTTCCCTTTCCTTTCAATCCAAAGCCTTTATCTGTCCCTTCATTCAAGCCATTTATTCATCCTCTCGGGGCTGGGAATGATGAGTGGTATTTCCTTTCTTCCCCACCCGACCGGGGATATTGACATCGATGGATGTGCTCCTTTCCTCTCTGTCTGGGCATGAAATAAAAGCCGATGCTGGTGCAATAATCTGAAAGGGGGCAACCCTTACACGCCCTATAAATTGCCCATTTTTTTCTAGGCGGGGGTAGGGGTAGGGGGCGAAGGCGAGTATATTCGACGACACAGCCTTATTCATATCGCCCACAGCCCTACCTATCTATGGGAGGTGCTCAGCTTAGTCTTATACGTAATATGCCCATAGAGCAGACCATGTTACGTAGAAATGCCCATAGAATTGTAGGGGCCCATAGGGTTAAAAGGTGGGAGGAATAGTTTAACAGGTTAGGGCGGCTAGGGTAGGATAGTTTTTTTGCAGGTAGGAAGGTTTGGATGGTTGTTAGGGTGGGGTAGTTCAAGTAGGGGTAGGACAGGAAGGTGGGGTAGGAGGCTAGGGTAGGGGTAGGGGGCTAAGGCGGGGTAGGAGGCTAAGGCTAGGGGTGGGGTTAAGGCTGGTTAAGGCTAGGTAGGGGTAGGAAAGGAAAGTTAGGTTGTTGGCCCCACTATTGTTGGCCCCTGCGGGGTGGGGTTAAGGCCAGCTAATCTACGCAATTCTATTTGGGGTAGTCTGGAGGGTAGGGATCCTCCCGCCCTACCCGGAGGGGCCCGTGACCCAGGGAATCCATCCTTAGTGATTCTAGTCATCCTAAAGAGTATCCCACCCCCGGTGCTTGTCCTTCCAATTTCAAAGAATATCTTGTCCTGCTTCAAAACAAGCCCCTACTATTCTATGGATTGATTTATCAATTCAACATTGCCATATCCCCTAACCCACCCTGGTGGGGGGGACAAATTGGACTTGACGAGACCTGGAAAATAACCCCGATCGCCCCCCCCCCTATAGTACGGTTCATCGGCGGCTCATTTTGAGCCACGTCAGCACTTGCGAAAGAGGCCCCTGCCTACCAGACTGGGAGTAGATCTCGCCTCGCAAGGAAGCCCTTAAACTAAGAGCCGCCATTGATATCATTCTGTTGGTTCAGTCGCTCTGGGGAATAGATGATCGGGAAGATTAAGTGTCTCGGATCGATCGGGGAAATGGATTATCACCCAACACCTTGGCCCCTTTATAATATAGGGGAAAGAGCAAAGCCCTAAACCACCTATCTCCATTGATTGGGCCTATAAAATAGTAGGGCCCCGGGGTGGGAGGAGATAGACAGCTGCAGGATGATTTAGGTAGTTTCATAGTTCAGTTTGGATCCCAACCCCTTTCCCTCATTTTGGATAGCTATCCAAAACCGAAACTATAGTATCTCACCTCTTCCTTATTCATACCACCACTTTCTCGGTCCGCTCCCACCCCGTGACTACTATAGATCCCACCCACCCAGTAGGCACAGGTTACTCATTTTATTATTCCTTCACAAATAGGAGTCCAGTTCCAGCGAGCCCCTACTATTCGCTAGGGGCATTCCAGTGGGTACTGGCCGGATCCTTTAGAAAAAGAGAGGGAATATGACCCCCCGGGGAACTATGATTCCCCCCCACCCTGCTTCGGCAGGGAACTAGAATTCCCGATGAACCACCCGGCTAGCCGCTAAACTCAAATTCCCTCCCCCATGCACGGTGGGAGCCCTATTCTGAGATTATTGGGGGAGAATCGAAATGAATGGGTCACTTTTGCCTATAGTTCCCACCCACCCTGCAGGGTGGGAGGACAACAAGTTGTTTCACCGCGATGAAGAACTATAGTTGATAAATTCTTCTAGCAGGTTTAAACATGCTGGAGAGATGGCAGGTTTATTAATTAGGCAGAGGGTAGATGCCATTTGTGGGAGGCGACTATGCCCCCCACCCAACCCCACAGGCGTATAGAATCTGCCTTTAGAAACTATAGGCCGGCAACTATAGGTCAAAGGGTCACCTGCATTACCTGATTAGTAAACGTCCACTTCAATGTCTTCCCCTTAAGTCATTCGGGCAACTTATGGACCCTTCCCCATCTGATCGTTATGCGTCGACGTAGCGTTCTTCCCCTTCCCATCCACAGGTTTACGACGCGTCCGACACTTCCCCTTCAACTGCTTTGAAACATCTGGATTCTTGCTGCGCATCTTGTCGCTAGCGCTACTGGGTTTGGCATGGCTATAATAAGTAGTCTGCTCCACATGCTTACGAGTAGTATGATCCGTATCTTATATTGTGTTGATTCGTAGACGTCTACCTGTACCAGTGGTGGGTGTGTTTTCTAGTTGATTGATTGGTAGTGGTCAGCCAGTGTTTGATCGATCGATTTAGTGACGCGATAGCTACCAGTGTCGCTCTGGCTCAAAGTGCAACGTATAGAACTAGCAACTCGAACTCAACTCAATAACCCTATTGTATAGAGAACCATTTCCCCATTATAGAGTAGGGCACTAGCTTCAGTCAGGGTCTGGGACTGGCCTTATAGATAGTAGGGCGGCTGCATGGCTCATGGTTCAGTTTTTCTGCCGGTGTCGAAAGGGTAACCTGGTCCACCTGGATCAACTCATGGATCTCCGAGTACTGGTAGTGATAGTGAGTCTCCGGCTTCAACTGCAGAGGATTAAACTGCTTCTCCTAGTGGGGGCGGGCTCAAAGAGTTCTCCGGATGCAGGTTCCAGTTCTTTGCAAGAGGTATACGGCTGCAGGGCCCCTACCCCCTATATTTCAAAGGGGAAAGGGCAAAGAGTGCTCAGGTTCTTGATGGTGCAAAGAAGAGTTATCCTGTTTATCCGGTTATAGCTTTTACTGCTTTGAAGAGGTATACGAGGAAGGGCTCTCGTTGTTATGGTTCTGGTGCTACTATTCACGGGACTTCCGGTGATGCGGTCTCTATCCGTCACATGGCTATAATGGCACCTCTCAGGCTCAGGCTACTATTGATGGTGCAATGAGTGAGTCTCATGGGGATGGCTCCGATACTGGCTCAAAGTTAGCTTATATTTATCTGGTGCCCATTATTCTATAGGCGGCGGAGAGCTCTGAGTCGCATGTGAAGCCCTACCCCTACCCCTACCCCTACCCCTACCCCGGCAGGGCCCTACTATTCGCGAAGGGGGCCCGGATTTTATATAGTGGGCCCCGCCCCGCATTTTATATAGTGGGCCCGCCCTATTCGCGAAGGGGGCCCGCATTTTATATAGTGGGGAAAAGTTCTCGCCTATAGATAGTAGGGGCAGTTAAGTAAATGAATAGCTACCCGCCCTACTATTCTAAAGGCTTCCGAGGGGCTCCGGCCCTTTAGAATAGTAGGGCAGTCGCCCGTAGGGGAAGTCGAATAATTACCCGAATACGTTCATGAAGAGTAGTCGCTCGAAGCTCCCATTCTAATATAGGGGCCTTGCGATTCGGCCTATAGATAGTAGGGGCGCTTAGAATGGTGAGTAGGGTAAGAAGGTGGCTTAGGTTGGATACCAAGTGGTCTATTGGTCAGGATTCCCCTAACGATTCTTAGACGACATATACGACGTAGTATACTTACGATTCGAAGTTCGATAGGAAGGTGGTACCCCGCTTCACCCTGACTGAGCTAGTTGTTTGTTTCCGGATTCGAAAGATAGTTGAAACCTTCTTCCCCTTTAGAATAGTAGGGCGATTAGAAGCCGGATATGCATTGCCCTACTATTTGAAAGGGCGACTTCGAGACGCTCTTGTTGACACAACACCTACTAGGGGCTACTAAGCAACTACTAGACGCCACACCTAGGGGACCTACTAATCGGCCTTAGGGCGCCTTCGTAACGCTTCGGGACTAGGTAACGACTCGTAAGTCACCTATTGCGGCCTACTAGCCCGGATAGGCTCATGGCGCATTCGGGTTCGGATCCGCCTTATAGATAGTAGGGCCCTACTATTCTAAAGGCCGCCTTATTCTGAAAATTGATAGACTTACTATTTTAGAAAAGAGGGGGCATAGGTAGAGGTCACCTTATTCGCCATGCGAGACTTACGATCACGAGTCTGACCCCCGTAGGGCCCTTTATAATATAGGGCATACCGCTTACGCTTTCACTTCACCTTCTGATACGTCACCCTTACGCCCTACTATTATAAGGGGCGCGCATCACGCTTATGATTCTACTTATGCTTCGCCCTTTTTATATCAGTGGCCCGGACTTGGTAGTAAACATTGCCTACTATTCTAAAGGGGGCCGCCCGATAGCAATACTACTTATAGTTTGGATTCTGATCCAGAGGCGAAGAGTCGTCGAGAGCTATAGGTAAAGGTCGGAGGATAAGACTTGTGATACTTGCTCTGAGAAGAGGTAGGCTGCCGAGAGTTCTGATTTGGAGAAGGATTCTACTTGCTATGAAAATAGGTAGACGTATAGATCTTCGGATAGGTGGAATAGGTTGGCTTCTTTTACGACTTCTTCCGGATCACGATACTTTGCCCTTTAGAATAGTAGGGCCCCTTTAGAATAGTAGGCGCCATCGACTATATTATATTATTCAAAAGGGGGCAGGCTCAGTGGCCCTACTATTCTAAAGGCGCTTATAGGTCGTCGGATAGGTAGTCAAGGTCGGAGAGGTATTCAAGGTCCGATAGGTCGTAGAATAGTTATGCTTATGCTTCAACACCTACAGGGACTTGCGATCAAAATGAGACTGATTATTCGTGCGTACCCGTGCATGCATAGCCGTCGACCTGCTATTCGTAGCCATATACTGGTGCTGCCCATAGAATTGTAGGGGCTGCCCTACTATTATAAAGGCAACGTTGATAGGCCCGGAGGTTTATACCAAACTACCTAAAGAAAGATAGAATTTGATCTAAAGGAATGAGCCCGTAGGGCAGTAATGAGCTCTATTCCTTTGTGCCCTACGGGCGCTGATGGAAGCATCATAAATGAGAGGGTGAGGGTCTTTTCGTGCGTACTTTACGACGGATAACCAGCCCCTACTATTTATAAGGCGGAAGGAAACAAAGCACTGGTTTCCTTTTCACATGAAGGGAAGGCGTGTCGGATGGCGGTATTTTGACTGGCATCGGAGCAGTGCCCTACGGGCTGCGTGAAAATGATACCCCCGCTGCGTGATTCTCATGCCCGTAGGGCGCCCGAATGCAATGGAAGAGGATACGTATCCTTTGAAGGCTCGGGGGCACATGTTCACCAGACAAATTCTGAGTTCGCCCTACTATTCTAAGGGCCCGGGGAAGCCCTCAAATTCTATGGGCATCGGCCCCTACTATTATAAGGGGACCTATAGTCATGTTACGTATAGAATCTCGAGCCCCCGTAGGGCAATTCTATGGGCGAGGGATAGTTACTGTTACCACTTTCTCAGACGGTTTGCAGTGGAGATAGTTTTCTTGGCTTAATACCAAACCACAGCTCAAGGGTTCCCCTTCCCCTTCATTCGCATTGGACACCAGACTCCTGGCTCCGCTAGGAGGGACACTAGCCCATAGAATAGTAGGGGCTGCCATGTTTAAGCTTGCTAGTGGGTGGGTTACGGGCCCCTACTATTCTATGGCCCTATTATTTGAAAGGGGCCCTACTATTCTATGGGGCCGTTGGTTGGGTGGGACTTATAGGCATGCAGGACCAATGTGTTAAGCTGTAGACTCTCCAACTACAATTGGGCAGCAGGGTGGGAAGAGATAGTTGGCAGAACAGGCGGAGTTAGCGGGCACAATAATAGCCGCCTGGCGCACCTTCCTTGCCCTGGCGGGGCGGGCAAGTCGACAATAATCTATTTTAGGGTAGGGCCCCTACTATTTATAAGGCTTAGCCTAGTGATTTGGATTGATGGCCCCTACTATTCTATGGGGCCCTACTATTATAAAGGGATTGGGCGGGCTCTTGTAATCGAATCAGCAACTATAGGCAGCTAAATAACCTGCTATCTCGAAGCGGGGGCGAATAGAATTGTAGGCGAATCGTCTCGTATACTCCCGTTCGGAAGCTTAATTGCTAGGTGGGGGAGATTCAATCAATTCTTAAGTTCCAGGTTCCGGATCAGGGGGATCGAAGGGAGAAGATTATCTCTCGGGGGCCAACAGCATATACCCTTTATAGGATATTGGATAAGGAAGGGACGGATTCACCACTGAACCACCAGACCATGCCCCCTTATAATAGTAGGGGCCATAGAATTGGGCGGGCCCCGAGCCCTAAAATTCTATGGGCCACCATTTTTTGGAGAAGCGGAAGGATTAGATGAATTGGACACCACATGTCATGGTTTCGGGGAGGCCCTTCAAATTCTATGGGTGGGGAGATATTTTCATTCATGCCCCTATCTATATATGGCTCAGGGGGCTTCTCTCAATTTCCCTCTCCGATGTGAGTGAGGCAGCCTTTCTAAACCACCCATCGTATCTTCCTCCGTTCAAAGGCAGCTCTGGCATGTAGCCATCGATAGGTGGTAGAATAATAGTCCCTTATTCCGCCTAAACTAGATTTCACATCATTTCTTTCATTCGCTGGGTCGCCATCTAGATCAGTATTGAATGAGCCATCCTCTTCCCTACCATTCCCCCCCACCCCGGGGATCAGGCGATCGAAGGGAGGCAGGGAAGGATATGACAACTTATTTATTCAAAAGGTGGTGGCGAGGACCCCTACTATTTTAAGGCCCCCCCGCCTTTATAATAGTAGGGCCATCCCCACACACGAGATGGGACAAGTGACTGCAGCTAGGGCTAGGAAATGAGATAGCGCATCGGGGCCCGCCCTTTATAATAGTAGGGCCCCATAGAATAGTAGGGGGCTCGCCCCACCCGGCCAAATAATGACTCCACATGGTTTCTGATCCACGATGGCATCGAATTCTTCACCGCTCTATACCCGACTCATCCGACAACGTATCTCGTGACATCCCATCCCTACGCGGGTTCAAGCAGACCCATCCCTATGCGAGGATCGCAGGACAAGCCATATCCTCCTAATCAAGCCCCACCCAGGCCCTCATCCGATGACTTCATCTCCCGCCCACCCATTTTGATCCGCTACTATGATACTTCGGCTAGCCCTACTCCCAACCAGACGCAATCTCTACTGCGATAAGAAAGGCCGGTCCTTGCCCAACCAGGGCTGCCCCTATTATTGTTGGGCCCCGGTTGGAAGAACCTTGCTCTCACTGCGTTCGCCCTAGGTTGGGATAACGAGGGAAAGGGCATTAGATTCCAGGGTAGGGCTAGGAAATTTGAATCAGTTTCCGATACTGTTGCTAGTCGGGGGCCCTACTATTTATAAGGCATTTCGAATCATGGCTATAGTAACTGCTGAACCCATCTACCCGGCTAAGGGTCACTAATCCTATTCCTTTATTGCGGTTTGCGGTGCCCGTAGGGGTAGGAGAGGTTCCTAGATTCATACCCGGCCAGCCCTTCAATAGTAGGGGTCATTGAGAGAAGGGCCCTTATAGATAGTAGGGGCAGATTGCACAATAGAGCCATGATTGGATCCGCAGGGGCCGCCTTCGTCTCGAGATATTGACGCACCACTTCCTTTTTTCGGGGCTGGCTGCGGGATCGAGTACTGCTGTTCTCCCAGCTATTCGGCACGAATGGCAGATTCAACGGCCTTGGCTTACCCCCCTACCCCCGCCCTATTGCCCTTTATATCATCGGCGGCCCTTTTTTATATAGCCTCCCACTGCACCGGCAAATAGAATTAACCCTCTGCACCGGCAATAGAACCCCCCACCCCCCCATTATAGTTTCATAGTTATCTACCGGCCCTAAGGGGCCCTTGCCGAATAGTAGGGGGCCATAGAATAGTAGGGGCCCACCCACCGTGCTTGTAGGGTGGGTTGGGAGGAAGATAGCGGGGGGGAATGTTGAGTTCGTTGGGTTGAGAATAGTAGAGAAAAAGCGGGGTGCCCCGTAGGGGGCAAAATTGTTGGTAGCAGGGCCGACCGGCGAAGCTTATGGAGCACCCGTGCCCCTACTATTTTGATGGGCGGGCCCCTACTATTCTATGGCCCCCTACTATTCTAAGGGGGATGGAAGTTTGAGACTGTGCATTGACTATCGGGCGATCAATAAACTTACCATCCGGAATGAATAAGTATCCGGGGTGCCCTACTATTATAAAGGCGGCCCTACTATTCTATTATTGAAACTGCCCCTACTATTCTATGGAGTGAAGGTTACAACTATTGAACGGCTAATTTAGGGCTCACCCTGCTTCCATAATGGCAGTGTTCATGGGGAACTATAGGGTGCTGCCCCTACTATTCTAAGGTAGTGATTATCGAGGGCACTCGACTGCCAGCCCTTTTTTCTATAATTGTGATTCTTGGCGAGACTCGACTGCCCTCGAATATAGAGTTGGGTGGGTGGTCGAATAGTAGGGGCTATGCCTATAATCCCCACCCAACCCGGGCCCTACTATTCTTAGGTGGTTGCTTCCCGGCAACTATATAAAAAAGGGCATTCACGGCGCTTTGAATTCTCTGATGCCCTTATAGATAGTAGGGGCAGAGTGGGTTGGGAGAGAGGTAAGTCAACCTTTATATCTTAAGAGCGGGTGGGAAGAAGATAAGAGTAATTCCCTATCGATCTCCTTTCATATAGTACTTAGCGGAGTAATTGATTGACTCGTCAGGCGGCCCCTTTAGAATAGTAGGGCCCAGCAGAAGACTGGAGGTTTGATTCTTGTCCCTTATCGATCGGTGAGTGAGGGGCGGCAGCTCCTATCAATCGCCTTAGAATAGTAGGGGTGAATGGTTGAAGAAGATATCTTATTAATAGATAGATAGAGGATGGATAGTTCCATGGATAGTTCCATAGATAGAGATGAACTACTGTTAACGCGCTCTGTAGGATTCGAACCCACGACATCAGGTTTTGGAGACCTACGTTCTACCGAACTGAACTAAAAGCGCCCGACTATAGAAAGGTGCATTGGAATCTAGAATAATAATAATGACGGGGCCCTTCTTTTATAGAATTGTAACAACACAGCGGCCCCGACACGGAGAAAACATAGACACAACATAGAAGGATACCCTCATCCTCACTTCGTTCATATGAGTAACAGGAATTATTTAGCCCCGGGCTGAAAACTAGAATTGGGTGGGGATTCTAGTGGTAGGCCCCTTTCAAAGCCAGGTGGAGGATAGCAACTATATCTTCCGGAACCCCTTTATTAGAATAGTAGGGGGCCATAGAATAGTAGGGGCCTACCCACCCTAAAGTAGAAACCCTGCTGCCATAATGGCAGTGTGCATTCATAGGGGAACTCTAATGGAACTGGGGTGGGTGGCCTGCAGGGTTGGGGGGGCCCCTACCCCCGCCCGGGGCCAGGGCCCTACAATAATCTACCTCTGCATGCATGCAGAGGGATAGTCTATTGCTGCAGGGAGGGTTATATCTATTGCTTGTGAACAGGGAGGGCTGCTATGGCCCCGGCCCCGCATATAATATAGGGGCCCTACTATTAGATTCTTCTGCCTGTGCATGCATGCACAGGTTATCGCTTACCTTCATGAAATGTGCGGTAAGGGAGGGTTATATCTATTGCTGGTGCAGAGGGTATTATATATCTGCGAAGGGGGGTGGGAAACTATAGTTCCTGCATACAGGGTGGGTGGCCCCTACTATTCTAAGGGACGCGGGGCCGGATCTCAGGAGGCCCTTCCGCCGATGATATAAAGGGCAATAGTAGGGGGTAGGGGGGTAAGCCAGGGGCCGTTGGGCCCTACAATTTTATGGGGCCCTACCCCTACCCCTACCCCTACTATTATAAGGGTAAGGGTAAGGGTAAGGGCCCTACTATTATAAGGGGCGCCCCCCACAATTAATCTACCTCCCGGAGGGGCCCACACACGATTGATCTCCAAGTGGGAACCCGAATCCGGGGTGGGGGGAATTGTACTGGCAGGCTTCAAGACCTAGCGAACTGGAATCCCCGTTACCCCCCTATAGATAAGCCCTACTATTATAAAGGGGGGGCCCAGAGAGTTGAACAAACATTACTGGGGAAGGGGTCTCCTTTTCTGGCATACCCGTGCATGCAGAGGGATAGCCGCAGCCCGGGGCCTCGCGTTCATCTCGTGGAGGAGCGGAGAGTTCTTATTATCATAGCCCAGTGTGGATCAATCCATTATACTGGAGGAATGAGCCTGCATGTGCCCTTTTTTATATAGTTGGTGGGCGGCCAGCACATATATAAAAAAGGGGTGGAAAGGGCAGAAATAGTTGCCCATAGAATTGTAGGGCCGCCCGCCCTCTGCATGCATATTCCACTCTAATTCCCATATAGACGGGGTGGCCCCCCCTTTACTACATTGGGGCGGCTGGCATGTGGAGTTGATTGGCACTTCGTTCAATGAGTCCTTCCCGCCCATAGATATATAGGGCAACTCCAGCCTACGAATTCTATAAAAGAAGGGCGCATATATAAAAAAGGGGCAGGTACGTATACGCACTAATGATGGAATCTTAAGCTCTATTCCCGCTACTCGTGTGGGGTGGGTACCTCCTCCCACCCATCTCAAATTCCCTCCCTATGCATGCACCTGGGGCGGGCCCCTACCATGGCAATAAGGAGTTACAGAACCTGCCCAATATAGTAAAGGGATCCAGGGCGGAACACCCTACCGGGCCCCTTTTTGAGATAATTGGAAAACCAAACACCAAACAAGATTCTATACGTAACATGCCCACCCACCTCGGATAGGGCCCCCGCCAATGAATAGTAGGGCGGCTAGGCGCCCTATCAAAATGATAGAGCCCTATCCCGGTTCAATGCCTACTGTTTATGAAGGATTCCTGCATAGCCATAGAATTTTAGGGTAGGGCACAGTCATATGTAGCAAGTTCAATGAGCCCTCTCTTTATGCCGTCGAGAGATGGTTTATTAGGTTCCATTGAGTTCGGTCACTTCAGCAGTCATATGAGCTAGACTGGCAGATCAATGGTTATCCTCCCAACCTTTAGCCCGCCCTTGCCCCCTAGGGGGTAGGGGCAGTGAGAGCAAGGTTATCGCACCTTTAGAATAGTAGGGCGAACACAGTGAGAGCAAGGGGAGCCGGGCCCAACAATAATAGGGGCAGCCCGGGCCCCCGCATATAATAGTAGGGGTTATAAGGGCCCAACCTTGCCCCCTACTATTATATGCGGGGGGCCCAACAAAAATAGGGGCAGTGGTAGTTATCCCAACCTTTGCCCCCTACTATTATATGCGGGGGGCGCCCCATTATTAGAAAGGGGGCCAACTCCAGAATTTGATGATGCGGGCCCTAAAGGCGGGTGGGCCCCGCTTTGTTTTTGATCACTCATATACGTAATATAGACCCTCGGATGGCTAATGCCAGGGGTTCAGGAGCATGCTTTCGGAAACAACTAATCCCCCTACTATTTATAAGGCACCCAACCTGATATAGAGACCGGATAGGGCACCCTGCTGCGGTATAACATCAATCCTAACTGCCTGTAGGGCCCCACTGACTTGAGGAAGGTGGTGGCACCCCCGCCCTCTAAAATGTCGCAGAGATAGTTACACCCGCCCTACTATTCTAAGGCCCAGGCCTGATATAGAGATAGGGCATCGGGATAATAAATAATAGCTTCCATCCTGAACTTTTGCTAGATGCCCCAACCCAAATATTCTAGTTTGGCTGGCTAGGTAGAGAGAGATTTCTCACCCACCATATAGAAACTAAGGATTTCCCTATTATTTGAAGGGTGGATAGAAACAAAGGATTTCTCGAGCCCTACTATTCTATGGCGAACCTGGGCCCTTATAGAAAAGAGGGGCTCCCTGCCCTACTATTCTAAAGGCTTAGTTTAGGGAGGGCTAGAACTAATAGGTTTAGGGTACTTCCTTCCTGAGTTAGTCCCTTCCTTCCCGTGCGTGTTAACGGTCATTTTCTAGTCCCCTTTAGAATAGTAGGGGCTCCTCTCCCTTATTAGAGTAGTCTACAGCCCTGCAGGCCCTACGGGCAAGTGCCGTATTCTCCGCCCCGCCAGGGGTCTAGTTTAGTTGATACAGTTTGGAAGGATGCTTCACTCCGATCAACGGGGCCTTGAATCTGTACGTAATATGAAGGTAGGGCAGATCAAGGAGCGCAGTTGCCCCCCCTTTATATAGTTCAAGGTAGGGGCCCGGTAGGGCACGACTATATAGGTAGGGCGGTAGGGGCCCGAGTAGGGCCCGGTAGGGCACAACTCTATAGGTAGGGGTACCCAATATCTCCCTTAGTTCCCACCCTACTGAGGCAAGGTGTATACCATATAGATGCCCTACCCCGCGACGTAAATGTCCGAAATAACTATGGAGTCAGTGGAGGTAGGGGCCCACCAACTATCTCCTCCACTATAGCGGCATATCTGATTAGGGCATGATGGATAAACAGATGGACCGTTTCAGGAGAGGATAGCGAATGCCCCCTCTCCTTAGTTTAGTTCTTTATCCAACTATAGAAAAAAGGGCCTAACTCTCCTATCTATAGCTATTATAAAGGGGTGGGGGGGTGCGGATTTCTTCTCATTCGGCGGCAGAGTGAGCTATGGACCAACTTCCTTTCAACAACTCACTCCGGTCCATTCATCCCCTATAGTTTCTTTAGGCATTCCATTCAGTCCATCTCAATTAATCCACTGGTGAAGGGGGGCCCCTACTATCTATAGGCTAGTTCCGCTGTTGATCCTATCAATTAAGCCCCTTTTAAATAGTAGGGGATCCCGTAGATTATGCTTTTGATACTTACCGAGCCCCCGGCTGGCCCATAGAATAGTAGGGGCCCTCCTCACCCGGCCCTACTATTCTATGGCAGCCCTTCAAATAGTAGGGGGTGGAGGATATAGTAGTGCAGGCCCCTCAAATAGATTATTGCTCACCTGTAGATTAAGCTGATTATTCTGATCTCGACTTTGCACGCACCTGTTGTTTATCTATCCAGACCAGCCATCTTCTCGTAATCCAAGCTATAGATCCAGCCAGTCGTAAGCCATCTAAGCCACCAGCCTTAGCCATTGATTCTACTAAAGTGGATTCTACAGTGGCCCTACTATTCGGCAAGGGCCCTACTATTCGGCAAGGCGAGACCGAGATGCTGTTCCAAGTCCATTACCAGATCCTCCAGCAGCACCAGCCTAGCTAGCAGCATAGGTAGAGGTACCAATAGAGACAGGAGCAAGGGTGGACCAGTTCATCCAATTCCAGTAGATACCCCCCTACTATTCTAATGGGGGGTTGGTGGATATGATGGCGGTCGAGTGTCTAAATCACCAAGACAAGACCCCAAGGCATCGATCGAAACAACCAACCTACTATAGAATAAGTGGGTGGGCCCTTTATAATATAGGGGGAACTACCATGTTATCAACCGATCGCCATAGAATTGTAGGGCCACCCGAGCGAGTAAACAACATCCACCGGAAGAGGCCCCTACAATCAATCGGGGGAACGGGGAACCACCCTGGAGTCCCGTGTGTGGGGTTGGAACTAGAATTCCCTACCCACCCATGGGCCCACCCTGCAGGATAGCCAACTATATCCTCCCACCCCCCCCTTATAGTTCCGATAGCCCTACCCCCACCCCGCCGATGATATAAAGGGCAGATTATTGGCCCCCCTACTAAAAAAAGGCGATTCTTCTCTCTATACGTAACATGCCCAACTAGAATAGGGGTGGGAGAGCCCTATAGATTGGTTGGGGGCCGTTGATTGTAGGGCCCTTATAGATAGTAGGGCTCTCAATAATAGAATAATAGGGCGAACAGTAGTATTGGGTGGGAGGAGAGATTAGCCGTGGAGGCCATCACGCGAGATCGCCGCCCCGCTAAATAAAGTTGTGGCATGTTACGTATAGAGAGAAGAATAGAATAATAGGGCGAACAGTAGTATTGGGTGGGAGGAGAGATTAGCCGCATATATAAAAAAGGGGCGGAGGTAGATGCGAGCGGTTCAGTCGGTTCAATGCCTACTGTATTCGAATGCCCTTGCCGGGCGGTGATAGCCTAGCAAATCTTTATTGGTGCGGCACCATTTAGAAAGAACCATTGAGGGGCCTTATAAATAGTAGGGCAAATCTATCTAGAAGCCAAAATGGCCCTACTATTTGAAACGGGAGCTCTTTTTTTCAATCAGTTTCTACCGCGCTTAACTGCCGGGGAGACGACCCCGGCTAGATAGTAGGGCGCATGGAGGAGTATGTATCCCGAATCTTTCGTCCCTTTCATTGCATGAGAATCCGAGTAGTGATCAGCCACAATGCTCCGGGGCCTATAGATAGTAAGGGGCTTTCCATCTTTTTGTGTACGCCCCCGGGAGATTAAAGCTAGAATTGTGCCCGGCCGGCCAACTATATAAAAAAGGGCCTATATGGCGGACGTAACGTTCTTGAAAGATTTATCATGTATTCTGCCCTACGGCGAAATGGCCTTATTAATAGTAGGGGTGCCCTCCTACTATTTTAAGGCCACGCAACGCCCGTAGGGCCCGCCACTGATCCGGAAGAGTGTCTGGTATCCTATTAGGGGTCCACCTGATCGATCTACGGCCCAAAAGTCGAGAAGCGGCCGCACAAACAATTAACAACTGAATGAGCCGCCTGATATATAAAGGGCCTCCCTGGGTAGGCCCTTTATATATCAGGGGATCTCCGGGAGGGTGATGGGTAGTAAGTAGGTAGGGCCCTTTTTTCTATAATTGGGGAGGGCCCCGGCACCTAATCTTCCTCTGCATGCCCCGCATATAATAGTAGGGCCAGAAGCCCTTTATTCTATTATTCCCGCCCCTGAACCCTCCCTTTGCATGCATCTTGATATGTTCTATACGTAACATTCATAATCGCCATAGGGGCGGGTGGGAACTATAGGGCATGTTATGTATAGAATCTGCCCCTTACCTTATAATAGTAGGGGGTAGGGCCGGGTTGGCCCGGGGGCCATAGAATAGTAGGGGCCACCCACCCAATCCATAGCCCCAAGATCTAGGGATTGATTCAAGAATAATATAGAAGGGGGGCCCCGACCCCCTACTATTTAAAGGGGCCCCCGCCAATGAATAGTAGGGCACTCGACTCTGCATGCAGGGAAAGGTAGGTCATTGATCCTGGGATCATCACACACAAACTATATCTTCCTGCATGCCATAGAATAGTAGGGGCCCCAGAGATATTGAAAACATTTCTTAGCGACGTGTGGTGAGGAAGCAAGCGTAGTGATCATGATATTGAAACGAGCGAAAGAAACTCCCTATATTAGAAAGGAGTACCTAATTGGTATAAAAGGAAGCAGCCTGGAATTCGAAGAGATGCGGGTGAATATTTGGGACTGCTGCCCCTATGGCTCTACAGAAAGGTCAGATTTGAAAGCAGAGAGGATGGACCTTGCTATGCACAAAGCTTATGCAAGAAGGGAAACCCATCACTTGGCAGATCTCCCCCAAAGAACTCAATGCCCGTAACCTCGGCCGAGCGCGGTGAAAGAAAAATTTCAGCAAGCTGCAGCAAAGGTGAGGGGCATGGAACCGACCCGCTCGATTCCTTATGAGGAAGCACGAGGGATTGCTTGTGCCACAGAGGGGCCTATAGAATAGTAGGGGGTGAGGATCGAAAAAGCAGCTGGGGTGGGGCCCTTTATAATATAGGGTGCATATTCCTATATAGATATAATGCACCAGCCTTAGTCAGTGATGCAGTAGCCGTTGATTCTGTTGGTTAAGGACATGGAGGGGGCCCTTTTTTCTATAGTTGCACCTGCGGGAATGTAACTGACCGCTTCCCGCCTCACTCCCTCTATGCTCTCTGTCCTGTCGTCGCCAATTATAGAAAAAAAGGGCTGCTTTAAGCTGTTACCGAAATAGAACCATTCTCGCTAACGAAACATCCAAGCCATCGAACCAAGCAATCGAACCTTCCAAGCTTGACTGATTCTACTGCCTTACCTAAAGCAAGTGTGACCTAAACCCATAGCTAGCTCTTGGAACGAAGCTAGTGCAAGCGGCCTCCCTTATAAATAGTCGGGCCTACTCTCTGGGAACGAATCACCAGGAACTACTGAACGGGCCTTCTATAGAACCCGCTAGCCGGGCAATAGCTAGTCTCTATAACACCATATATCACCGAATCTAGGTTATAATCCTTAAATCACAACAAGAAAACTAATTTCACCATATAAGCTACCTTACCTGCCTACCTTGACTGATTCTAAAACTTAACCTTGAGTACTCCCGGAGGGAATCATACCAAGTATCCATCGTTATAGCCTTCGAACTAAGCCATATCACCGTCTACTGCTTCCCTTAGAATAGTAGGGCCATCAATAACCGGATCCATTGTCCACGAACAAATGGTCTAGCAAGTGACCCTTTCAATAGTAGGGCCCCCCAACTATATAAAAAGGGCCCTTTACCTTTATAATAGTAGGGGGCGGGGTAGGGGCCCTTTATAATAGTAGGGGTAGGGCCCCCCAACTATATAAAAAGGGCCCTTTACCTTTATAATAGTAGGGGGCGGGGTAGGGGCCCTTTATAATAGTAGGGGTAGGGCTCAATGAAACTTTTTGAACGGAGTGAACTAAACTATCTCACATGCCTTATTGACCTGAACATATAAGTGGCGAGCCTCAAATAAATACGTGTAAACTAAGTGAGTGTGTTCCATCCCAAGTGAGTGTATAGGGTGTTCCATCCCAAGTGAGTATAGATCGTAGTATTCTTTATTTAGCAAGTGATAGTGAGTGTGTGAGCGAAGCGATGAATGGAAGAATGCTTTCGTGCGTGCAGAGGGTGCGTGGAAGTAAGTGATGGGAAGAATGATAGTTATCATAGTAGAGTGAGTAGCGATGGGAAGAATGATTAGCAAGTTAGAGTCAGTATCTATTTAGAATTGACACCCCCCCCTACTATTTAAAGGGGAAGGGCCCGCTGGGGCAAAAAGTTTCATTGCGCAAGTGTTTGTTTGATCAGCAGTTTGAGTAATCCGGCTACAGTGGTGTTGAACGGTGTAAGTGGAACCACTACAGGAAATCAGAACTTGTCTTCGATGTTCTCCGGCCCTGTCAGTGTTGCGGGAGGAGCAGCACCAGTGGTACAACAGCAAGGGCCCAAGGGATCTGTGTCGGTACAAATCTATACGAGTATGACGACCACCCCTTAGAATAGTAGGGCAAATGAGTCATCTTTGCGGCTGCCTCCATTTAACGCATGCCAGAGGTGATGAGGATGTGAAGCAAAACTGGTTTCTCTACGATGCTATCTGGAATGCGTAGAGAACCCTGGATGCGACGCGGTTGGTAGAATTCCAAACAATGCTGCAAGGGAGAGCGTTGCAATGGTACATGAAGTGTAAGCAAAGCGCTCCTGCAGTACATGTGGCGACGAAGGCCCTTGTTCCATAGTAGGGCTAAGGGCAGGCCGATGATATAAAGGGGTGAAGGGAGGTCTTGCGCTTCCGAGTGCAAGCCCTACTATTCTAAAGGGCCAAAAGCCAAAGTTGCCTAGGGGCAGAGTGTTGCAGAACTAAAGGAGAAGAAACAGAAGGTGCGGTAGACTGTCTGGGAGTATGACCAGTGGCTTGCCCCAGTGGCTTGTGGGAAGGAAGCCCTATAGAATTTTAGGCCCAGCTTGAAGCTTCAGTTAGTAGCTGGACCAGCTTTAGGCTTCAGCTAGTTCTGGACCACTCACTTTATGCATGCAGGCAGTGGTGGCCTTAGGCTGCTTGTGGGATGACTTGAGGCTTGATGTTACTTGCTTGCCCCTATTATCTATAAGGGGAGCCCCCCTCAAATTCTATGGGGCTTGAGGCCTTTTCTTGTTCTATTCCTATGTCGCTGACACACGCAGTTGAGCAAGAGAGAAAGACGACTACTTACTTCTCTTTCTAGCTGAGTGGCATTTCTATTATATATGCAATTATGCTTGCCAGCCTGGAAGGTGATGTATGGATGGCCAGAGAAATCTATTTCTCTTTCACCCTTAGAATAGTAGGGCGGTCCTTACTGGTCTAAAAAGACTCTCTTTTTCTCGAAGAATCAGAGAGAATACTTATCTCTTCAGAGAGAAGGAAGGACGGACTACTAGAGCTCTTCCTCTCGGAGAGTTCTGTGAGATAGGTGATAGCTATGTTAGAGAAAGATTCGCTCGGATCAGATAATATATGTCCCGCCCTTTATAATATAGGGCTCTCTCTCCCGCATGCATGATTGTAAAGCGACTATGCCAAGATTTTCCCTGAGTTGTTGCCTATAGATAGTAGGGGCCCTCCCTGAGTTGGTTGGGTTGGTTTATCCAGTCCGCGCCAACTTAGAATAGTAGGGTGGATTCTCCGGATGGATGCACCGCACCATAATAGATGAGGTACCTTAATTTGACCTGAGCTATGCCCACAGGAAAGAACATATCCGTTGTTAATGGATAGATAGAGATAACATCCATGGAAGGGAGTTGGTTATGGGCCCATTATTTGATAGGGCACGCGCTAACTCAGGCTTTTAAGGAACTTTCTCCATAGAATAGTAGGGCTTCCTTGGCCCCCCTACTATCTATTTTAGGCGGTAACTAGAGAGAGAATAAAGAGACATAACTCCATAGAATGTAGAATCGGATACATTAAATACTTTCCTAGCTTTCTTAGGATCTGCCTTGTGCAACTATAGAAAAAAAGGGCATGCAAACTCAGCCCGTATTGACTCTACTCATTTCGGTAACTAGAGATAGAATTTGGTCTGAGGCCTAAGAAAGTCTAAATCCCTCACCCCGGGCAAGCGAGAAATCCTTTGTCAATAGACGTTAAGTGACTCGACCAATAAGGCCACCTTTCAGTATTGCCTTAGAATAGTAGGGACTCACTTAGAGGGGTGATCAACTGATTTTGCCCCTTATTTTGCCCTTGCAAAATCAGGGGCAAAATCAGTGGCGAGGTAGCTTTTCACCACTATGACTGATTACCACCCTACGATTATCACGGAGTTCTCTAGGAAATTCTATCGACAACTCCGTCCGAAGTTGATCCAAACAATCGGGCGGGGGAGCCACTAATGAAGAAGGAGGTAAAGGCCACCTTTCAGTATTGCCTTAGAATAGTAGGGCCCATATCTCGCGTGGTATGGCTGGTCTTCTTGCTTGCTGGTCTGGCTGGATAGGATGGATGGGATGGATGGGCAACGCCACCTTTTCTTACTTAATTTACCATCGACAAGTCCACCCTCACAGAGTCAAATTTACCATCCCCCATCCTCTATTTTATGTTTGCCCCTACCCCAATCAAATAGAGCAAGCTCGTATCCTCGCCCCGCGAGATACTTAACGTAACCTCGCTTCATAGAATTGGATAACCACTTCAAGGCCAGATTAATGTATCATATCAATTGAGAACTGATATGCCACCGCCTAAGAATCAATAGGGGTAAAGCTATTAGAAGCACTACCCCCTATATAGTAAAGGGCCAGCGAACCAGACCACGAGCATGCCCTACTATTCACCAAGGGGCCCCCATCTACTGAGAAACTATATAAAAAAGGGCCACGTGAGATTGGGTACCACACTAGGCATTCCTATTTATCTTCTCAAGGGGTCTTGAGAATTACGGGAGGGTGAACTTTGGCCACGTCGGGTCTGATCACATGGAATCTTGGGCCCTACGGGGCTATGCCCCCTATATAGTAAAGGGCCCCCCCACCAGAGAAGTCAATTTGCCCTTTACTATATAGGGACCATACCAAATATTTCTCAGAAAGTGCTTACAAAGCCCAGCCCCACTATAGAAAGGGTAATGGCTCTAGGAAAGTCTTGACAAAGCCTCCCCTTACCGCATTGCTTTAACATATTGACTCGTCTCATTTCGGTAACTAGAGATAGAATAGAGCCCCACAAACCTACATAGAATTTGATCTACGAAGCCCCACCCTTGTAACTTATAAGTATAGTAAGCCTTTTCCCTATCTACCTATCATCAGGGGCGCTGAGTTACCATGTTGTAGGTAGATAGTCTCATTTCGGGAACTAGAGACAGGCCAGGGAACTAAGGCGTAGCAAACTGAGAGCCCAGCCAGCCGGAAATCTGTTAGCAAGCCCGTAGATAAGATAGGGCTCCATAGAATTTCATGTACGAAGTATTGCTTTAAAGTATTGACGAGTATCATGTAGGTAACTAGGGACAGGCCAGCGTAGAGTCTATATTTCTTCCCTAAAGGAATTGTGCCAGTCAGTGTCTCTTTCTCTTAAGCGGCGGGTGAGGGTGGTTCTGAGAGGGGGATATAAACTCCGGAAATAATCACCCTCATCACCCGGGCCGGGCTAACAGCCAGCATCCAGATCCTATCCAACCAATCCAGGCGAGTAAGGTAGGTCCTGGTCAACCTAGTAAGACAATCCCAGTTTCTACCTGATAAACCCTTCTAACGCGAAGCCAACCCCACAGATATGATCCTTAGAAACCCTCCCTTATCTCACCCTTATCTAAGTAAACCCTCCATTGGGGACCTGGGCCTCACTGTACCGAAGACTTTAAAGTGACTCATCTGGTAGGGGGGGTCGGGTAAGCCCTTAATGAAATGCCCCCGCTTATTTATTCTATAGGCTTCGCCTTGCACCAATTATAGAAAAAAGGGGAAATAGTAGGCCCGACCACCTATATAAGAAATAAGCCAAGGCCCAAGGAAGGCCAAGGAAACCGGAAGTCAGCTAAGTGCCAAGCCAAGGAAATAAGTGTAAGTACAGTTGATACTATAGAATAAATAAGCCAAGGCCCTATCGAAACAAAGGAGCCAATTGACATATCAAGACTTTCCTAGCTTTCCTCTCCCTTTGGTCGAGTGCCATAGAATTTCTAGGGGCCCTCCCCCACAATAAAGAAACTCCGTTCCTAAGGACCACATATTCAGCCAAGGCCCTACCTGTCTACCCCCGCGAGCAAGGCATAGTGGCCCTATTGGCGGAGCCCTCGCCCCATAGAATTGTAGGGCCCTTTTATATAGTGGGGCGCGATTTCTTCCCTACTATTATAAAGGCGCCAGGGTTTGAGCAACTTCATTCCTGGCCAGGAGAAGGCGTAACGTATTGAGGCTGTGGGGTACTTCTTATAGTATAGGGGTACTATCTCAAGCTCCCAATCCATATCTTTTGATCAAGGGGTACTATCTAAAGCTACCAAATTCAAGGCAATCTAATGTAAAAAGAAAGCATGGCCCTGAGGGCATACCGATCCTATTTTTGGGGGCTCAGTGGGGTACCGATCAACCTAAAGTTGTGGGGGTCCCCTACTATTCTATGGGCAAGCTACCAATAATCCAAATTCAATCTCAAGCTACCGATCGATCCTACGCTTCAGGTAAGGCGTAACGTATTGAGGATTGAGGGCCGGCCAAAGAAAGAAATAAGTGTAAGTGTAAGGCATAGCAATTTGAGGAAGGGGTCTGGTCAACGTAAAGGTGGAGCGAATTGAAGAGACCTACCTAATTGAGGAAAAAGAAGTGTAAGGCATAATGATCGCCTTTTGAGGTAGGGGGGCGGTCTTCAGTTACAATTCCCTATGGTAGTCACTTCGTTCTAGGCCAGGGGCCTTAGAATAGTAGGGGCGGACCGTAATTGAAGAGACAGACTGAGAGCCCTAGCAACTTATTCCATTTTAACTTATTTCCTTGGTTCTCAGCCAACGCCCTACTATTCTAAAGGGCCCTACTATTCTAAGGGGATCTCCCATTTGGCAAAGCACTAGAGATACCCAAAGGCACTGTATCTACAAAGCACCCCTGGCAATACTCCGGACCCGGCGAGACCCGAAGCACCAGGGCGATATCTATCAAATGGGTCACTCTCATATCTTATACATGCCCTTTACCCTTTATAATAGTAGGGGTAGGGGGATAAATGGGAATAAAAGCATATGATAAATGGGCCTTGTCGCTAAAAGATGTGTGAATGGAATCGCTAGTCACTGCTTGCTCAATCTGAGGTGCATGGGTACATGAGTGAATGGGATACGATACGATGGATGATAAATGGGAATGAACATCTCTATGGCCGGCCGATAGGGATTCGAGTCAGCATTCGAGTTGCAGGGATATAGTCCTAGGTATTGATGATAGGAGCGGGGAAAGGGTCAAGCCATAGTAGAAGCCAGTTCGTGATAGTGCTTTGATGACAGTCCCGCCCCGGTTCCACTATTTTCGTTCCGATTGCCCGTAGGGGCACTTTTTGATTTCTTATTCATTAGTTTCCACTTCTGATAATTGCTTATTTCATGATCCTATTACTGCATTAATTGAGGTTCTCGGTTCCAGTCCTGTGAAATTAGCTATACAACTCTGGTTATTCTGGTAAGAGAAAGCATGTCTCTAGTGATCGAATGCCTTTAGAATAGTAGGGGCCCCTTGCCAAATAGTAGGGCTATGGCCTGTTCAGTTTTTCACACGATAAAGTGCTGTTTCTATACCCTTTTCTATGAAAGGTTAGACCCGTGAGTGTAGGTTATGAATTTGTGTAGGTTCAGAGTCAAAAGAAGGTGGGTAAGAATGCCCTATATTAGAAAGGGGCATAATGAGGGTATGAATCAATGGTCCCAATGGTCTATAGCATTGGTAATTCGATCCCGTATCGTCCATGAAATGACAGATGACTGAAAACACCAGATCATAGACTAAGGCTCGCTAGCAAGTGATAAGGTCAATCTATAGGTGCCAACAATAATAGGGGCACAAAGGGTAAACTACGGGTTATCCCCTGTGCCCTCCTACCTAAACTTCGCATATGCACCTTCTGCAGTTAGACCTGGAACCGAGCGAAAGGATGCCACGGTAAGACCGATGGTGACGGCCACGTGACTGATAGGAACGGATGGACTCTCCTTGCTCTGACCGGATCCGTAATGTTCTAATTACTAGATTACCAGATTGCCATGATTATAGTTCGCGCGGAGCAGATCGGATCATAATAGCAGTGCGAATAGGTGATCGAACTATCGATAGCCAAAAATGCCAGTATCTGTTATGCGCCCTACTATTCTAAAGGGCCAGACCTAAAGTCAATAATTGGGACGGGGCAGGGCATAAGCTGTCTCAATGTGACCCATGGACTGACACACGTCATAAGCTCAAACTCAGGTTGTTTTTCGTGATAAATAGCCATTGAAGCAGGTTCGTTCCCTTATTAATAGTAGGGCACGATGTGCCCCTAATATCTAAAGGTGCATGCAAGTTTGTTTAGGAACACGGTCTGCCCTATATTATAAAGGGCTTCCTTCCTCCTTCCTTTCTTCCTTGCTTCCATCCATTCCATTTATCCCATTATCTATATAGATATATCAATCGATTCGTATAGGTAGGGATATAGATGTATATATCACTATCTATTCCATGGAGAGATGGATATGGATATGTAATAGTAACCATTTCACCACCAATAGTAACAAGGGCAAAAAGTGTCACCAATCAAGTATTGGCCAGAGGATCATCTATAATGTGCCTCTCGTAACCCGCCTTAGCCGCCTCCCGTCAACCCGGCTTCCCCCGCCAATCCTTCTCACTCCGGGGAATAAACAGAAGGCCAATCCAGCTCTTTTTCTCTCACGCCCCCGCCACCAAAGAAAGTGGCCGTAATTTTGATGATTCAGCTGTTCTGGCCCTACTATTCTAAGGGGCCAGATTCTATACGTAACATGTCTATTGCCTCCTGGGAACTAAGGGGTGGGTGACAATATTGCCAGGTGGGAAGCAATGGGGTGGGTGGGGGGAGATAGAAGTTGCGGGACCTTCTATTCCCACCCGCTACGATAGTAACTCAATTTTAACTCCAACAACTGTTTAGTGGCACTCAATTTGAGCCCTACTATCTATATGGCCCTTTAGACTGTGGCACTCAATTTGAGCAGTTGCCGGGGTGGGTGGGGGGAGATAGAAGTTGCTCCCACCCGCCCCTTGGGCCTTTAGAATAGTAGGGCCCGCTCTACTAAACAGTTGAGTGGCGGGAACTCAATTTTAGAACTACCTTAGAATAGTAGGGGCCCGGGTGGGGGGGCCCCCAAGCCCCCCCATCTATTTAGTTGAGTTTAGCTTTCTCAATTTAAGGTAGTTGGCCGTTCGGTTGTTAATACGTATACAATAGGCATGACTCCGCCGATGATATAAAGGGCTCCCTCCCACCCGGTTGCCCGGGACCCAACTATATGAAAAAAGGGCGATGCCCCGTAGGGCCCTCCCCCCGGCTCGCTTCTTTATTCATGAGATCGGCCCGGTAACTCCAATCTCATCCCCATCCTTTGCCGGGCTTGGTCGAATCCCTCTGTTTGCTGATTGGTTGATGGCTGCTGGTTCTCCATCTCCGTCTACGTCTCCCCCATCTCCATCAGCTCCCCCATCAAATGAATAGCCACCTCCCCCGGCCTTGATGCATCATGTCTTCTCCCCTACCCGGCAGGGGATGGCTACTATGGAGCGAGTCACCGGCCCATCATGTATTCTCCTCAATCCCAGCCACGATCAAGCCATGGGCTCTATCCATATGCACACATGTGCCCCCACCATCTATGACTTATCCCATCCCTCGGGGCCCCCTTAGAATAGTAGGGGCCCCCCCACCCATGTTACGTATATAAGAGGGCCCTACCCCCTGCCAACTATAGAAATTGGGGCAGTTGCCGTAGGGGGGAATCTGTATCGTTGATCACTTCACTCCTGTAATAGCTTAGCTTAGAGTAGCTCTTGAGGAGCTACCCCAAGCATTGAACAGTGGAAAGGGGGGAGGGCTTCTCTCTTGCTATCGCAGCGACCGACCTACGGTGGAGAGGGCGGTGGAGAGGGCTATAATAAAAAGGGGCGGCTGGGGGAGTTGTCCATTGTTCCCCTGCTTGCCCATAGAATTGTAGGGGGGATAGAGAGGAGGATATCTGCCCGCTCCCAAGGTTACCTTTGCCTGCCCATAGAATTGTAGGGCAACCACTACTATGATCACTCACGTAAGAGCTGAGAAAGGAGCTCTTTAGGAGCTATTACCGTTGCCCCCAACTATAGAAGGTTGGGCCCTTAGAAATTATAGGATAGGCCGGTCAACTATCTATAGTTGAGTATGGAACCAATAGAAATAGCAAGCAATCTATGAAGCGGGCTAATCCTAATCTATGAAGCGTATTGATCAAGTAATACCCACTTGCTTTTTGTTCATCAATACGCGCCAGACCAGTGTGCCACAGCAGTGCCGGGCTTAAAAAAGAGCGATTGCCCTACGGGGTTATGTTAATGAGTCACTCTTCTATAGTTCACCCAACCGATGCCCTATCTATATAGTTGCCCTACTATTCTAATGGGAAGTGGATTAATAAATTGAGGCTCCAGTCCAGTGTGCCAGTGCGAAGTTTTGTTCCCATCGTCTACCGGGGGTGGGGATTCCCCTTTATAATAGTAGGGGGGGGCGAGGCAACGGGACAATTTGATTGGGATGAGGAGCCACTATTGAATTCATCCAATGAAAAAATCCAACAGTGGGAAGCGGGACAGAGTTCAGAGTAGGGAGATGTGCAACACGACCCATTTATCAGACTGGATGACCTAACCACCTTTATCTGCCTGAATAAGGAGATGGCTACCCCAACATGTGAATTGTAGTTGGAGGGGCAGAGCGGCAAAGCAGCAACTATAATGCCGAAGAGAGGCGGCGGAGTTGCCCATTAGAATTGTAGGGCCCACATCCCTCCCTTCAAATGAATGAACGGCCGGACGGACATGGGCTACCGGACACGGCACATCGAAATCAATGAAGAACGACAATGCAACTATAGCCCTACTCAACTATAGTGCCGGGGGTTCGGCAACGGTTTTTTTCCTTGTGGCCCTGGCCGATGCAACCAACCAATTCAGCTTCCAGATGGACTTTTAGTCCATACCTAATAGAATAATATATTGGAGCCCTTTTTTATATAGTTCCGATGTTTGGAACAAAGGGGCCCTATCTCCCCTATCTCGTTTCATTCATAGAGATCTCCCATAGAATAGTAGGGGCCCCTTTGAGAATAGTAGGGCAGTCAGAGCTGCAACTATATAAAAAAGGGCAGTCGCCTTAAAATAGTAGGGGGCCCCTACTATTCTCAAAGGGGCAAACCTTCGGAGAGAGGTGAGGGTGCAACTATAGAAGAGGGGGGGGCATCAGTAAGGCTCGAACCGTAGGAGCGTACCATTCGTTCATGTTCCGTCCTCGAACAATAAATGGAGGGGCGCTGCGCTCTAATTTGTTCAAGCGGTTGCTGTCGGGGGGCTGTTGAGTTCAAGTGCCCCGGCTGGGCCCTTTCTAATATAGGGGAAAACAGAATTGAATGAATGGAGAAACTACTATCCGCTACTGGCCGAGGGCTATATCGTGCCTGGATGCAGGGTGCAACTGGAGGGCTATATTCATTCGTTCATTCAGAGGATAAGGGGGGGCAGGGCTGGTCTTCATTTGGCTGCTAGAATTTATCCCCGAATCCGCTTGGGCATCCGGACACGGAAAGATACTTTCCATCATTCAGTCATGGCTATCTATAATTGAGGAGAAGGCAGGGTACTCTAGTTTTCTCATTGGAATTGGAAAGGGGCTCCAACAATGACTTCCAGCTCTTGGTTGGATTCCTTAATTGATTGACCAATAATCGCCATCTATAATGAAACCTTGGGCATGCAGAAGTGCCTATAGATAGTAGGGCGAGTCAGCTATCCATAGATGAATTCTGTACCCGTGCCTTTTTGTCTATAGTCGCCGGCGCCTGCTGAACCTTCGAAGCCCCCTTTTCTATTATTGGGCTCCCGCGCAATACCCTACTATTCGACTGGGGAATTCTATGGCCGCCCCGCCCCGTAGGGCCCTTTAGAATAGTAGGGCGGGTGGGCCCCTACTATTCTAAGAGCCCCTATTATTATAAGGGGGCCCCTACCCCCGCCCGGGGCCAGGGCCCTACTATTATAAGGGGGGCCCCCGGTTGCAACCGGGGTGGGAGGGAGCCCTGGCCCCGGGCGGGGGTAGGGGGCTCCCAAGTTTTCTAAGGGCACGTTATGGCAGCAGGGTGATAAATTAGCCGCCGCCCTACTATTATAAGGGCCCTACTATTCTTAGGCATTCAAGAAAGAGCCCCGATTTTGGCACTCAATCCCCGACCGACTATAGTTCTGCGCCGCGGCTCGGGATCGAGGGTCCAATCTCAACGGACAGGGAAGAACTATAGTCGGGCCGCGTCCCCGTTCTAGAGCGGTCAGTTGTGTATACCTATGTCTGTCCGATCCCGACTACACATGGAATAAGGAAAAACGTTCCCCTTTCTCTCTACTCATATAGCAGGAGCAGCGAAACAAAAGAACAAAGGTATAACCATAGAAATGCCACGATTAATCCAATGGGAATCAAATGATGCAGAACTAAAGAAATGCATCGTAGAATCGAGATCGCCTTGTCCCACCACTTCCATACGAAGTGACCTTTAGATAGTAGGGAAAACATGCACATCACTCCAGCAACGGAACCGGAGATGATGCGCCAGAGTTCAAATAATAATAATAATAATAATAATTATCATGGCACTCTTGCGAACTATAGAAAGGAGGGCCATTCCTTATCAGAGCAGAGTTCGGAACTATAGAATTATGGAGGTATTGGGACCTTTATAATATAGGGCTTCTTAATCGCCCTATAGTTTTTTTATGGCGATTTGGTGTGAGATATAGTTGGGTGGGGGGCCCTACGGGGCCCCCTACAATTCTATGGCCCCCGCCCTATAGTTTCTTTGGCGATCTCAACTAAATGGTCGTCATTGCAAGGTGGAAGATGATTATATACGTAACATGCCCCTACTATTCGCCCTTTATAATAGTAGGGGTAGGTAGGGCCTGATTCTATACGTAACATGCCCACCCAACCCAACTGATTATAGTTCCGGAACTAGAATCGGAACTAGAATATCCTGCCCTTTATAATAGTAGGGGGGGAATTGTTGTTGGGGGGAATTATGGTAGCGGGAATTAGAACTATAGAAAGGTTGATTAGGACCCCACCCCGGGCTCCGCCTGGGCCCTACTATCTAAAGGGGCCCGGGAGCACTCGACCTTAAAAAGATGGCGGGAGAGGTCTGCTTTGAATCTCAAGCGCCCAGCGCACTGTCACTATCATAACCGTTCCAGATATGAAAATTTGAAGGCAGGCTGAAAGTTTGAAAGCCGACGAGTTTTAGAGGCCCCAACCGCGACCTCAACAAATATCAAGGAAAGCCGGGGCTGATCGAATGCCTAAAGAAGGTAGGGCCTTTCCCCACTTCATTATCGACCTTATCCCCTGACCATCGCCTATCTCCTCCCCTCCCACCCACCCCGCTGCCTGGTAGGGCCTTTCCATCGCAATCATAGACGCATTGAGATAGATGGCACCGGCCGCAATCGATGACTGCCTCAAGCCCGAGCTAGCGGGAATCAATCACGCAGGTCAAGGCCAGACTGATTCATCACCACCAAGAGGTGGAATAACCTCCCATCCCTATTTAAGCCTGATCCGCTGCCTCCCATCCCTATCTAAGCTTGATCCGCTGCCAGGTCCCGGCCCTCCTTTCCTCTATGTCAGTGTTTGATCATGGATTCTTCACCGCTAGGGTGAAGTGGTGAACCGTGAATGACCTTGGCTTGGTGCAGCTTGATTCTTTCCCCGGTCCTCCCGGCTAGAATCAATCAATAAAATAGATAGATCATTCGGGTTCTTCACCGCTAGGACTCGGGAACCATGAGGGACAGATGGATTCTTCCCCGCCGGACATCCCTGTACCACAGGCCCCTATATTGAAAAGGGCCACGGGCACTTCTCCAACTCTTCCCACAGGAAAGATAGGGCCATTGGGCCCTACCTGGAACGATACCAAAGGTTCAATCCCCACAACCCTTAGGAACAGGTGAGACCAGAGGATTGATCTACAGCCGGTTGAGGTTCATTCCAACAACCCGAAGCCCATGGACACTGGTTGGAACCGGAGGATTCGACCCTTAACCCATAGACACCGCCCATGGAAACTGGTTGACCATGGGATTAATCAAACCCTTAACCCATGGGCACAACCCATGGACACAGCTTGATAAAAGCCCATATTGGTGCCTCAGAGAATCCGAGTCATTAACCATTAGTAGAAGCATAAGGTAGGGCAACTATCCCCTACCCACCCATGTTACGTATATAATCAAGCAATAATAGAATAAGCCGAGCGGGCCCTACGGCGGAACTGAACGTTTCCCTACACTATTGCTTCCCTGCCCCCTTATAGATAGTAGGGCACAGGGTGTGCTTGAGGGCAATTATCTCAAAAAAGGGCGGCCCTGGCAAATAGTAGGGCTATGGTAGCTATAGTTGGGTGGATTAATGGCATGTTCCCTACTATTCTAAGGTAGCTATCTCTAGAATTGGCACTCTATCTTTGTTGCCAGATTCTAGACGCCGGTAGGGGGGTGGGAACTTAGGAAGATAGCCGTTTCAATTAAGTTGTGGCCCTAGCCCTTTCCGGTTTCTAGTTGCTCTCCATTGATCAACTATAGTTGTTCTCGCGGACCCCGCCCTATTCTAACAACTATATCTTCTTGGGGCCTATCGGGGCACCGGGAGGCTATAGATTGGGGTGGGGGGGAGGCCCCTACTATTCTCCTGCACGGCCGGCCCCAAAGCCCCTGAATTGCCCTTCAAGAACTACCTCGCCGATCAAGATTCTATACGTAACATGCCCCCGGCGGGGCGGGCCCTACTATTCTAAAGGGCCCCCTCTTTTCTATTATTGTGGGTGGGAGGCGGTGGGAGGGCCCCGTAGTTGTTGGCCCAATGAATAGTAGGGGCCCCCTACCAATAGAGCCCATAGAATTGTAGGGCCCCCCCATTATAATTGTTATATTGTGGGCATGTTACGTATAGAATCAGGCCCCCCCATTCCATTATAGCTGTTATGAATGGGTGGGAGGGGTTGGACAAGTTCTTTGCCCAAACCTAGAAGGAAAGGATTAGTACCCTCCCACTTGGACAAGTTCTTTGCCCAAACCTAGCCTCCCACCCCCCTACCCCTACTATTTGCCCGCCATATTATATACGTAACATGAAGAATCTAATAAGAGGGTCGAGGATGGGTGGGCCTATCTACCTATCCCGGGGCCTCCGAGGGAATTGATCTCTAGCCGGCCCCGCCAGGGATCTCTATGCACAAGCGGATATTCGAACCAACCACCCACCCCTACCTCAGGGATAGACCAACCCCAACACCCCTATCTCTACCAATAGCGAGCGAGGGACACTACCTCCACTAACTACCAATAGGCAGCAAACAAAGGACACCACCAGCAAACCGGGCATGTTACGTATAGATCATCAGAAACCCGGGCGCAAGGCCCTACTATTCTATAGGCGTAAGGGCAACCCCTACTATTATAAAGGGGGGGCGGGGCACTCGATGCGGAAGAAATTAGATTAGGCATCTATACTATCTCCCACCCACCCCGGTAGGCCTATCCTCTAATGTTGTCGAACGGATTTGAATATATTGCAGAAAGAAGCGCGAGAAAGGAGGTGCTATAGCAGCAGGTTAAAGCCTTGCTAGCGCGGGTGGGAGGCCGACCCTTATATAGTAAAGGGCCTCAATTCTATAGAGGGGGCGATTTCGGCTGAAGAGAAAACGTCGTTAGAGCGGACCGCCGCTGGTCCTCGCCTGTGCGTACCCCGGCCCCCCACAGCCAGGATCGGCGGGCGGCCCTTTTTTATATAATTGGCCATTCGGTTCTTCCAGCTATCCCATCTATACACTATTCTATACACTATGGACGAATTCTTTCTTACGGTGTGGAACAATCTCAATTTGAGCCTCGGTTCGACCTTTCTTTCGTCTAGATTCAATGCCCTACAATAATCTAAAAGGGGGAGCGGCTTAAAGAGAAAGTGGCGGGCGGGCTTCCTATACTCCCACCCACGGAACACTTTTTGTCCCTTATAAATAGTAGGGCCGGCCGGATTACCCTCACTTCCTGCCTGCTCCGGAGTCCCTTAGGGTCGAGGATTCAAGTCCTGCTATACCCAGAACGAAATGACACTGCTATATTCATGATGATCTTTCCCGCCTGCCGAAAGCCAAAATAAGAACCCTACCCAACTGTTAGGATAGGGTTGTCGGGCATTGGGAAGGTCCCGATCTCCTTCAGTCGATGGAGAGCGTGATCTTGCAACCGAATAATAATTGCCGGCCGCGAACTGGTCGCCCATAGAATTGATAGGCTCGTCAGGCCCCCTGGGCGACTGACGGAACTATAGCTGGATAGTCCAGACTACAACTGGATAGACTATCGGGTCTACTACCTACTACGGACTGCTGAGCGCACCACCAACACGCCCACTCTTATCTACGGGGCATGCATTGAACCAATCTACTTACAATAATATGGCGCCCCCCTCCAATTAGAGTTGCTAGAATATGCTCAAATGACCACCCACCACTCAAATCCCCACCCAACCCGGCGGCCCCTTTTCCCTACCTATAGTTCTCCCACCCACCCTCTATTTCTCCTTCCCACCCACCCCTTTATCTATAAAGGAAGGGGCACCCTGCATGCAGGGACTCGATAGTTGGCAATCAACCGCTTCGATCGATAGAATCATCCGATCTCACAAGGACGGTGGAGCGCAGCAGTATTCTTTTAGCATAGCTAGTTCCTGGGATCCCAAGGCAGCCCCCCCTTATAATAGTAGGGCGCGCATCCCACCGATCTCTTGCACCCCACCCCCCATTAATGAATTCGATTCCGGAGCCCCCACTATTTGAAGTAAGGGCAAATAGTAGGGGCGGTTGGTTCGAGTTCTCAGACGGATGTTTGATAGGTGTCGAGGCCTTCCGATTCACCGCATTTGTTCGGTTACCTCCGGGCCCAGGACATAGTCTCGGGTACACCCCGTGCTGATCTGGATTCATTCCGAAGAGAAAGGGGATGGGTTCCTGTTGCTCGCCCTCACCGGTTCCTGATTCATATCCAAGAGTCAACCTTTTCTCACGAACCGACCATCCGCTCCGATAAAAGATTGGAGCGGGGGGCGCCCGTAGGGGGGCGAAAATAATAAGCGATGGGGCGGGGCATCGGTCAGAACAAACTATGAGGGCTAGTCGATCGAGCAGCCCACCCGGAGGGGCTCGGAGCGGTAGGGCGAGGGATACGGATCAAAGGGTTCCCTTGGTATCTGGGAACGACCGACAGCTCTAATGGTGTATGAAAAAGATAGAAGTGGTATCTGCCCTACTATCTATAAGGCTGCCTTGCATCGCTTGATGCAGATATCGGCTCCTGCGTTCCTGGGTAAGGAGTGGGAATTGAGAATATCAGCTGCTGAGCCCCATCAATTAAAGGGCCGGGACTATTGGCTGCTGACTGGTGGGATCTGGAAACAGCGGGGGAGCCAGTCAGGGGGGGGATAAACAACTGGATCAACTGGTACTGGGTAAACCGCTGCTACTGGATCCACCAGCGGTTCAGGAGGAAGAGAAGGCCAGTTCATTCTTCCTAAACTCGCTCCGAGCACGATATAGTTCAGATGAGGCCATAAGAAACTATAGGCCTCGCCTTAGAGAATATTTGAGGGCGTTCAGATGAGGCCATAAGAAACTATAGGCTTCGGAGATTTCATTCTTCAGTCAGATAGAAGGGATCCGACAGTGCTGCAAGATAATCCGTATATAGATTCCCAACCTAAAACCCATCTCCCTTCCGGACCTACGAGATAGCCATAGATATATAGGGCGCGAGCGAGCTAATTCAAAACCGCTCCAAAAGAGATCCACTTTGGCTAGCCCTATAGATAGTAGGGAGGGCGCCACCTGTCCCCAAGGGAAGGAGTCAAGAAAAGGGAATTCATCTATCGAACTGTTTGGCTCTTCTGTTCATCGGTTTTTCTTCTCTACCCAGGGGAGGGCAGGCCCCTATAGTTTAGTTGGGTTTCATTTCACTTCCTATTCCCACCCCCCACTATAGTTTAGTTGGGGTGGCGTATTAGGAGAAGGCTCGCAGGGCAGAATCGGTTTTGGAGGTTATCATTTACATCTCCTGAACCGCATTTAGTTAGTGAGATATAATAAGTGGGAGGGCTTCATCGGAAGGAGATTTTATTGAGGGTTGGAGAGAAGAATGGGTTAAAGCTCCGGCCGATTCAACAAACATGCGCATGGCTACATCCCCACGTTCCACCATCACGTGGACATCCGAGGAAGATCCGAGATGTTATCCTTAATTCAGCGGCCCAGAACTATATAAAAAGGGGCATTCTCTCGATTGAATCTTTTGGTATCCATCCCGTAGGGCTCATGCTTGATTTGGATATCCAATGCTATCTGCCCCCCCCCATGGCCTCGTGATGCATGCCCCTTGTTCCATATTTGATTCGGACTCTCCCTCTGGATGTGAACTGGATGGGGGCGGTGGGTCCGATACGAAAGGAGGTGTGTGCTCCCTATATTATAAAGGGCAGTAGTAGCCCCGATCTGATGAAGATCAGGGTTGTTGTCCATACCCAGTGACTGAACGGCAGAACCTCTTCTTGCTGTACTTCACAGGAACGGTGTACTCATGGACGCGGGAATAAGAAAATATCGGGAGAATCGAGCAAGGATGCTTGCAAAGAGTATGTCCTCGGGCCCCCCCTCTTTTATATTATTGACCCCGGAGGCTGGAGCGTCGAATTGTTATCCAACAACACAGCCCGAGGAGGAGCTGGTGAGAAACCTCTCTCCGCTTCGCAGGGGCGGTTCCCTATTGCACATGAGGAACTAATGAGTGGCATCTTCCTGACTTGCTCAATTTGGAATACTCAAACTAGAAATTGGGGGGTTGCCTGCCGGGGGGCGGGGCGAGCCTCCAATCGCCTAAAGAAACTGAGAGGCGGGGGCCCGAGCCCTTATAGATAGTAGGAAATCGTTTGAAATGGATTCACCGCTTGCCCCAGGAATCCGCCCCTACTCTCAATTATTGGGTAAGTAATCTTTTATTAGGGTCATCATAAGTCCCCCTCTCCCAGAGCGAAGCGGGATTACTTAGATATACTCGGCAACTAGAATTGCCCATATAGATAGTAGGGCCGTTCAACAGATGGAAATCGCCATGCATGGCCTTACAAATAATAGGGCTCTGTACATAGATGTGAAACTTGCTCGCTCCATATCAATACCGCCTCGATTATGGGATCAAGGATTACATCTCAGCCGCCTCTTTTCCGAATAGGAAAGGGCCATTCCGACTCAAAAACTCCCTATTCTACCGGACCGGCCCCGCTACAATAATAGTTGGAGTGGGTGGGACTATAGATTGGGGTGGGCCCTACTATTCTATGGGCTTTGAAATGCTTCTATTGGTGCGAGTGCTTAGTATAAAATACCCTATTATCGTCTTTTCCTGAGACATCCATCTGTAGAGTCTGATGAGTCCTTAACCCGCTTCCCTTACCGATTGAGAGCGAAAAAGGAAATAGATAACAGCTGGTACTTGAACCAATCAATCAGGGGTATTAAATGATTCAACAAGGAGGTAGGGGCCCCGGCTTCGATTAGTTTTTGAACTCGCCATTGCCCTATTATAGTCAAGGGCGGGCCCCCCCAGTGCATGCAGAGGAAGATCCCGGCTATTGCCCCTTTATATCATCGGCGGGCCGGGGCCCAGGGAAGGTTATTGCCCCGAGGAGCAGCCAACCCCTTTCTAATAGTAGGGCACGGTTGATCCTGGAGCAGCAACTATAGTTGAACTCCAGCCAGGGTAACGAACGATTATAGTCGTATGGGGCCCGTAGGCCTTCCGAAAGCCCTTACTATCAATAGGGCAGCCGATGGCCCTACTATTCTAATGGCTCGACCAGGAGGCTAACGAGAAATAATAGCTAGCAGCCCAGGCCGGTGAAGTGAGTTAGGTCGGAAGAAAGTGAGTTAGGCCAGGTTTTGTTCTCCAGTTAGGTTCCCCCTATATTATAAAGGGTCGGGGGTGCTGATTTCACCTTCCTCTCTACAGGGGTGGGTGGGAGCCCTTAAAATAGTAGGGGGGGCACCGGGGGTGTAACAATGAAGGGCTCAAAGCCTATTATTGTGGGAGCCCTATTATTAGATTATTGATAGAATAGCCCTACAATAACAACTATGATGGCCCGCCCCCCAACGATTAATATTGTGGCGGGTGGGATGGTTCTCGCCTTCCCTTGACTGGCTTCCCTCACTATATATATATATCACTATGGTGGGATTGGAGATAGGGCTAATCTACCCGATCGATCCATCCATCGATCCATCTATCCCCGGCCCCTACCTATATAGTCGATCCATCCTAGCCCCACTATAGAAGGTAGGCTACCCTGCTTCGGCGGCATATTCGGGTGGAAAGGAGGGGCCCCCCCGACTATAGTTCTATAGTTGCAATCAGTTCACCGTTACATTGTTCTCACACATCATCCATCCGTATGTGACCCTTTTATTATATGGGTTGATATCCGTACTCGCATAGAATACAACGTACACCATCTCGGATGGATGCCACCATCCATTCTAGAATGGATACAACCAGTCATCTGAGTGATTCGTATAGAACACGAGATGGATGGCCCCCCTACTATTCTAAAGGGGCAATGGGAGAGAGCTGAGAGATAGCGAACTCCCATTATAGAAGAGTAGGGGAGTGGCTCGACCATCTCCATCTATACACGTGATATGATGGGAGAGGGCCGGAGAAATCGCGATAGCAAACTCCCATTATAGAAGAGTAGGGGGGAGAGGCCCTCTCCCTTTCAGTGCCATATAGGTAGGGGCCCCCCCACCCGGGTTGGGTGGGACTATAATTCCAGGTGAGGTGGGAACTATAGAGATAGTTGGGAATTCTAGGTAGTTAGGATGAGTGGTTGGGCCCTACCCCCTACTATTAAAGGGGCCAGGGCCGCTTTAATAGCTATTTAGTTTCTATAGGGGCCCCTACAGCATAGTAGGGCCACCCCCTACTATCTATAGGGCAGTAAGGGGGAATATAAGTACCCAGCACGTCTGCCTATAGTTGAGAGTAGGGACCCGGCACTCTGTTTCTGGTTCTTCGATTCCCCTCATAAACTCTTCCACTCCAATTATAGAAAAAAGGGGCCCCTACTATTAGATTCTTCTAGCCCCATAGGGCCCTGGCCCCTTTAATAGTAGGGGGTAGGGCCCACCCAACCCAACTGAACGTTTCCCAATGCAGGGTGGGAGGGAGCCCTTTAGAATAGTAGGCATCGCATAGTCGGGGAAGCAGGGTGGGAGGTCTAACTAGAATCCCCGGAACCCCCTACTAACTATTTGTAAGGGGGGGGGCTTCCCCACTACTATAGTTGGGTGGGTGGGAACTATAGCTATAGTTGGTAGATGCCAAACGTTCAACTCCCACCCGGCCCCTTTAGAATAGTAGGGGAGGAGAATACCCTCCGGCATTAATCAGCCTGCGGCCCCCTTAGAATAGTAGGGTGCCGCCCTACTATTTTCCAGGGGGTTATCTACCGGGTAATTTGGGGTGGGGATTCCCCTTTATAATAGTAGGGGCCCCGACAGAGCCCTACTATTTGCCAGGGCGGGGCGGGTGCATATCCAGTTCAACTACTACTACTATTAGCCCTGGAGGGGTAGAGATGCGACTGAGCCCTACTATAGATAGCTGGGGAGATAGTATAGTAGAGAACTTGTCGTATAACTTTCACTATCGTGGAATAGTAGGGCCCTTAGAAGAGTAGGGCCCCTTCGCGGGCCACCCACCCTACACTATAGTCGATCCTTCATCTTGCTCGCCCCTCAAATAGATTCTTCTGCCGGGTAGATTATCGTGACCAAACTCCCCATAGACTCGGTAGGGCCCTTCCTAACCCTACCGGCACTAAGAGCCCCTCAAATAGATTATTGTCTGGCTCCTATGAAATCCTGGCAAAGTGACCCTCCAAATGCGCCACTTTTGCATGCACCACGTCCAAAATGGAACTTTTCATGGCCGGCCCGGTTGGCGGTTGATGCACTTTGCCATATCGAAACGCTTTTTGTCATGTTCCAGATCCCATAAGAAACTCTAGGGCCTAGGCCCCTTAGAATAGTAGGGGGGGGTCAGTGCCATTTGTAAGCTATGTGTGGACTCGACTGGATGCAGGTTTGGCTTAGCTCGACTTTAATTCCTCTCCAGCAGGCACTGTGGTTGCTAAAAAGTCTATAAAGTGATTGCCCCCTACTATTCAAAGCCAGGCCCGAGGGGAAGTGGGATCATAAATAAGGCCGGGGTGGGAAAGTACAGTAGGGTCAAGGAGTGTCTATCGATGTCCGATCCAGGGAAAGGAGAAGGTCAGTTCTGGTGGGGCAATGGATATTGAGCTCACCCCGGCTGGGTAACCGAATCCGATTAGATAATGGGGATCGATCAGGAGCAAGAGCCATCGACCTGACCAATGGATATGGGATTGAAGGAGCAAGGGATCGATCAAGGGCTAGCTTCTTCCTCTCAATTAGCCCCTTTCACACGCATATCGGAAGCTGTATCGATGTCAACTATTCTGTATATAAGACGGGATTCTGATTGGGTGATAGCGAAGAGCGAAACTGAAGAGGTAGAGCGAGAGAAAGCAGCCCAGATTAACGCCGTACCTCCAGCTCCCCCTACCATTCTATAGGCCCCTACTATTATAAAGGGGCTCCCGGAAACTTGTTTCATTCAAAATGGGCAGCCTTAGAATAGTAGGGGGACTCGAGAAAGGGGGGCCGAAAAGTGAGACGAATGTCACGACCCAACCTGATGCTCTTCAGCTATAGTCGAGTTGGTTTGGGCGGACGCCATGATGCCCATTAAAATGGGATACACGGGCCTAGGACGTAAGACCAAACCAGTATTTATATTAGCACTACATCTTTATCAACCATTCTCGCTGGCATTCTCAACCCAAACTGCTGACTAATATTGGGTGGGGCTATCGAGTTGCCATAGAATTGTAGGGGGCTATTTCCCGGGAGTTTCTTTGGTCCAATATTCCCCGGAAAAGGACATGTTTTATGATCTAGTCACTATATATTAGAATTCAAACATCAATTGGAAGATTATGTTCATTCCAGGATAAGCTCAGAGCCACGAGGATGAGCAAGACAGATACCGTAGCCGCCTACTTTATTAACATTAATGCCCTACGGCGTGATCAGCAAGCAGTTGGAGAGAAGGTCCAGGGTGAAGAGTGAATACCCATAGCATTAAATGGGTACTCTTCTTGGCAACCTGGGGGCCTATAGAATTTTTCGGGGGAGTTTCTTTAGCGGCCTTTTTTATATAATTGCCACTATTTTTCTCCGGCATGGCGCCGTAGGGCTAAGGCCCGATACAGGATTGGTTTTGTCCATCGATACCCGGCGTCTCGACCGGGTCGTGGTTCAGATCCAGCGGTATTGGGATAGGTGGTCCCACACTTCCTCCGTTCTCGTGTGCCCGCACCCTTTCACTCAACCTTCGCACACACGGCAGAAATGGGGTATGTATATGGGATGCACCGAAGAGTGGAACGGCCCAGAAATGAACACCAGAGAGCCCTACTATTATAAAGGGCAATTAATCTACCCCCTTGCCAGGCCTGGTGAATTGTAGAGGCCCAACTATAGTTCCCTCCCACCCTGCATTGGGAAACTATAGTTGCCGGGTGGGCCCTATAGATAGTGGGCAATCCAATCCGCGACTGCCCTTACTATCTATAGGGCATAAAACCAGTTGATGACTGAGCGACGAGCTACGCACTCTTCATCAGGACATAGTTTATTCGGCTAAGCAGCTAACCAATAGATATGTAGCCGGGGGTCTCGAAATTGATGGATATGGATGGATATACGCATGGATGTACGCACAGAAAGCCCTATATTATAAAGGGGATTGAGCTAACGAATTTTTGTTTGGATGATCGAGCCCGGTCAGAAACGCCTCCTCCTTAAGTGGCGATCAGAAACAAACGGAGCGAAGTCGAGTGCCTTTAGAATAGTAGGGCAGGGACTTTACCCTTGCCGAATAGTAGGGGCCCTTGCCGAATAGTAGGGCAACATATAGGAACTACCTTCATTCTTCATTCACGCCCGTAGGGTGCATCCATCACCTTCTAGAGCTGTCAGCCCAACCTTCTATAGTTGGCTGCGGCTGCTCAGTTATAGTTATAGTCGGCTGCGGATTATTAAGTCACGGATTAGATCACGCCCTTTTTTATATAGTTGGCCCCCCCGCATATAATAGTAGGGCGAGTTTGGATACAGGCTTACTCCCCATTAATGACTAAGCTATTGATGAGCTAATGACTGGGCCAGTGATAAGCTACGGATTATTCACCCGCGTTCTCCTCTCAATCAGGCACAGGTGCTTCCAATCGAGCACACCGCCTTCGATCGGGGACAGAGGTAGACCCATTGGTGAGGCACAAGCGTTCACTACAGAGGTTGAGCACAGATGTTGGTTCAGAACATACAATAATCTGCCCTTTTTTATATAGTTGGGGCGGGAACAGAGGAAGATCTAGGTAAACGTCTCGATCAGAGGTAGACCTGGGCACACGCGCTCAGCACAAACATTGAGGATAGATGTTTTGATCCGCTATCGACGGCCCCACCAGGGAGTTGTTTTGGGAACAGAGAGAGAGCTAGGCACAGGCGTTCAGAAACGGGGTCTTCTAGGACAGGGGTTCCACGATCACGAACAGGGGCACAGGTGTTCAAGATAGAGCTTGAGCTACAACAGAGGATAAGGGACAGAGGCCCTACTATTCTAAGGGCTACCCAGAACGAGGCTGAGTTCAGCAACAGAGGTGAACGAGGACAGTCGACGTATTGATCGGGCGCGGCCCCTACTATCTATAGGCCGACAGATCTTGAGCTCTGGATCAGGAGCAACTATAGTACGGGCACGGGCATTCGAAACAAAGGTTCGCCCATAGCCTTTTTGATATTAGGGCCCTTTTTGAGATAATTGCCCCTGATCACGAGCAGGGGTACAGACTGGAAGTGACCTGCCTTTATAATAGTAGGGTCGAGGCCGCGCATCGATCACAAAATGCGCCCTACTATCTATAAGCGACTGCTTGAGCTATGAGTTACGGTTGGATGGCATAGTTCTTATTCACGGCAAAAGCTTACTTTATACCCCCCCGGCCCCTCAAATAGATTATTGCGGTGGGCCACCCAACATTAGCTTATTAGTAGATATTAGTAGACTTATCACTTCGTTAATATCCAATAATAGTGTAAATCGTTGTTTGAGCAGTAGCGAGTCCATTAGTTGATTTACCGATACGAAGGTATCCTTTCTTCTCCTCTTTCCAATCAATAAAGACCACTATCCATTAGTTAGATCGTAAGTACTGGGGTGCCCTAAAAGGTGACCCAGTACGTATCTTATTGTTCTAAGGGCAGGTTCCGCCTTTCGCTCTGAGGTAAGACTCTTCACTAACGTTCGGAGTAAGGTTAGATTAGGTTCCACCTTCCCCTACTATTATAAAGGGCCAGAGAACAAGTTCAGGCTATTTGCTAACGCTCGTAATCAGGCTCTGCCTGTAGCTCTTAGGTCAGGCTCCTTCCTAAATAAGTCCAATAAGAAAAGAAAAAAAAGATAGACCGAGTGACGTAGGATTAGATTCGGAGAGCCCCTACCGGGGCGAGCCCCGCAGGGCACTACCCTTCCCAATCAAAAAATCCGATAGTCTTCCCCGGCATTATTACATATATAAGGTAGACCGAGATATGACCTACGGGAACAATCGGCTGGTGTATTATAAGGCGAAGTAATGTCGTTAACCAGCCATTTCCTTCCTTTCACTAAATTGGCTTCACATCCCTAATTTCTGCATGCCCTACAATTGAATGGGGGATGGGGCAGCCCCTTTAAATAGTAGGGGCAGTCATCAAGGGGAATTGGTTTGGGGGAGATCCCTGATTGGATGTCAGTGAGTGGGACAGTTATTTAGCAGTCATCGAGGAGCCCTACAATTCTAATGGGCTTGGGAAAATACCCGGATCTATTGTCATTGAATGGGGAGCAGTTCAGAGGCAGTCATCTGGGGCCCTACGGGGGCGGGGAAAGAACCTTAATGACTGCCCTTAGAATAGTAGGGCCCCACCGCAGTTCATGGGCAGTGAAGAAGGGGAAACAAGTTGGCCCCTCAAATTATATGGGACCGGGCCTACAATGATGATGGGGCAGTGAAGAGGTCATTCTTTAGAGGAAAGAAGAGGAATGCCCATATCTGGTGCACCTTCCTTTCGGTGAATGGGGCAGTTCATAGGCAATTTTGGAGGGGGGGACTGTGGAGAAGAGACCCTCTTTCCTGCTATTGGGTTGAGGCAGCTCAGAGGCAGTTACGCCCTATCTCTATACTGGGAGACACTTAGAGAGATAACCCTACTGCTATAGTGACGAGGCGATTCTAGAGCAGTTATGAAGGGAGAACCACTGGTATTCGAAGGGGAAAGGACCAGTCCAATCCCAATATCTCATGCCACTCGTGAATCACCCCTTTAGAATAGTAGGCATCACTCGTGAATCTCCATTCGTTCATCACTCGTGCACACTATCACTCGTTTATCACTCGTGAATACTCACTGGTAGGTAAGGCTTCGCCTTCTTATACCAATCCAGTCAAATACACAAATCTAATAAGTCAAGTTAACGAGGTGGGTTGGTGGGGTTTCGCCTTCCTATCTGGTTAGGTGGAGTGAGGGTGGTGGGAAAGTAGAATATTCCCAATCCAAATGTCCCAATTCGTGGAGTATCTGTGGTAAAGGTGGAGTATCGGTGGGGTGGGTAGGTTGAGTAGTTGCCCAGTCCAATAATCCCAATCACTCAATCCAATCAGTAACGTTCACGAGATGCCCTAAAAGGGTGGGATATCGGTGGGAAAGGTGGAGTATAGATGGGAAAGGTAAAGTAGCGGTGGGCCCTACCTTTATAATGGGTGGGGCGGGGTTCTATCACTTCCACTAGTCCAGTTCAATCAATAAATCCAATCAGTCCAGCTGGTGAGGTGAGGCTTCGCCTTCCTATCTGGTGAGGTGGGGTGGGGCTTCGCCTTCCTCCACCAATCCAATTATGTATGAAAAATCCAATAATCCCAATCCAGCTGGTGAGGCCTATAGATAGTAGGGCCCAACTATATAAAAAAGGGCTGAATGCCCCGCCAAGGGCCCCTACAATTCGGGCTGTCCCTGTCAAAAATTGTTCCGCCTATAGATAGTAGGGGCATCCTACTCATAAAGCGTTTCAACTATAGTTGAGAGGCTATTCCGGCATAATTTTTTGAGGGGGGTAAGGGGACCGTATTTATGAGTAACCGCCCTGCTCTTAGTGAGAGGAATGAGTATGCACTCAATGGATGGGAACTGCTTTTCGAACGAATACAGAAAGCTTATCCTCGCCACAATTGAGCCACCCCTTTAGAATAGTAGGGAACCCGCTGCCCCTTTCTCAAATAGGCGTTGGCGGCTGGGAGGGCCCTACTCTATAATGGGGGGTGGTCATCCCAGTGTTGCCTAGCCCCTATAGCGATAGTAGGGCCCAATCGGTGGGACTACCTTTTGTATTTTCTTTTGACGATTCTTCCGTGACAATCAACATGGAAAGTGGTCGTGTCTCTATTCCCACTTGTTGTCGTCAGCAAGCATCCGTCCACATCCATCCCTAGACACATCATATGAGGCCGGGGTATAAATGAGAAATCTCTTCCCTGCCTATAGAACTTTAGGGCCCTCCCTGTAACGCGCGGGGGGGCCGGCTATACCCAAGGGAACCCTGGGGCAGTTAGTGGACATTGCCCTTGAGAATAGTAGGGGCTTGATAGGGGGGCCCCATTCTTTGGGTCCCGCACTAATCTTCCCCGCACGAAGAAGTGAATGGTAGAGTAGACCTACAGAGTAGTGTCTGTAGAGTATGGCCCTCTACCAGATTAGTTCTCCAGGAGTTGCCCTAGCATCCATGCAGCTCTGATAGCCGAGTAGTCTCCCTCCTCCGATCCATGCCAGAGAGAGTGGCATGGCAATCCTTCTCGTAGCTATCCTCCTCACTAGCTATACTCTACAACATTGGGTATGCCATTCAGCCCAGGGGTAGTCAGCCGAGTGCGCATTACTGACTACTCACTCCTCAGCTGTCCATGGCCCGTAGGGCCCTGGCTTTGAATAGTAGGGCTCTCCGGCATTGGGTTCCCCTCCCTCCCCCAAACTGCACATCAGCCACTGGCCCTATATTATAAAGGGCCGGCACCCCCCCTACGGCCTTCCCCACTCCAATCCGATATTGGTTGCAAGCCAATCTGATATTGTTAGCATACCCGTTGGTTGTGGGCCCCTATTATTGAAAGGGGCCTCTCAATTATTCGGGCGCGGGGGGGGGAATGGACTCAGGAGGGACAGCAAACAGTGCTAAACCAGGCCCCTTATAATAGTAGGGCCTTCCGCGCACAGAAGTGGAAAAATAGGTTGGGCTATACTCTCTTGGGCAAAGATACCATCTTGGTATTCAAAATAGAGGGGTCTCCTCCATTCCCGAGAGCCCCACGCCCTACTATTCTATGGCCGCCGGGCGCCTAAACTAAGATATATAGGGCAAAGCGGTTACGCCCTATTTTATTTTATAGCTTGTAGAAAACAATGTTTAGTTTCTCGCAATCAAAATTCCCCCCCCTCTATAGAATTGTTTCGCCGTATACTCTGCTCCCTTACCTGTCTACCTCCTACTGGGGAGTTGTTAATCAAAGTCTCCCGCTGTTGAGAACAATGAGCCCTACAATTCTATGGGGCCGTCTCGAGCTAGAATAATGGAAAAGAGGGGGCCCCCCCACCCTTGCCATAGCCATGGACTGACACGCTATTTACTCTCTCCTTCCCAATGCGTGCTTTGAGCTGGACAAGTTACCTTCTCGGTATTTTGTCTATAATTCATGATGGGCCGGATTCTATCCTATTTTCTTTAGGCCATCTAATCTATAATATGGTTCAGGTGGCCGGGCACAACCCACCTATCTTGCTCCCCTACCCTACTTTTGGTAGGATAGATAGAGGGTTCACCGGCAGGGGCCCCCCGCCGCATTCGTCGGTGGGGACCAAGCAAGCTGTGCTCTCACTTTAGGGCCTCAGCTTAGTTGATAATTTTTTGTTTGAGCAGCTATCGCATTATCGCATCTATACGTAATATCCCTACCCCATTGATATTAAGGGCCTCCCCCACCTCTATCCTTCCTACCCCTGGAATTGTTGGCATGATAGGGCTCTGTTCAAATTGAGTCTTATTTTGTGGCTCTATTGGATGAGTGGGGCAACTGGCCCCAACCTTTATAATAAGGGCTACGTTCAAAGATTACGTGCCTGTAGAATAGTAGGGCTTTAGAATAGTAGGGGTCGAGCCCAAGAAATCTCTATTGCCTGAGAATAGTAGGGCACCCACCATTCAAAGCTGGAAACTTTCACCCCATGTTACGTATAGAATCTGGCTGCTAATGCCGCCCCCCCTATCGGAAGATCCCTATATTGCCCTATCTCTATATCGGCGGGCCGGGGCGGGAAGCAACCCCGGCTATCCAACTAGAGTTCCCTAGCCTATAGAATAGTAGGGCTACCGACTACCTTAGTCTCCACCTTGCTCTCACTGCGCCGGCTAAAGGTTGGGCCCTTTTCTAATAATGGCTGACTAAGTTCCTGGTGTTCATGGAGGGCCCCTACCATTCTATAGGCCCCTCAAATTCTATGGGGCCCGGGCCCCTCTTTTAGATTATTGTGGGAGGCTATAGTTGATTCCCACCTGGCCATAGAATTTGAGGGGGCCCCCCACCCTGCTGCCCCACTTAGCCCCGAGGTGGGAGGCTCTAGGTTGCCCCACACACAGAACTTATCAAATTATGGGCCCTTCTAAGTTCCAAGCTTCTTTTGGGGCTCGCTATGCCCTATATTATAAAGGCCTAAAAGCGTAGATAGAGGGGAGCATGAGCCCTTTCGTTGTTTGGCGGAGCCATGTTCCATCCATTCAAGATTCCCAGAAAAGAAATCTAGATAAAACGAGTTGACCAAAGAAGCTGCTTCCATTCTTCCCCGGGTCAATATCTCCACTCCGATAAAGGTTCACTCATCCTTGAAACCGCTGATTCGCTCTCCTGTTCCCACCAAAGCTTTAGTGTTAAACCAGTCGATTAAATACCGACCGGAGCATCCCTTCCTATCTCAGATTAACCGCTTAATTCTCCCACCCACCCCTGTTCCATAGTCATGGCACTATAGGAATCAATGCAGTTGGAGCGGGACTATCTATCATTATGAGCCCCCAACCCCTATTCAATCTCATTTATCAATAAAGAAACCGATGCCGGATCCGACCGAACCGGACTTTCTTTATTGGTTGGAGGAGAAAGGGGAGCTACTGGGGTGGGGGCACCCCTTCTTTGGTGGATAGATAGATGAATGAGCAAAGTCGACGTGGTAGCTCGTGAGACTGAAGAGCAAGATGAAAAGCATCGAAATAATTGGTAACTATCAGTCCCTCCCACCCTCGATAGTTCCTGTTTTGCCCACTCGACCCCACGTGTCATCTCTTTGACAAGCAGTCTTAGGAGCTCCAAGGCCTATTCCTTATTGTCGGGCATTTCATTCCAATTCTTCCCTAGTTCCTGGAACTGATGGGGGCCTATAGGTGGGCAGGATCAGCAATAGGAAGAGGATCTGGGAAACATCTATTCGGCACTCGACCTCTTCCGCATTAAACCAATTATCTCTCTCCCCAACTATATAAAAAAGGGCGAACCCCGGCTGGGCCCCTACTATTCTAAGGCTAGTGCCTAGCCCCTACCACCCTAAATTTGATCCATCCGGGCAACCCCGGCCCTCGCGAATAGTAGGGCCCACATGCAGGGTGGGTGGCCCCGCGAGGGAAGGTGGCAGGCTGATGCCATTAACAACAGAATTCTAGCTACCTTAGAATAGTAGCGGGCCTCCCACCCCCAGCCGAATAGTAGGGCGAGTCCCCCCCACCCCGCATGCAGGGCTGGAATCACTCTACTTTGGGTGGGAACATAGGGAAGAATGAAACAATCAACAATCATCCCCTACTATTCTAAAGGGAATGCAGCTGGTCGGTATTTTGAAGAAAGGTTCCATGGCATCAATATCCATTTCATCGATTTCTTTCTATCAAAAGTCCCAGAAGAGCAGGGAGATAGCAGTATCTTATCGTACATAATATGAGTTGCGAGTATTAATTAATTCTTTTCAATTTGAGTTCCTCTCGGTGTGTGTGGGGATGGGTGGGGGGCATAGTTCCGGGGTTGGGTGGGGATTAATAGTGGTGGGTGGGAGGCAGAGGGGTAGCGACAATAAAGAAATAATGAATGAAGGCCCTTCCTTTTTTAGTCGATGGCAACTCGATAGATTTCCGGTAGCTCTGAGCTCCAGATATTGCTAATTTATGCTCGATAATGACATGTTTCTCATTTCCGATCCGGGGTGGCCCTAGTGAATAGTAGGGGCACTGATCTCGCTGTATTGATCCTACGGGGAACTATGATTCCCAAAAGCAACCACCCAACTCTATTCGGGTGGGAACTATAGGGTTCCGGGAGCCCTACTATTCTAATGGATCGTGGAGGCTTTCTAGGGCATAATTTGAGGGGGGGCCCCTACTATTCTATGGGGGGACGAGTCGATACGAACCTGTGTTGCCGGTTTCTTTCTCACGATCCTCTCCGGCTCTTAAGAGTTCACCTTCCCAAAAACCCTAGATGCAATTTAAATTATTATAATAATAGATCTCCAAAAATGGGTTGCTAAAAACCCTAGGAAAACACATGCCAATTCTTACAAACAAAAACTCAAAACTTTAAAATAACCATAGAAATTAAAAGTACAGATATAATAAATAATTATAATATATAAATAGATCCATAATCTATTAGAGACATAAAGTAACTAACATATTCAATCCATACCTCATGTCCTACGAAGGTTGAATCGAAGAAGGAAGGAAACAAAAGAGAAGACAAATCCAAACTTGAGATGCATCCTTCAAACCCTATCCACTTTCAGAAATCTCCATGAAAGAAAGAAATAATTCCACAGCAAAGAATCCCTCTCTCAACTATTGAAATTCTCACAAAAATGTCTCTCTCCCAAAAGCAAAGATAACCAAAAATTCTTAAAGACATATGCTTACAAAATCTCCCTCACATCTCCAAGTTTTCTCTCCAAAATCACCATGAAAATTAAGGCCATCCTCTCCTCAATGCTTCAGCCCCAAAATCCCCTCCCTTCAAATGAGAAAGTAGTGCATATAAATAGATTTCCAAAGGTTGTGAGGAAAAGCAACCAACTCCCAACTAACTCTTAACTAAAGGGTATTATAAAATAACTTAATATTATACAATAAAAGATTATTTGTATTCATTCATACACATATGTAATATTATCTTAACATATATGCATATGCCATCATTAATTACATCAATATCTATATATATAACCTATCCTCATTATTAATAATTAACAATTGAGAATAATATACCTCGCATTATTTAATATTTAATTATTAATAATATTATACTTTACATTAATCCCAAAATATACACCATCAACAATATCTACAATAATTAACATATAATCACATATAAATTATATATATATAAATACATATATGTGTGCACCCATATATATATTTTCATATATATATATATATATATATATATATATATATATATATATATATATATATATATATATATATATATATATATATATATACATGCCAAATATCAAACACTATAATCTATAAGATTATGAAGTAATAGATCACAATATTATTACCTATTTATAATTGCTATAGGATATAACACCGAGGTAGAATAAAATCACATGCCTCAAAATAAATCTAATCATCCAAAGAGGCCATACAAATCATCTATGAAACATATCGAGAAAACCATAAGATCAAACAAGGTCAACCAAAGTCAACAAGGAAAGTCAAGCCAAACTCCTGAAACACAACATAGAAAGATTAACTAAGAATCATACCAAGAAGGAGAAATAAATAAAATGAGTAAACAAATCATACAACCAAATGAATTCAAGTGGTCACAAGGCACTAACTACAACCATGCCCAACCGGGTGCGTTGGATCTGAGTTTTTGACCCAAAGGTTGACTGACAAAGAAGAAACCCTAATATTTCCAAATTAGAATAATGACAAAGGAAGACTCATGTAGGGGCCTTAGTACTATCTCCATAACAACAACCATCGAGGATTTGAGGGCATGCTCAGACCTGTGAAGCCAGGTGAAGTCGATGCCCGGTACCTGCAAGCCTGCATCACAAAGAAGAAATACATATGCACGGATATACATATAAAAGAAAACATTGTAGACAAATGACCAGGATCGATACATCGTGTGGACCTCAGCTATGTGAGTAACTACGACTTCATCCTGAATCATGAAAACACATCATGTATATATATATACACTCAAAGCATGTAGCATCATCATAATGAAGGTTAGAATCTCAAGCATTGTGTTAGTCTCTTATCAATACTAATAATAAATTAACATAATCAAATCATCAAGTGAGATACAAGATTCATCCAAGGTAACCTTAATAGAAGAAAATATAAATAACCACTTATATATATCTATCAAGTACATATCATATAACATCCTAACTATGTTCATAAAGGTCTTGTAGGTACTCAATACATACATGGAGATAAATACATACAAAAATGATACCTTTAGATAGTATGTCTGATATTAGAATCATTGAGTACTAGCTTATGAAATTATTATAAACAACTATAGGAATAGATCAAAAAAGTATCATGTACAACTTAAGCTGTAAGAAAACATCGAAGGATCTTAATTCTTTCAAAAACACAAAACTTATATTAGGGTTAGAGGGGTATTACATTAGGGATCAGCAGGGCCTACTAGAATTCCCCCACCCGCAATGAAATCACTCGATTCTTTATGGTAGGATTAAGAATATGGATGTTTCCGATCAGACCATAAATCAAGCCGGGAGAGGGACGGAATAGAGCGGAAAGCTGGCTATCATCAAGCCGCATAGGCCCGCCCTGGCAAATAGTAGGGTCTCGAGCCTTTTTTATATAGTTGGCGAAGAGCTCCTAGCACCCATTCGCCATAGATAAAGTGGGCGGTGGGAAAGGGTTCCAGTGTAAGAAGAGCGCCCTTCTTTCATATTATGAAGGCACTCAACCAAGAGTGCCCTCTCCTCTATAATCAGCTGGGCAGGGATTATGTTTAAAGGATATCTTCTCTCGCACCTATGTGAGTTTCTGTCCGACCACTTCCCGCAAGCTCGTCAAAATTACGACCGACTTTTGTTTGCTCTCCTGCAAGGCAGAAGCGAGACGGTGCTCACTCGAATGGATGCCCTTCAAATAGTAGGGGGATCAGAACTGGATGTCAAAAATGAGATCATTGACCCAGCAGGGGTTGAGAGGGACTGGCAGCCTTTGAAGCAGCTACCAGATGGATCGATCCAGGTCATTGATTCAACCAACCGTTCATTCGACGCCAAATCCCGGCACCGGGGTCAATTTTGCCCTACTATTATAAAGGCGTTGATAAGCATGTGACCATTCATCTTGTGTATAACATGCCCCCCTACCCCTAAGAAGGAAGAATGGAAGAGGCCTTTATATATTGGGCTGCAGGCACTCTCCAGCAGCTCACATCACAGGGTTCAACATCAAGAAATTGAGCCGCGATGACCCAGGCAATCCGATCTTTTTTCTTATTGTACGGCATACCATATCGACCAGAGCATCAAGGCACTCTATCTCCTCCCACCCACCCCTGGTCCCGCCCGGGCTTCCCAACTTCACCAAAGGCCATGGGGGGTAAGCGAGATCCGATCAATCTTCCTACCATCCATAAGTCTCGGAGACCTGCCATACCATGGGAGACTGACAATTGGAGCTGTTGATGATACGTTCATTAATACGTCTATAATAGAACCAAAAAAGCCCCTCTTGGCCTGAAGAGTGGGAAACACACGTGGGTCCATGTCGATGGATGTAAAGTCGGATGCTTGAATGTTGCTCCCATGCCTTTATGTTTCCCCCCCCTTCCCTTTCGCCCTTAGAATAGTAGGGCTGCCCCTACTATTATAAGGGCCCCTGCATGCAGAGGGATCTCAGACAGACTCTTATAAACGGAATAATGAGTGCTAACTTATTACCCTGCAGAATACTCCTTAATCTCCCTCCCACTGGAAACCATCCTTCATTCTTTCATTGCCGGCCGAGAATCGACACAATAATATGCCTATCAAATTGTAGGGGGCCTCCATCCAATTGATCGCTAGTGTTCCACCCCCCCGGCATATATAAAAAAGGTGAAGCCCTACTATTCGGCAAGGGGTGATAACCTATAGAATGGTAGGGCAGTGATGGCTAGTGTCCCACCTGTCGTGGTCAGGTGCCGTTCAGGGAGAAGTATCAGAAGAGCAAGCAGGCTCAAGCTTTCAACATCCGTCTATCACTTGTTGGATCTTAGGCGGCAAGCTGGGAGACTCTGGTTGGAATCGTAGCATACTACTGTGCGTGCCGGAGAGGGATGTCAAATGCGATATTTAGCTCCCCCGCTTCCTTCTATTATTGTCCATTTCCCGATCCGACGGAAGTGATTTCGAGCAGGAGTTGGGCAGCGAAGAGCCATGGACCCACGATCGTTAATCCTACTATAACAATATGCGTACTCCCAATTCTATAAAAGGCACGGTTCATCGGAACCTAGCAAGTGGGAAACATCTGGAACATCAATTGATCGCCCACCACATCCAGTTACGCATCCCGTTTTCATAACATGCTGGTCCCCCGGGAAATCACGAAGTGCTTCATCTCTCCTGGTCCTAGTGGTGACTTGAATGTAGTTGATTGCCTAATCCTATTGCCCCCCACCCAACCCTGGCAATTATCTAAAAAAGGGGTGGGCAATAGTAGGGGGGCCGGAGAGGGGGGTGGGCATGTTACGTATAGAATCTGAACGCCCTACAATAATATGAAGGGGGGGTCCCTAGAATAATAGAAAATAGGGGCCCACCCATGTTACGTATAGAGATAAAGGCCCTACCCCTATAGGGTAAAGGGGTTGAGAGTTACAATAATATAAAAGAGGGCTTCCTCCCACCCTACACAAATCCACCCAACTATAGTTCCCTGGGAACAAAAGTCTATTCGAAATGTTCCGGCGCCCCTTATTCTAACCGATGGATCCGGGGTTGATAGATGGATGGAGGAGCTCCTACGAATGCCTGGGAGGATCTAGATGGGAAGATGAATTGGCTCTCGTACTCAATGGCTCGCTACAAACAAATAACTATGAAAGAGAAAGGGCGCCCCAGCGCCTTACTTCTATTTGGCTATCACTCCGAACTAGAGGGGGGGGCTGGAGCGATTATATGGTATGGTACCTGCTACCCCAGTAAGTAGATAGCCTGCCCCTGCTGAAGGTGATACAGTAGGTTAGTGTAGCCAATCCCGACCCGTAGCCCGGGTGGGAGGGAATCATAGGGCCCGAGCGATTCGATTCTCGTCTCGTGTGGGAACTATAGTTGGCGTTTCTATCTCAAGACGAGGAGCCATAGAGATATAGGGCGTCCCTATCGGGTAGCGGCTGCCGAGGGGAGAGGCTGTCGCAGTGCAGAGGCTGTTTTCTTCCCTTCACGGGGCCATTCCAGAATACTGGCTCACCAAACAGAATCATTGTAGAGGTGAGCTGCGCGGGCTTGTGGCGAATCGTTACAGGTAGTGGACAGGAGCCACTGGGAGCGGATGGGATAAACGCATGGCCCTACTATTCGGCAAGGGCAGATGTGATGAAGAGGATTGGGATGGCCTCGATGAATTCAGATTTCGTATCGGTAAGGGGCCTGGACCAAGCGAGGCATGGAACTGGGATGGAGGAATGGGGAACACTTCGATTAGAGAGTCGACTCAGCAGCCAGCTTTTTGCTAGTGCCGGGTGGGACAACAAGCATCCACTTGAGGGGTGTGGAGGGAATGGGTATGACGAGCGATAAACACCATTAAACAGCGATTCTTCACCGCAATATAGAGATAGGCGCAATGCTTCAATAATAGAAAAGAGGGGCCCGTGTGTGGGCGAGAGGTATATTAATTGTGCCCTTTTTCAGATTCTTCCTGCATCTACCTTATTCGTGTATATCTAGACGCTCCCGTCTGCCCTAAAGAAACAATAGGCCATCCATGGCCCTTTACTATATTGGGGCTGGCAGCAACCTGTATGTCTGATCAATTCACTATATGAACCAGAACCGCCTGTATGTATGCTGGGAGCGGGAGCTTAACTTTACTACCGATTGAGAGCCCCTATATTATAAAGGCAGCTTAATGACGATAAATGCTTTCTCACCGAAAGAGCGATCGAAACTTGTTTGTTAATACGTGGAGAATAGTGTGCACTCGCTCAAGATAGAGAGGGGATAGGGAGAAGGCTCAACATTTGTTCTTCTTTACTGAATCGGTTTAAAACTATGGGTGGGAGGGCCCCTACCATTCTAAGGCCCTACCCCTACTATTTATAAGGGCTAAGGGGCCATCCCCACACACAAGTTGGAGAGAGCTTTTACCCCCCCACAATTAATCTACCTCTGCCCGTAGGGCCGGAGGGGCCCACACAGAAAGAAATGCTGCCTCCCCTTACTAATGTTTCATTGCCAAGGTTTAAGTTGTTTCATGAAATGCTGCCCTATTAGATTATTCCGGCCGGAGAGGAACTGCAGGAATTGAGAGAACGAGAATGGGGCTTCAGCAATAAGATATAATTGTGATAGCTGTAGCCGCATTTATTTAAACAAGACCTCTCAGATCGGCCCCACCTTTAGCCCCCGCATATAATAGTAGGAGCCCGAAAAAGTGCGAGAGAGAGGAGAGACAATTTCGGCTTTCTCCCCCATCGGCTTCACCGGCAGCACCTGCGACCAGTAGAATGGCTATCTATGGTCCGCAACAATGGGAAAGCCTCATACCCTAACTAGCAATCAATTGATCGAGCAGCGGGCTGAAAGCACCTATCGATGCATAACCTTTCTCCGCTACTTGGGCGATACTATAACCCCGACCAGTATTCTGCCCCCTATATTATAAAGGCCACCCCTACTATCCTTTATAAAGGGGAAAGCAAAAGTGCGTATGCATGCAGATCTTTCTCTTACCCCTAGCTGCGCCTTCGGGGCAACCCACTTTTTTCTATATGTCATTGTAGTGAGGCCCTTCCTTTATAGTTGCCAAGTTCTCCCTTTATCGGAGGGTAGGCTAAGGATTCTCCTACCTATCCGCCCATAAATGGGATCGAGAGGGCCCTACTATTATAAAGGCGGCGTGCCCACGCCCCCGCACACTAAACCACCGACTGGGATAACTGGTACACCATTAGTTTATTCCCCCCTGCTCCTAGCTAGGCATCATGTGGCCCTTCCGACCTCTTCTTTTTGTTCCTTGGGGCCCCGAGGAAGAGAAGGAACCGAAGGCTTTGCCAGTTCAAAAAGTCCAGTAAGAATTAGAGGGAGAGAGAAGCAGAGAGATGGTGGAAAAGGAGCTCCTATGAATGGCTATAGTGGAAGTGGAGAAACCCTCTCTATCTCAAGCTTGCACGATAGTTATGATTCTCTCCAGAATGGACCTACTGCTCTAGGATCCGTCCCAGCTAACTAAATGCCTTTCTCGATTAAATGAATGGTAAGAAATGCTCGGATAGATGGGAAATGGATGATATAAGTGCAATGGATCAAGCTACGGGCGGACGGAGATAAGTAGTTTCGCAATCAATCAATTAGGCTCTATTAACTCAATCTGTATAACCGCCTTATAAATAGTAGGGGCAACTGCATCCCTCGGATCCCGGGCCCTACCCACATCTTGATAAGCGGATTAACTTCTCGGGCTGAGATCGATCACCATTACTCTTAAAGAAAAGGATGGGTAATTCTAAATAAAGGGGTTGAGCTCTAATGAAGTTGCCCTTTAGAATAGTAGGCTTCTGCAACAGAATCTCATTTTTTCCACCACTTACTAGTCATTGGACCTGCATCTACTCCGGCTCGGTTGGTTATCTGATCTTGCAGATATATCTCTCTGTTGCTCAAACACTCCCCCTCCCACTATCATCCGGGTGTGGAGGGAGAGGTAGCCCAACTATCTCCTCCCACCCACCCCAACCTCCGGGCGCCCATAGAATTGCCCGCCCTTTTTTCTATAATTCTAGCTACCTATAGATAGTAGTGGGGCATGTTACGTATATGATTGAGTTCCTGTCCTAGTATCATAATCTCAAAATTTGTCCCCAGATGATGAAAAGTGAAAACTTCATACCGACATGGCGACAAGAGCCCCACTACTATGAATAGGGGCCCCCCTACTATAGATAGGCCCGACCCCCTACTATCTATAGGGCAACTAGAATTGGGGTTGCATGCCGCCCTAGGGGCGGCCCTTTTTTATATAGTTCCACACGCCATTCCAAATTTCCTTCCCGACTCACAATTATAGATAGTTCCCTACTCCCCTACTATCTATAGGGCCAAACCCCCTCAGTTGCGCTTCCATTTCACCCCCCTACTATCTATAAGGGCAATTCTAGTTCCCTTATAGATAGTAGGGCCCCTACTATCTATAAGGGATACTGCCCAAATAATAGAATAGTAGGGCCGCCTTTAGAATAGTAGGGCCAAAGAAAGATTAAGATTGGGCTGAAATCAACTAGAATCCCACCCAACTTACCGGGCCCCTAGGGCTGGGAGGAGGCGGCTGGCCCTACAATCACCAATAATAGAATAGGGGCCTCCCCGAACTATATAAAGTTGGTACCCCTACTATAAGCTTCAACACCAGGGCCCGAATTATAGAAAGTTGGTTACCCTATTATTATTATTAGATTATTGGGGAACTACCCTTACTATTCCCCTTTTTTATATATGCGGCCCTACTATTCTAAAGGGTGGGGGACATAGTATGGCAGTGGGTGGGAATCAACTATAGCCGGGCGGGTGGGAACAACTATAGGGTGTGGTGCCCCTGCATGTGAACAGGGTGGATATAGTGCATTAGGATTTTCCCATTATAGATAGGGGGGGCCACCGGCTGGTAGGTCGTGAAGACCTACCAGGCGCATCATTCTTCACAGAATAGTGGGGCTCGGGCCCTTTTTTATATAGTTGCTCGAAAGTACTACTTAGCCGAGACGCCTCTGCGAGAAAGGATGCTGGTCCTCGATCAACGGGGTAAACAACAGGCCTTTATAATATAGGGCAGCCACAACTATGATATCGCTTTGGAACTGTGTCTGCGGCTGGGGGATATGTATATGCTGCTGGTTCAATTGCATAATCCACTACTTAATCAATCGACTTAATCCACTGATGAATCAACTGACTAACCAACCGGCCGCCTATAGAATGGTGGGGGGGGCACATGAGCGTTAGCCTTATATATCCAGGCAGCCCCGGTTGCAACCTCCCAATCGGCAACTATAGTTTTCAATTCTCGGTTGCCTGGGCTATAATTCATTTATTCCAAAGTTCTCCCCTAGCCGCTACTCTTCCCACCCCCCCGTTCCCATGTGGTTCTACCTGAGTGGGTTCTTCCCTAAGTATTCTCCAAGTAGGTTCTACCGGATAAATAGAATAGACTGTAAGGGATGCTGGTCAAGCTGGTGTTGCTATCTATGCTACTGATGCTACTGGACAGTCTTCCGACCGAAAGATCGGGGTATGGATCTGAATCTATCTATATATGTGACTGGGTCAACTGCTTCATATACGGCAACATCAACAGTGTAATCAACAGCCCGGGCAACTGAACCAACAACTGCATAATCTACAGAATAAACTGGTACTGGATTACGATCACGAGCATAAGACTCTGGCTCTGTATCTGCTGCTAGCTATGGTACTGTAAGGTATGCTGCGGGTGCCCCCTACTCTTCTATAGGCAACAGATCGCCGTAGGGGGTAAACTAAGGGAGCTACCTTTGAAACTATAGGGGAAGCTACTCATGCCCCTATAGTTTCAAAGGCAATGGATGGACCTGTAACTGCT